>CM029015.1:38724075-38876905 GCA_016801055.1 Panax notoginseng | reverse complement strand
TATATACTCAATTATTGCTACAGTAATTGCTGTATAATATCTCTCATATTATTGATTCAATTATTATCACAGTACCATCTGCATAATATTTTATATTATTAAATCAATAATTGAGACGACAAAGTTATTCATATTATTATTTGTAATATTGATGATGTCTAAGAAAGTTCTATCAAGAGAGAGGTTTGGTCACCTAATTGCACTCCAATAGGAAAAAATCTTATCGGAAAGCCCCCTCTTTCCTGGGAATGATCTGGTTGTTAAATATTATGAGTTATAATATTAATGATGAATAAGTTCGTGTTGATTAAAGATGAAATTGATAGTTCCATTGTGTTGGGATTATTACTGTTTGTGGGAATCGACATTTATTTGATAATTAATGGATGTCTGGAGGTTATATTGACCAATCGTGTAATTAATCGGATAAATGAGTAATTAATTGCTATTAATTCACATGCTTATAACTATTTATTCACATGTGTGTACTATTGATTCACATGCATGTACTATTAGGGAGGTGGTGCAAGATTGATAATACTTGTATGACTAAATTAAAATAGAGGTATAGATGAGGTACTATACTATTATTTTTTTTTCACATGTATAGAACTATTGATTCACATGATGTACTATTAGGGGAGGTGGTGCAAGTTTGATAATACTTACAGGACTAAATTAAAAATGAAGAAAAAGATGTAAAGGTATTATACTATAATATTTCGAGCCCCAAAACGTGCAATTATCGAAACTATTTTTTCCTATAAATAGAAGCCCATTCTTCTTTCATTATCACCAATTCACTAAGACTCACAAGAGCAATTATAGAGAGAGAAGCTATAGAGAGAAAGAAGAAGAGAAGTCTGATACTTCACTATTCCAGTATCCAGTCTTCTTCTGAGGTAAGGGATATTATTTATTTCGTATCCGTAAGGGGTATTATTTCTTTCGTATTCGTAAGAGATATTATTTTGTTCAGTATTCATAAGGACTAATATTTTCTTCCATACTCTGTAGTATGTGAGTAATATTATTTCGTCTTATATTACATGATTATACACTCATTTTGTTGAAGTATTGATTCTATATTCTAAGGAAATTAGTAATATATCCTTGATATTTGCGCTTCATTCAGTATCTTTTCATGAAAATATTATTCTGAGCATTCTGATAATTATTGATCTTTTCATGCCATAATATTATTCACGAGTTACTATTTAACTTGTTACTATTCACTCGAATATTATTCACTCGGTATTTGGGTCACTTTTCATGTCAGGGTACTATTCACGAGGTGTTTGTGACGCCCCCAAAATTAGGTATACATCACTCATCTTGAATCGTCAGATACATGGTACAGAAACAAATACAACTTACTAATACAACTGTCGTGTACAATACGACAAAACATAACTGTGAGTTTGAATACAATTATTATCTACTAGAGACTATACAAACTCAAAAGGAGTCCTCATTACAATTACTGTCGCACTATTAATAGAATAGTGAGCACTACTAATACTATCATCGGTCCATCACTCCGTTCCCCGACTCGTCCCAGCTACATTCTCATTTCCTGAAGAGAACAGTGAAAGAAAGGGTGAGCTCAACTAGCCCAGTAAGAAATATTATGACTAAGATAATGCAGAATAAATTATCATTAGCCTTCAACAGTGTTAAACTGATAAAATATAAACGAACATCAAGTTTAACTGCAGCGGAACAAGCAATCCATTAAAAGAGTCAAGTAGAAGAATAAAATCTACTATCTTCTATGATTTAAAAGGTTTTTCAACACTGTTATCGCTGGGACTCAGCTTAATAAAATAATCCACATCATCGAATCACCCCTGCACTACGGCCAAGGATATTCGTGTATTCATTAATGGTCATGATCATGCCAACAACTGTCCATCAATGCACTACGGGCCAATGAGGACTTTTACCACATCATTTGTAACATTACGGTCATGATTATACCGAATAATCCCTGGTCATAATCATACCAAGTCCATCTATGCACTACAGGCCACAGATGACTTTCAACATTTTATAAACATGAGGATGATGACAATGATATAAGAATTCAATAAAACAAGTTCAAGAATTAATTTATCCAAGAATTAACAACGTCCAAATTGTCAACATGATACTGCTTTGTGGAGTAAAATTCAAGAATGCTTAGAAGAATATTTTCATGAAAAGATACTGGATGAACCGCAATTATCAAGGATATTCCACAAATTTCATGGAGTATAGAAGTCAAAACTTAACCAACTGAGTATAATAAAGAATGGAATAACAAAAGAAATCACCCGGCATGCGATAGACCGCACAGACAGGTTATTCCAACAGAATAATAAATAATGGAACCAGGTCCGGCGTAAATGCACAGACAGGATATTCCGACAGAATAATAAATAATGGAACCAGGTCCGGCGTAAACGCACAGACAGGATATTCCGACAGAATAATAAATAATGGAACCAGGTCCGGTTAAAACACACAGACAGGATGTTCCAACAGAATAATAACAAGACGGAACCAGGTCCGGTGTAAAAACACACAGACAGGATGTTCCAACAGAATAATAATAAAAACGGAACCAGGTCCGGTGTAAAATACACAGACATGATGTTCCAACAGAATAATAAAGAAGAATGTCACCAAGTATAGGGTAGACCGCGTATACAGGTTATTCCAACAGAATAATAAGAAATGGAATAACAACAGTTCTCTTCATGAATAAGAAAGAATAACACCCCTTACCATTTTTAAAGAAGAACTGAAATAAGGAAGTAGTTAAGTAGCAGAATACTTTTCTTCTCTCTCTATATAGTTTCTCTCTCTAGAGTTCAGTGAATTCGTAAGAAATAATGAAGGAATGAGCTGCTATTTATAGAAAAATAGAATGCATAGTAACTAATCCATGAACGGTCCAGATTGATTACTTTAATCTGACGGTCCATATTTAAAGAAAAATCTTTTAAATAAAATATAATATATTCTATTTATAGAATAACTTTAATAAAGTATTCTGTTTTATATAAAAAGATGTTTCTGTTTTATTACGTTAATAATATGAATAAAACAAAACGTCATTATCGCTAAATAATTCATATTATTAACTGACAATAATTGAATCAAACTGAGTGACTTCTCACATAAGCATTAATAATCAATACCGTGTGCTACTATGCAACCACACGTATTACTGTACTTTTACTACCGAGTAGTTCAACAGTATCAATGGTAAAAATTCTGCCGTTATTTTTAATAAAATATTTTTGTCGTTTTCTCAATCCGACAATAATTCTGTTGTGGGGTCCACCAATGATTGTGCCGTTGTACGAATATTCCCTGTTAAAACGAATATTCCCCGACTAATCAATATTATATAACAACTTGCGTACTTTGTAAAATTTATAAATATTACCCACAACTATAACATTATATCAAATTAACTCCATAATATTCAAAAATGATATTTATAGAAAATTCATCTTTATTTATAAAAGTTGGGGTCTTACAACCTCCCCTTCTTATGAAATTTCGCCCTCGAAATTAGGGTACGTACCTGGTATGTCGAAGAGGTAAGGATACCTTGATTTATTTCAGATTCTAACTCCCAAGTCATTTCCTCAACATCGTGATTTTTTCACAAAACTTTGACTTGAGGTATAACCTTGGAGCGTAGAATATGTTCCTTCTTATCGAAGATTTGAACAGGAACTTCTTCATACGTCAAATCCTCGGCTATTTCGTCCGGTTCTAACTCAATAATGTGGTTCGGGTCTTCCACATATTTACGTAACATGGATATGTGAAAAACGTTATGAACACGAGACATACTTGGCGGTAAAGCGAGTCTATAAGCCACAGTTCCTACTCGATCGAGGATTAAAATGGACCGATGAATCGAGGATTGAGCTTTCCTCTCTTTCCAAATCTCGTAACTCCTTTCCATGGAGCAACACGTAAGAACACATGATCTCCTATATCAAATTTCATGTCCTTTCGATGAAGATCAGCATAACTCTTTTGTCGATCTTGTGAGGTTTTTATACGTTGTCGGATCGTTTGAATCTTTTCTGTAGTCATACGTACCAACTCCGGTCCCAACAACGTTGCTTCACCCACCTCATCCCAGCATACTGGAGAACGACATTTTCTTCCATACAATGCTTCGAATGGAGCCATGCCAATACTTGCTTGATAACTGTTATTGTAGGAAAACTCCACCAATGATAAGAACTTATCCCAACTTTCCTTGAAGTCAAGAACACAGAGTCTTAATAAATCTTCCAGAGTTTGAATAGTCCTCTCTGATTGTCCGTTCGTCTGAGGATGATATGCCGAACTAAATCGTAAATCTGTGCCCATAGCTTTTTGTAAACTAACCCAAAATCGTGAAGTGAATCTTGGGTCTCGGTCAGAAACTATGGATACTGGCATACCATGCAGTCTTACAATCTCGTTTATGTACATACGAGCAAGACGTTCAAGTGTATAAGTTTCTCGTATCGGTAAGAAATGAGCAGACTTGGTCAATCTATCAACAATGACCCAAATCGCATCTATACCTTGAGAAACCTTAGGAAGACCGGTAACGAAATCCATGGTAATGTGCTCCCACTTCCATTCTGGAATTTCAAGTGGTTGCAATGGACCTTTTGGTACTTGATGCTCCGCTTTGACTCGTTGACAAGTTAGACACCTTGAGATAAACAGCGCTATCTCTCTCTTCATATTGCTCCACCAAAATGTATGACGAAGATCATGATACATTTTGGTACTTCCAGGATGGATTGCAAACGGTGTGTTGTGCGCCTCCATCATGATTTCATACTTTAAATCAGGGTTGTTAGGAACACAAAGTCTGGAGTTGACTCGAAGTATTCCTTCTTCATCGATTCTTGCTTCCGGCATAGCACCTTCTTGCACTTTCTTCCTCATACGCATCAGCTCCAGGTCTGTAGCTTGAGCAGCTTTAACTTTATCGATTAATGTTGGTTCTACTCGTATATTCGCCATCATCACATGGGTCCCTGGAGTCTTTAACTCTATCTTCATCCTTTGCAAGTCACACAAAATGGGCCTTTGTGTTGACAATATCGCACTCGTACTTGCATATGATCTTCTACTCAATGCGTCAGCTACCACGTTCGCTTTTCCAGGATGGTATTGAATGGTATGATCATAATCTTTTAACAGTTCAAGCCAACGTCGTTGTCGCATGTTGAGTTCCTTTTGAGTGAAGAAATATTTGAGGCTTTTATGATCCGTAAAGATCTCCACCTTCTCCCCATACAAGTAATGCCTCTAAATTTTAAGTGCAAAGACAACAGCTACCAACTCTAGATCATGAGTAGGATAATTCCTCTCATATTCCTTGAGTTGTCTTTATGCATAGGCTATGACTTTTCCATGTTGCATGAGAACGCATCCCAACCCTTTGCTCGAAGCATCACTGTAGATGACAAATCCCTCCGAGCCTGATGGTATTACTAGAACAGGTGCTGAAATGAGTCTCCTCTTGAGTTCTTAAAAACTCTTCTCACATTCTTCACTCCAACCGAACTTTGTATCTTTCCGAGTCAGCTGAGTTAGTGGAGTAGCGATTCGAGAAAATCCTTCCACGAATCTCCGATAATAACCAGCTAAACCAAGAAAGCTACGTACTTCGGTCACTGATTTAGGTTGTTCCCAGTTTTGAATAGCTTCAATCTTTGCCGGGTCAACATATATTCCACGACTTGATACTACATGCCTAAGGAATGCTGTCTCCTCCAGCCAGAACTCGCATTTCTTCAACTCGGCATAAAGCTTGTATTCACGAAGCTTTTGGAGTACCAGCCTCAAGTGTTGCTCATGATCTTCATGACTTTTGGAATAAATAAGGATGTCATCAATAAAGACGACCACAAAGTGATCCAAATATTCCTTGAATACCTGGTTCATCATATCCATGAAGGCAGCAGGAGCATTAGTCAATCCAAAGGACATGACTAGGAATTCATAATGCCTGTACCGAGTTCTGAAAGCCGACTTTGGAATATCCTCAGTTCTAACCTTCAACTGATGATATCCAAAACGAAGATCGATCTTCGAAAAGAATTGTGCTCCTTACAACTGGTCAAACAGGTCATCAATACGTGGCAATGGGTACCTGTTTTTGATGGTGACATGATTCAACTCCCGATAATCAATACAAAGTCGCATACTTCCATCTTTCTTCTTCACGAATAACACAGGAGCACCCCAAGGAGAAGTACTAGGACGAATAAAGCCAATGTCTAACAATTTCTGCTGTTGGATCTTTAACTCCTGAAGTTCAATAGGAGCCATTCGATATGGGGCTTTGGAAATGGGTTTTGTACCGGGTTCAAGGTCAATACAAAATTCAATTTCACGCTCTGGGGGTAGGCCAGGAAGTTCTTCAAGGAATACGTCAGGGAATTTATTAACAATAGAAATATCATTCAAAACTGACTTATTTTTGTTTAGATCCGTGACATGAGCTAAGAAAGCTTGACATCCATTTTTTAATAAACGAATAGCTTTATGGCTTGAGATGACAGCGATTGATTTTAAAGGTTTGGTTGCTTGAATTCGCATAATAGGTCGATTAGGAATATGAAAGCTAACAACCTTACGAAAATAACCAATTTTTGCATGATGAATAGTTAACCAATCAATCCCTAGAATCACGTCAAATGTAAGTATTTTTAATGAAATAAGATCGACAGGTAATGTGTGGGTACCAACTTGAACCAAACAAGACTTATAAACCATGGATGTAATGAAGGTTTCTCCCAATAGAGTTTCAACAGATAAGTCAAAGTCTAATTTCTCCGGAGTCAAATTTAATCGATGAGCGCAAGTAGGAGAAATAAAAGAATGGGTAGAACCGGTATCAAATAAAGTATAGACTTCGTTAGAGTTTATGGTAAGCTTACCCGTGATGACCTCATTCGGGTTCCTTGCTTTCTGGGAGGTCACAACAAACGCTCTCCCTTGCACTGCCGGTTTTGACTTTTCTGGGACGGCCTTTGGTGTCTCCATCCTGGCTGAACTTATTTTTGGTAAACGACAAAATCGAGCTAAATGACCTTCCCTTCCACAATTATAACATGCTTTAGACGGCATCGCGCAGTTTGGACTGATGTGCCCCTCCCCTCCGCATTTGAAACATATGATAGGTGGTCGTTCTCATTCCTTAACAACGGGTGCTGGTGCTGACGTCTTTCCATCATTGTTGAATCTCCTCTTCTTGAAATGACCATTCTTATTGTTTTTGTAACGACCCCAAAATAGGTCCATTCCATCCAACCCATTCTGAGTCGTCAAATACATGGTACAGAAAATAACTACAACTTTATTACAACAATTGTCGTGCAAAATACAACAACACATATGCTGTGAGTTTGGATACAAATATATACCAACTGTGACGTTGGACACCATCATGTATCAGCACTTCACAAAGGTACCTTACATAAAGGTATAGTCAAAAACTGTTTTAGAAATTAAAATCTTTGGGAAATGCTCAAGGAAACCTTCGTACATGGGAGGCCACGCGTCTAGGTTATGATAGATATCATATGGCCACAGAATTATCCTTGGTTGACCCAATAGACCCCAAAGAAAAACGAGAAGATTACTATCATATTCTTCCCAATGGTGAGTCTTCTCTTGACTTATCATTATCTCCACTGTCTCAAATTGAGAATTATACTTCAAACAAACACCAAGATTATATAGGTAGTGCCCATAGATATACTCAGCAAGTGGATGAGCACAACCCTGTCCTATGATGACACGAGGTTGTATGTCATTAGACATCTTGTATGATAGTGACAAAACACCCTTCCAACGTTGGGTTCGCCTCACCCTATTTTCTTCACCAAATATAACTACTAAATGATGACCACCGTTCTATTCCCTTGTTACCCCCGCTCGACCCAGCTACACTCTTATTACCTGAAAGGAATTGTGAAGCAAAAGGGTGAGCACAACTAGCTCAGTAAAGAATATCATGACTAAAGATAATTCAATTATCAATAGCCTTCATCAACAATAAATCAGAGATTTAGAACATATGGTAAATGATAAAAATTTCAACCATAGTTGCAGCGGAACGAGCAATCCATTAGAAGAGTCAAATAGACTATAAAGTCTATTATCTTCTCCATGTTAAAAATCCACCAACAATATTTTATCCCTGTAACATCAATCAACAATTCTGGTCCACAATCATATGAATAACTCATAATCATAACTGTAGTTCTAAATTCCTCTTCTCATCCAGGACGATGATAATTTTCATCACCTATCTTTACCTGAAACATCAAAGATCATGGTTACACCAAATCACATTTCCTGTTCATAATCATACTAATAACTTCATCTTTGCACTACGTCCAAAGATATTCATTTGTATCACCAGTTGGTCATGTTTATCTAAACATCTGTTCATCTTTACACTACTGGCCAAAGATATTCAACAAGATGTCATCTTTGCACTACGGGCCAAAGATATTCATCAACAATTCATCTTTGCACTACAGGCCAAAGATATTCATCAATATTTCATCTTTGCACTACAGGCCAAAGATATTAATATCTCAAAGAAATATATAATCATTTCAGAATTTATATAAACAATAATTATAACCATGTTGATCAATTCACCTTTGCACTTAAGCTAAAGATATTCACTTATAAATTCAATGGTCATGATCATACCAGTCACAATTCAACTTTGCACTACAGGCCAAAGAGAACCCTAGTCATGATCATACCAATAATCTATCCATCTTTACACTCTAGTGAAAGAGAATTTCAACATCAGGGTTATAAAAATGTTATATATAATAATAAAATCAATATAATCAATACATAGTTTTAATCTCAAGAGTAATATTCATAACTCAACTATAATTTGGTTAGAAAAAGAAACCAATTTTTTATCGTGAATAGTAACTCGTGAATAGTAACTCATGAATAGTAACTCGACACAAAAAGGTAGAAATTCCACAATAAAATCCATACCAGTATTTTGGTATAATGATATTGAAAGAATAACATTACTTAAATTTATAAACAATTTATTTTAATTGTTTACACTTTACTAATTAATGCATTTAATCATCATAAAATGCCAACTCTTACAATTTCATCATCAATAACCAAAACCCTCATCAAAAATCTTCATATACCTCATATAGGATTCTCAAGCCATAAAATCCTATTTTCCAATTTTCTTTCTTCACAAAACATATTTAATTCATTTACTCATAACTAGACCATTTTCATGAAAAATACCAAATCAGTTCCAAAAATATTTCTTTTCTGGGATTTAGCATAATATAGTCCCATAGTGAACATATATTTTTCTCAGAATTTTTAAAAGTCATTTACTATTTTTCATATGGCCAAAATAGCCGAATATTTAGACATTTATCAAAAATTATACTTTTATCTAAAAATTCTGAAATTCACAGAGTATACTCCTATCATATACATGTACTCCCAATAAAAATTTCATCAATTTTGGAGTTAACCACAAGGAATTATAAGCTGTTACTTCTAAAATAGTCTTTTCTCATAAAATTCATAACTCTCAATCTATACATCCAAAAATCACCATTTTTGGACACAATCAATAAAACTCATCAAAATATCATTTCAAATTTTTCTAGAATTTTTGAAGATCAGAAAAATTACGAAACTGAAAATCATAACAACCCTTAAAATCCCTTAATATCCCTTACTATCCCTTACTATCCCTTACTATCCCTTACCTCAAAAGAGCAGTACTTCTGACTGGATATCGGATATGATGCTGAAGGAAACTTGCACTGATGAATAGAAACTCACCAAGTATCTAAAAACTCACAAAATATGCTTCATAATATAGAGAGAGAAAGAGAGAAAGCTTATGTTTCTGGTGTGATTTTCAATTCTAACTTAGCCCTCTATTTATAGGAAAATTTTGGTAGGTTTGACCTGCAACCTGATGGCTTTACCTGCTACTATTCCCACCCACCACATTTGAAATATAATTCAGCACATTTCTTCACCAACCACAAGTGGAGCCCACCAATTCTAGAATTTTCCACCAAAATGATAAACTCCGAAAATTCAACAATTTCTGAACCAGTCATCTCGTAAAATTCATAACAAATCATACGTTCATTTTTAACGGTTCAAAATTTATGGACATATACTCAACTTATATATGTATAACATATCCAAAAATTACCACGATCCAACGGTCGGATTAAAAATTATAACCCCCGTAAAATATCTCAAAAACCCTGATTTTTAATACCTCCATTCCGACAAAAATACTGATAAAAACCTCAACATTAACTCCTTCATTTTTAACCACAAAAATATATCCCTCATTTATATCCACATAAAATAAATATTTTCTTATCATATAAATCAATAATTAATTATTCACAAATAATATTACAGAATCACATTTATGACAACCAGACCGTTCCTAGGAAAGAGGGGGCTTTCCAATAAGAATTTCTCCTTACTGGCGCGCAATTAAATGACCAAACCTCTCCTTAGACAGAACTTTCTAGACATTGTCAATAATGCTATCTAATAATATTATTTAAATAATATGAATTATTGATCTGATAATGGAGAAATACTGTGCAGTGACAATTATTGCACAACAATAATATAAAATTTTAACGTAGCAATTATTGAATCAATAAAATAAAATATTGAACAGTAATTACTGTAACAATTATTGAGTAGTGCCTTCTTACGTAAGGATCAATAATTCAAAAATACTGTGTAAAACCGTGTGCTACTGTGCAAACACGCATATTACTGTATTTTAACCACCGGGTATTCCAACAGTGTTAACGATAACAACTACGCCGTTAATTATAAAAACTCAATTTTTGTCGTTATCTTCATCCGACAGTTATTCTGTTATGGGGCCCACAAATGTCTGCGCCGTCGTACGAATATTCCACGACAGAAAGAATATTCCACGACCAAACGAATATTCCCCGACAACAATGAATATTTTATAACCACTTGTTTATTTTGAAAAAAAATTCATATATCACCCTTAATTTTAACATTTATCAATTTCACCATTTACTGAATAGTAATTATAAGAAAAATTGAATACTTTTATTTCATAAAATTCGGGGTCTTACAATTTTGGCCCTGATTACCACCGAAGTGGTTACCATTTCTGGCCTGTTGATTCCCTCCACGCTTGTTGTCACCGCTTCGATGACTGCTCTCACTAGTATTATCATTTTGCCGACTGCTCTCTTTTGATTGCGTTGACTCGTTATCGCGCTCCACTAACTGAGCCCTATTCACAACATCTGAATACAAACACAGTTTATGAGAAATAAGATGTTGACGTATCTCAGGTTTCAAACCTCGCAAAAATATTCGCGTCATTCGCTCTTCATTATCCACCAAGTGGGACGCAAACCGGGACATATACTTTCGGGAAAGTATATGTCATTGAACAGCTCTTGGAACTTTTCCCAAGACATCTTCAGTGCGGTAGGTTGAGTACGCTTAATCGATTCCCACCAGTAATCTGCCTCTCTTCACAACATAAAGGCGGCAAAGGGAACCTTTTGCTCCTCGGAGCATCCCAAGACATCAAATATCTTGGTGATATGCTTTATCCATGTTTCCGCTATAAGTGATTTTGGCTCTCCCTTAAACTCCGATGGTCCCAGCTCCTTGAACTGTTTAGCGGTGACCGTCCGAGAGTTTTCAGTGTTTTCACCTACATCTTGGACAGGAGCTGCTCTCGCATGTTGTTGCATGAACTGCATAAAGCTTCTGAACATTCCATCATTCATCATCTGGTCAGTGTTGTTGTTTGCATGAGGATTGTCACCTTCCTGATGCACATTATCCTGATTATTGATATGTGTTGAATCAACAGTCGCCTGTGCTCCATTGTTATTCTCAACATTCTCAGATGCCATTTTCAGATACTGCCACAAAACAAAATTTAATTGATATGTCATATATTAACCTTATATTCTGACCGACCAATTAAATACCATGCAAATAAACTTAGGTAGGTCATACTAGCAAAGGAATTTCCCGTCTCTCCCCTCCTAGTTCTATTCTCACATCTTAGCCAGGGATCATATCCCTAAGCTCTGATTCCAACTGTGACGCCCCCAAAATTAGGTATACATCACCCATCTTGAGTCGTCAGATACATGGTACAGAAAACAAATACAACTTACTAATACAACTGTCGTGTACAATACGACAAAACATAACTGTGAGTTTGAATACAATTATTGTCTACTAGAGACTATACAAACTCAAAAGGAATCCTCATTACAATTATTGTCACACTATTTAATAGAATAGTGAGCACTACTAATACTATCATCTGGTCCATCACTCCGTTCCCTGACTCATCCCAGCTACATTCTCATTTCCTGAAGAGAACAGTGAAAGAAAGGGTGAGCTCAACTAGCCCAGTAAGAAATATTATGACTAAGATAATACAGAATAAATTATCATTAGCCTTCAACAGTGTTAAACTGATAAAATATAACGAACATCAAGTTTAACTGCAGCGGAACAAGCAATCCATTAAAGAGTCAAGTAGAGAATAAAATCTACTATCTTCTATGATTTAAAAGGTTTTTCAACACTGTTATCGTTGGGACTCAGCTTAATAAAATAATCCACATCATCGAATCACCCCTGCACTACAGCCAAGGATATTCGTGTATTCATTAATGGTCATGATCATGCCAACAACTGTCCATCAATGCACTACGGGCCAATGAGGACTTTTACCACATCATTTGTAACATTACGGTCATGAGTATACCGAATAATCTCTGGTCATAATCATACCAAGTCCATCTATGCACTACAGGCCACAGATGACTTTCAACATTTTATAAACATGAGGATGATGACAATGATATAAGAATTCAATAAAACAAGTTCAAGAATTAATTTATCCAAGAATTAACAACGTCCAAATTGTCAACATGATACTGCTTTGTGGAGTAAAATTCAAGAATGCTTAGAAGAATATTTTCATGAAAAGATAGTGGATGAATCGCAATTATCAAGGATATTCCACTAATTTCATGGAGTATAGAAGTTAAAACTTAACCAACTGAGTATAATGAAGAATGGAATAACAAAAGAAATCACCCGGCATGCGATAGACCGCACAGACAGGTTATTCCAACAGAATAATAAATAATGGAACCAGGTCCGGCGTAAACGCACAGACAGGATATTCCGACAGAATAATAAATAATAGAATCAGGTCCGGTGTAAAACACACAGACAGGATGTTCCAACAGAATAATAACAAGACGGAACCAGGTCCGGTGTAAAACACACAGACAGGATGTTCCAACAGAATAACAGAAGAATGTCACCAAGTATAGGGTAGACCGCGTATACAGGTTATTCTAATAAAATAATAAGAAATGGAACAACAACAGTTCTCTTCATGAATAAGAAAGAATAACACCCCTTACCGTTTTTAAAGAAGAACTGAAATAAAGAAGTAGTTAAGCAGCAGAATACTTTTCTTCTCTCTCTCTAAAGTTTCTCTCTATAGTTTCTCTCTCTAGAGTTCAGTGAATTCGTAAGAAATAATGAAGGAATGAGCTGCTATTTATAGAAAAATAGAATGCATAGTAACTAATCCATGAACGGTCCAGATTGATTACTTTAATCTGGCGGTCCATATTTAAAGAAAAATCTTTTAAATAAAATATAATATATTCTATTTATAGAATAACTTTAATAAAGTATTGTGTTTTATATAAAAAGATGTTTCTGTTTTATTACGTTAATAATACAAATAAAACAAAACGTCATTATCGCTAAATAATTCATATTATTAACTGACAATAATTTAATCAAACTGAGTGACTTCTCACATAAGCATTAATAATCAATACCATGTGCTACTATGCAACCACACGTATTACTGTACTTTTACTACCGAGTAGTTCAACAGTATCAATGGTAAAAATTCTGCCATTATTTTTAATAAAATATTTTTGTCGTTTTCTCAATCCGACAATAATTCTGTTGTGGGGTCCACCAATGATTGTGCCGTTGTACGAATATTCTCTGTTAAAATGAATATTCCCCGACCAATCGAATATTATATAACAACTTGCGTACTTTGCAAAATTTATAAATATTACTCACAACTATATCATTATATCAAATTAACTCCATAATATTCAAAAATGATATTTATAGAAAATTTATTTTTATTTATAAAAGTTGGGGTCTTACACGAGGTACTATTTACGAGTTACTATTCATCTAATTACTATTCACTTGAATATTATTCACTCGGATATTTGGGTCACTTTTCATGTCAGGATACTATTCACGAGGTACTATTCTCGAAATACTATTCATAGGATACTATTCACGGGGTACTATTCACCTGAAAAATATATTTATTTTCTGTCCAAATCATTTTTGATACGTGAATATTTTTCTTGAACTTTACTCCATAAAGCAGTATCATGTTGACAATTTGGATATTTTTAAACTCTGGATAAATTTAAAGTCTTTAATATTTATTCTTGATTTCGTTTGATTAATGCTTATATCATTGTCATCATCCTCATGCTTATATTGTGATGAAAGTCATCTTTGGCTTACGTGCATAGATGAACTGTTGATTGGTATGATTATGATCAGGGATCATTCGGTATAATCGTGACCCGTAATGTTACAAATGATGTGGTAAAAGTTTTCATTGGCCCGTCGTGCATTGATGGACAGTTGTTGGTATGATTATAACTAGGAATTATTCGGTATAATCATGACCATTGATGATTACATGAATATCCTTGGCCCGTAGTACAGAGATGGTTCGATGATGTGGTTTATTTATTAAGCTGAGTTTCAGTGATAAAGTTGATGAAAAAACTTTTTAAATCATAGAAGATAGTAGATATCATGCTCTACTTGACTCTTCTAATGGATTACTTATTCCGTTGCAGTTAAACTTGATATTTATTGTATTTTATCAGTTTAACACTGTTGAAGGCTAATGATAATTTATTCTGCATTATCTCAGTCATAATATTTTTTACTGGGCTAGTTGAGCTCACCCTTTTGCTTTCATTGTTCTCTTCAGGAAATGAGAACGTAGCCGGGACTAGTCGGGGAACAGAGTGACGGTCCGAGATGGTGGCTATATTAGTCCTCACTATTTTATGAAATAGTGTGATAATAAATGTAATGAGGACTTCATTTGAGTTTGAATACTATCTATGAGACAATATTCGTGTAAAAACTCTCAGCTACGCTGTTGTCGTATTGTATATATAAAAGAAGTTTGTATTTGATTTATGTACCATGTATTTGGCGACTCAAGATGGGTGATGTATACCTATTTTGGGGGCGTCACAGCTCTGATGCCACTGTTAGGTTTGTAATAATCATGAACGCAATCAAATTGTACAAAATAAGCGAAAAAGTGAAAAATCAGAGTTTTAAAATTTTACAAACCATATACCCGGATCATCCTTTATACACAATTATTAATTAAACGAAGAGATAAAGAACAAGAATTATACCCTTGAAGATTCGAGCTTCCTCAGGTACAAGTTTACCTCCAAATCCTTTCGTTTTCAACTTGAATCTACCGGGTTTGGTTCCTTCCTTTGATCAATGTTAGCCACCCAAGTGTTTGGCCTCTAGAGGTGATCCACCAAGGAAGAAGAAAGATTTAAGAAGATTGGTATTTGGCAAAATCCTAGTTTTTCTATCTCTCATAGAAAAGGGTGTATCCTCCCAACTATTAGAATTACGTATTCATGTGTTTTGTGAAAGTGTCAACCCACCTCACCCATAATAAGACTCCTCTTATTTATAGATGTGGGCAACCCTCCTTAATAATTAAGCAATTGAGTTTTATTTTAATTAATTAAACTCCTTTAATTAATTATACTCTCAATCTTATTAGGAATAATTAATTAAAATCTTTTAATTAATTAGCCTCCTAATCTTATTAGGATATATGAGAGTACTTTTATTAATTAATTCATAAACTCTTTTAGGAATTAAATAATAATAATAGTAATAATAATAATAATAATACTCCTCTTATCAATTTATATTTAATATTTCTAAAATATTAAATAATAAATATTAAGCTATTTAATTTATTCCATCACCATAGATTAAATTAAATATATTTAACTTATTATTACGATTATTCTATTTGCTTCTTAAATAATTATTTTTCATTTTATGGTGTGACCCTTTAGGTTCTCCATATTAAACCGGTTGTGAATAAATTAATTAGACCAATTCTAATCTTATTTAAATAAATAAATTAAACTATTAATTTGTTTAAATAAATAATATTTATTTTACAATAGGGATAAGCCTCCCTAGTAATTAACGACTTTCTAGATAATATAGATTTTAACATTAATCATAAAAGAACCTTTGAGTAAATAGTTACCGTACTATTCAATCCTTCTACCATACAATGTCCCAATTAAATATAAGACATGGAATTACTGTCAAGTCTTATTTTATTTAATTATATGTATTTCGACTCTTAAATGCACAACTCCAATAATGCAAATTAGAAACTCATTTCTAATTTTATTCTGCCTTGACCAAGGACTACTGGGTTGTCATTTATCGAATCACATAGGACATTTCTCTTCTTTTACTAGAAGCGGTAGATTCTTTATTGATTATACATTATCTTCATGTATAACTTATTATACCCAAGCATACCCTTTGATATACCCTAAGGGTCTTAAGGAATAAGTCAAAGTATAACTCATCATACATAAGATACTATGATGATCTCAAGTCCAAGGATCACTTGTACTACTATCACTACAGGAATTCCTATTGACAGGCAAGTAAAACTCTATTAGGTATTCCTTAGCGAGCCACGTTCAGTGAACTTATTCTCTAATAAGCACTTACATACTTGCTTTAGTGTTTCCACACAAATGATCATGAGATCAATCATCCTCATCCAATGAGCAAGCAACGTATGTACCAATCTATCCGGATTCACTAATCCCCAATTTAGTAATCCAATGATTGGAAACTATTTTAGTTTTAAGCTTTCTAAGAATTTAGATCTCATTAGAATGATCATCATCATTATTCTAAAAGCATTGCTTAAAACTATGGGTCTATCACATATTAAAGCAGCATCATGTAGATAATTAAAAGCATTTAATAAAGTAATAATTTTTTATTAATAAATGAATAAGATTGTTACAAAGTATATGTTTTATCATCAAACATGATTGGCTTGTGTGCATACTACTTTCACTAGGACCACCGGAGTTTAAAGGAACTAATGAACCGATAAAGTCTTAGACTTGGATCACTAAAATGGAGAAAGTATTCAAAGTAACCAAGGTAAATGAGGAGCAAAAGACTGACTTTGCCACTTTCTTTCTAAAAGAGGAAGCTAATCACTGGTGGGAGGTAAATAAGAATCGAGCTAGAGTAGGAATCATTTCTTGGGATAGGTTTAAAGAGATCTTCTTTAAAAACTATTTCCTTAATTCAATGAAGGATTGTATGGAGGTACAATTTTTGGAGTTAAAATAAGGAGAAATGACTGTATCTCAGTATACAACCAAATTTAATGAATTGGCTAGATTTTCACCACATCAAGTGGATTCTGAAGCTAGGAAAACTCGAAGGTTTGAAACCCCAAATCCGAAGTAAGATATCAATATTTCAAGTTAAGACGTTCTCGGAGATTCTAGAAAAATCTATTATAGCTGAGAAAAAGGGTGAGGCATTACTGAAATTTCACAGCGAGAAGAATAATAACAATGGGGGAAGAAGAAACATAAGCGAAAGCAACAACAACAACAAAAGGAAGTGGAATGATACTTTTCCTAATAACTCTAGAAAAGGGGGCAATAATTTTGACAACAATATCAACAAGGGAGGAAATAATAGCAGCAATCAAATTTATGGGAGAAATCACGGTGGAGTATGTCATTTTAGTGGGACTAAATGTTTTACTTATGGAGAAATTGGGCATTTCTCAAATTTGTGCCCACAAAAGAAGAATAGTAATAATGATAAAAGTAAAAATAATAAATAATAAATGTTTCAACTACAGGGTGGAGGGGCACATTTCTAAATTTTTTCCAAAACCTAATAATCCAAATATAGGGGGAATAATAACCCTAAACCAGCAGTAGCAGGAGCTGTTGGCCAGAATCGTCCAAACGCTAGAACATTTAACATGACGGTAAGGGATGTTGCTGCACAGGACGTGGTAACATGTATTATCCCAAAACGATGTTGCAAGTACTTATGTGTTATTCGACTCCGGTGCTACTTGTTCGTTTACCTCTATTAATTTTGCTAAAAGTTTAAAAATGCCCTATGAAGATATGGATGTACTTTTCAAGGTAGAAATAGCTAACCTGGAAATAAATTCCCGCTAAAATAATACAATAATATAGAGATTAAAAGACACAAAATCTCCGGTAAACCTTATCCCAATTTAGTTATGAGAGTTTGATGTAATTTTAAGGATGGAACTTTAAGTTTTGGTATTGACTATCGAGATTTGAATATGAGGCAGAAGAGGTAGTTAGAGTTGATAAAAGATTTTGACTATGAAATCCTATATCATTCCAGTAAAGCCAATGTCATCGCAGATACTTTAAAGACCAAAGAATTAAGAAAAGTTAAATGTACTAACAAACAACGAGGTACTGATAAAATAGTTTAATAAACTTGAGATTGAGATAAGAGAACCAGTTAACTCTACCCAGAGGCTATTTTTTATAAAGAATGGTTCGACCTTAATAGACAGAGTTAAAGAGATACAGGAGAAAGATGACGAGGTGCTATGATTTAAAGAAGGAATTTGAATTTAATAGTATTAGAACTATTAAGTGCTTGACTTGACAGAGAGACAAAGCTAGGTGATAAAGATTTAATGATTTGTAAAATTTTAGAAATTCCAGAATGGAAATGACACTATATGAAGTATAAGTCATTTAATAAAGTTAGTATAGTTCATCAGTTAAGATAAGATTTAATATAAGCGAGGTATGATGATAAAATTCGGTACAAGGATAGAATTTGGGTTCCCTTAAAGAGAGCATTAAAAGATGAAATCTTAAATAGCTTTAAATTTGCCATACATCTGGGTAGTACTAAAATGTATAAAGACTTGAGTCAACACTTTGGGTGGTCAACACATGAAAACGAGAAATAGTGGAGTGGGTAAGTAAATGTATTACATCTCAAAGGGTTAAAGTTGAACACCAAAAGCATAGTGTATTGTTACAACTACCAATTTCTGAGTGGAAGTAGGAACACATAACCATAGACTTGGTAATAGGTCTTCCTGTCACACAGAAATGTCACAATGCCATTTGGGTAATAGTAAACCGTGTCACCAAATCAAACTCATTTTCTGCCTATTAGGTTTACCTTTAATCTAGATCAATTATATAAGTTGTACATAAATGAAATTATCTCTAGGTATGGAGTTCTTGATTCTATAGTGACAGATCGAGATCCATGGTTTACTTCAAACTTTTGGACGAATCTTCAAACACACTTAGGAACCCAGTTGAGATTGAGTACATCATATAATCCACAAACAGATGGACAAAGTGAGAGAACCATTCAAACATTAGAGGATAAAATGCGAGAAAATTTCCCACATTTGTATTCATAGAATGTATCTTAATTTCAGAGACGAAATTCTTATAAGGAAGAGAGAATGTAATATCTTGAATATTTATAAAACTTATAAATATGATATTAAATGATTAAAGTTAATTGTATAAATAATTTTGAAGATAAAATTCTTATAAGAATGGGTGAATGTAATATCCTAGATATTTATGTGGCTTATAAATACGATCTTATATGATTAGAGATTAAGATTATGATCTAAATTAAGTGTAATGAATCGTACGTGATTAAAAGTCGAATTATGACCTAGGATGATTATTAAACGTTAGGATTCTGGTTACGTGTAAGAATAAACAAGAAAGAATTTTGAAGACGAAAATAAAAATTTTTTGAGAAAATTTGTGTAAAAACACTATTCACGGGAATAAGAAAAAATAGGGAAAAAGACGAAAAGAAACTAACTATTTTGTTGGAATCGAACTAGGTTATGTGTAACTAAGTTAGTGTAACAAAATTAGGTAAAGAAAACCTAGTTAATCTAACTAAATAAAACCAATCCATGTGAACTTAAATCGACCAATCAGAGAAGAGATGATGCAAGCGTGATGTAAGCATGATATCATCCTTAAATAAACACAAAGATGATGTCATCATGATAATGTCGCCTGGTGGAAGATATTTTGAGGGACTAAGGTGCAATTAATGATGTACTAAAGTGTAATTAACCTACGTACAAAACTATAATAAGTTGGGTGCATACTGTAATAAGTCGAGTCCCTAACGTGCAATTATCGAAACTATATTTTCCTATAATTAAATATCTAAGTTCATTAGTTCTTTACCAATTTACAAAGCAAAGTTATAATTAAGAATTAGAAAGAGAGAGTTCTTGTGAGTTAGATTAATTTCAAGATTTCAAAGGATTAGTTAAAGCTTGCAACTTCAAGAGGTATTTACTCTAGTGGTAATTATTTTCATTCTTCTTTATATATTTAGTAAAAATATACTTTTACAAGAATTTATAATGCCCAAATTATTTTAATTATATAGTACAAAAGTCATATTTACAAGCAGTTATAATGTCCGATTTATTTTTCATATAAAGTAAAAAATATACTTTTATAAGCAGTTACTATGTACAATTTTCTTCAAGTATTTAGTAAGAATATTCATTTTATAAGCAGTTATATTGCTCGGTTTATTTTAAATATAGTAAACGATTATTCATTTTACAAGCAATTATAATGCTCAATTTATTTTTGATGAACATTTATTCTATAAGCAATTATAATGCTGAAATTATTCCATTTATAGTACAAGGAGTCTTATTTATAATCGATTATAATACCCAAAATAAAGCTTAAAAGATTTAATCGTTAAATGCTTAATTAGTCTACATGGACTTATAATTGTGTAGGATTTACGAAGAACGTTTAGAACGATACATTTATCTGCACAAGATATATGAGGCAAGTTTTATAACTTCATTTAATTTTTGTATTAAATGCAAGTATTCTATTTTTATTGTACGAATTTGTTTATATACGTTGTTCGTGATATTTATTGTTGGGAGGTTATGGCTTATTTTTCAAGCAGAATTGAATGAATGAGATGTTATTTGCGTAACTTAGTTTTGATTTGATATTAAAACATAAACTGTGATGAAACCAATATTGTTTGGTACAGATATATATACTGATACTATTCAAGACTGGCAAAAACCCGTAATGTGTGGGGTTTAACAGACAAATCTCAGTATATATATATATATATATATATATATATATATATGTGTGTGTGTGTGTGTGTGTGTGTGTGTGTGTGTGTGTGTGTGTGTGTGTGTGTGTGGAAAAACTCTTGAACTATATGTTCATTCAATTTATATTCAGTGTGAGTTTAAAGTACCGATTGTTTAAAACTTTCTGAGCCTTTTGTAGCTCATCCTTGCAAAAATATTTTTTCCCTTGTAACTGTGACTGATATACGTGGAAGTTCCAGTACACATTCCCGTGGATAGGAAGCTTTGATTAAGTTTAAATTGTGTTGTATTAGACTTGAAGACTTTGATGTAATAACAATTTAAATTTGGGATTTATGTAATTAAGTGTATAATCTATTATCATCTTTTGTTAATTATTTAGTTTTACATTCTTATAGAAGATAAAAAAGAAATACAATATCTATATGAACTATACGTCTGAATGAGGGTATTGAATGATCTTGGGAGTTCTATAAGCATTGAGGTTGCGTTGTTCGGTTTCATGAACAATCTTATCATTAATACTGTGAATGTCAGATAGATAGAGATTATCGATATGAAAGAAATATCCGTAAAATTATAAATCTTTACATCCAAGTGATTGTATCCAAACATAGTAATTGTTCTGTCGAGAACTACTATTTGTTATGGGATACTGTGAATCTTGGATTGATAGAAATTAGTATCTTATGAAATATTTACGTGAGAACCAAATCTGATACAGATTGTATAGAGAATTTGGGGGCGTCACATCCCCAATTTATTTTTATCTATTAAACCTAAGCTGATAAAGAGAAATATACTTTTCGGATAATCTTAATGGGTGGGTGAGAGATTCAGTAGTTGAGATCGTCAAGAACTTGAAAAAAACGCCTCTATTGGTTCATGTTTACAGCCAGAATAGTGGTGGATTAATGGAGTTGAAAACAGAGGAGGGTGTTGCATAAAATTGGCAAAGAGTGGAGGGAAGGGAAGAGAAAGTCCCCAGATAGGGTCATACTCGTTGAAGAACTTCAGGATAATAAAGATTTGGATTTGGAAATTGAAGAAGAAGAAGAAAGAGAGACAAGGGTAGGGGAGTATTGATTTAGGGGAAAGGGGTGGCGAGAGAATGTAGGCCCTCTTGTTATTTATTGAAGACTTATAGTGTGAATTCTGGGTTAGGGTTTTTCGGGGCTCATTTTTGCTTGTCAAAGTTAATTGTTTTAGAGAATCTGCTTTTTCTCAGATCAAAAATAGTTGGTTGTTACAGTGAATTTGAATGATTTGGTTGGTATAGTAACCAATGTTGTTGTTTGGCTTAAATTTGATTTATTGCTCTAAACTATATGTCATATTCTACTTCGGTGATCCACCTTTCAATTTTGTCAATTAGATGATTGAACTATTAATTTTTTTCAATTTCATTCAATTGAACATGCCACGTCAAAAATTATTGGCGTGGCAATACAGTGCCTATGTGTTAAAAAATAGGCTAATCTTTAAATTATTTTATTGGCTTTGAAGGACAAAAACAAAACCCAAACTGATGCTTGATCAGATCTAGAAACGATTTCGGTGAAGAGGAAACCCAAACGCTGCACCCCACCACCGATTTCCTCCTCATACTACCCCGCCTCGGCACCCCACTATTTACCGATCTATAAGCAACTAGATAAGAGGAATGCAGATCTCGCCTCCTTACCGTTCTAGGCTTTAAGAACGGGTTTTGCTTGGATAAGGGAAAACTTCGAATTCGCAGAAAGAAAGGAATGAAAGATCCAGAACAGGGACGCGTGAGGCGGCAATTACAGAGTTTTGCTGCGAAATTGGAGTGGACAGAGGGGTTCTGAAGGTGTGAATGCATAATAATAAAAGCACTTTTGGTAAGAAAGATAATATTGCTACTAATGGGAATGGTTCTTCTTCTTCATCCTAATCTGTTGTTATCATGGTGGATAAATAAGAATTTACTAGAGTTTTTGATAGCACTTTCAATCAGTATTGTTGTTAAGCTTGATTAGATATTGTTGCTTGATTGTGGCCCATCCACTCGTTGGATCTGGTTTTGGTACCTCGTTTCCAGTTTGAGTTGGTGTCTGTGTCAGTTTTGGGGTGTTGGTCCTTGTTCGATTTGGCCTTGCCGGAAACTGGGTTCAATCCTATGGCTCCGGTGGTTACGGTCCTGGGTTCCTTTCGGTGAAGGTTGGGATTTCGGTGAAGGATGGGATTCCTGTTGCCGGAAATTGGGTTGAAACCTAGGTTCCTTGCCGGAAACTGGGTTCGGTTTTTTCATTTTTTTTGTTTATTATGTATGTTTTGTTTAATTGTATTTTAGTTTAGTTTAGTTTAATTATTAATTTATTAAGTTTAATTTATGTTTGTTGTGTAAATTTTAAAGTTAAGTTACTTGTGTAATTATTCATAATTATGTTTTTTTTCTGTAATTTGCTTAATTATTAATGTTAATTTTATATAATTTATAATTTATATTATTTGTGTAATTTTTTATAGTTTTATTTGTTATTTTACCTTTTTGTCCTTTGTCTCATTAAAAATAGATTTTTTTTTGCACATAAGCACTCATTTAGCCTATTAGGTTGTCACGTCAACAATTTCTGACGTGACAGACCCAATTAAATGAAATCGAAAAAAATTAATAATTCAATCATCTAATTGATAAAATTAAAAGGTGAATCGTCGAAGTGGAATATGACGTATAGTTTAAGATATTAATTTATATTTAAGCCTTGTTGTTTTAATATGATCAATTAGATTTATCTCTATGTAAAAACTTGTCCCTCAAATCATATACAAGTTGTGAATTTATTCTTATTTCTTGCTTGATTTTTGAGTTATTTACTTATATTTTACTACATCATGTTTAATTTTTCAGTAGAATGGTTGCTATTCAATGTTAAGTAGTAATTCTTTTACATATATGTTTAAGGTCTGAAAAGTTATAGATTGTTTTCTATTTATGGCTACAACAAAATCAAGACATGGCACAAGCAGTGTTTGGATTATCATTAGAGATGAGATTGAATTTTTTAAAGAATTTAATTAATAATCTCCATTAGTATTAATAATACAGATTATGTTTAATGACTTTTGGGTATGGTATGACAATGACTTTGTAGAAGTAGTTTTTGTTAAATATTTATTTGGATATTTGTATTTGATTATGAAATTTTTTCTTTGATTAAATTTATTTTGTATATTTTTATTCATGGTTCAATAGTTATAATTAATAGAAGGATAAATTTGTAAAAGTGATATTTTTCTATTCTTTTCATTGGAACTCAAAAACACAAGAAAATACATTTTTTAAATTTTTTATTCTTTTCTATTAAAAACTCAAAAACAACACAAAGTAAAATTTCAAGTTTTCTATTCTTTTCTTTTCTGTTCTAATTTAAATTTTCTATTCTTTTCTTTTTTATCCAAAACTCAGAAACAGAGTGTTAGGGTCTGAGTCTACTTTATTTTTCCCCTTAAATGGAAAGTATCAAAATAAAGATGTGTATAAATTGCAATTCACATACAACTACGTTTTACGATGATTATTAATTTCTTTTCTTAATTTATAATATCCTCTCTATTTTAAAATTAAATATTCATTTATAAAACGACAATTTCAAGTATAATTTCATTTTTTAAATATAACTCTAACCGTTGGTAAAATATGGTACTGATACCATGATAATACTTAATCTAAGTACTATATAAACAATGATATATTAGAAATTTCACATAACTTTATAGTTTAAAATTAGAAATATAATTTTAAAATAAATAAAAAAAAAGAAAGTGTATATCTAATTTTGGAATTGTGAGAAAATAAACGCTTCTAAAGATGTATATCCAGTAACAAAGGCTCTATAAAAGGGAGACAGAAAATGCAAAAGTGGCTTTAGCTGAGAAGCATCATAAAAAATTCCTAGACAACATGTTTGGTTTGTGGTTTTTTATGTTTTTGGAGTATTTGAGAATCTTGTTTGTCAAAATATAACTTGACTCGTAAACGCAACTTGTAAGCTCCATATTTACAACATCATTTTTAGTGCTATATATTTAATGCTTACAATCTGCCTAAACGCGCCAAAACGAACAAGGGTAGACAAGTTTCTTCAGACTATACGAACCCATAGAGTAAACAAGATATGCAATTGAGCCTATTTAGACTTGACCACTAATTTGTTCATAAAAAAGAAAAAAAAGACTTCACCACTGATTGCAAAACACTTTATTGTTTATAAGTTCCAATTAATTTCAAAACTAACGAGGAGTGCGCAATATACGACACTTTTAACCAGATTTCTATACAAATTGCTCAAAATATCAAAACTACGGAAAAGATTTATATTACAACAGAAAGATATTTGCCTTTTATTGCGATTAAACACATCAATTTATTATTTATGTATTTATATTTAGAAAATTGATATTTCTACATGACTTTTGAATATTTTCACATTAAACGTGTCGCTATAGATATAAAGCGACGGTAAAAACCGTCCCTATAAGATTTATATGTGAAAATATCAAAAGAGTCATGTGAAAATATCACTTTCCTATATTTAATAATGTTTACCTACAACAAGAATCAACATGTTTTTTGTGGTTAATCTACGTCCACCCGTCCACGGGTCCACCCCAACTTGAGTGATTCTGGGGCGACCGGGATTTAACCGCATGTCCTTTTTTTTTTGACTCTCTAAACTCTAAACTCTATTTTTTATATGTATCCTAATTACAAATATATACTGTATGTGCAACACTATTTTTTACATATATCTAAATTATACTTATATAATTGAATTTTATAAAAATTTGAATTAAAATAAATATTATAATTTTTTAAGGTAAAAAAAAAAAGGACCGGTCCCTAATCCCGGTCCCCTAGAATTTTTGCCCCAACTTTGCTTACAGTTTAAGAAGATTTAGGTAATGTTTGATAAAATTGAGTGTTAAGACCTGAACAGTTTAGACGTCTGAATAATATAGAGCATCTGAATAGAATTGTGTTTGAATGAAAAAATGTTGTTTGATAATTAATTTTTTCAAAATGTCTGAATAACGGTATTTTACCATTTTAACCCTCTGAACAGTTTAAACAAAACATGTTTGATAATCAGAAACTCTGAATAGTATTTTAAATACATATTTATAATATTTTGACCACAATATGATAAAATAAAAATAAAAAACGTATAAATTAAATTAACTTCAAACATAGTATCATATCCCAAAAATATCAAAATAGCATAATAATTCAACCATACAAATTAAATTAACTTCAAACAGTTGTTAAAAGTTATTAAACAGTTGTTAAAAGTTGGTTTTCCCCACCACCCTCAACTGTGATCCACCGCCATTGTTCCTGACTCCTCCCTCTGCTTTCATAGTCACTCCTTTTCCATTACCGTACCTCTCAATTTAGATACGTAAGATATGCATAATCTACATACACTCAAGACCCGTATACATTAGATCCACCACCCTCCCAGTCATCGATCCAAACCCAATTTTCAAATGGTGGTGAAATTGGACAAAGTTAGTCATGGAAGGTGAAGGAGGGAGGAGTCTCTGTTTGGAACGAAAGGTGAAGAAAGAGGAGTTCAAATATGCAGATCTATACACATCTTCTCTCTTCCCTCCGCCCCAATTTTACCATTACCAAATTTTATCTATCTTCTTTCTCTCTCTATAAATCTCTCTTTATTGCAAAAAACAAAACTCCATATTCATCAAATTTATTGTTCTTCTTGGTTAGACTTGTTAATAGAGTTGGGGAGGTGGGGAGGAGGGGAGGGAGGGAGCGGGCAGGGTGGTCGGAGTCAGCGAGGGAGGAGATGTGAGGGACAACAAAGGAATTTGGTTGCCTCTGTATAATTTAGACTTGGGTTAACGTCTGACCGAAAAGGAGGAAGAAAAATTCATACAGAGGCATCAAAAAATTTGTCAAACAAGATTGTCCTCTTACCGAAAAAGAAGCTATGTTGGACAGAGGCTTTCAGACATAAACAAACGCCACCTTAGCAAAAATAGGTGTGGAATTAGAAAATCTCCGACCCCAATCAACAAATTCGAAATAGAAGAAAACTCTTAAATTCAATTTCTCACCGGCAGGCGGCAATGATTAGTGGTTCAAATGTAACCGTTAGATTTAGTTTCGGCAAAACTATGTTTTTCACCACTATACTTGGCACGTTTTATTTAATACACCATTGAACTTTTAATTTTTTGGATTACCCCATTAAACTAATTAAAAGTTTTTAATTGGATCATTCTGTTAACTGTTCTTCAATTCTGTTAGTATCAACGTTAGATGTTGCCTACGTGGCTTTTTTTAAAAAAAAGAAAAATGACTCAGCTTCTATCGATATATAACAACTCAGCTTCTCTTTCATTCGGCCACTTGCACATTTGAAAAATCTCAAACAACAAATCTAGTGCTCCAAAACCAACTTGGAGATCAATTCGCCCAAAATCAGCAGGGGAAATTTGGGTTATTGCTATATGTCATCTCTTTAAAGCTTTCGAACACCCAGAGGAAGGTTAATGACATCTTGTCTTAGTCGATCATGATTGATTGCTGCAAAAAGGGTGGAAAATAACCCTAATTTTTTGTATCAGCTTAAGTCTCCACAAGAATCAAAAATCAAAGGTATGTATTATTTTTTGGTGATACTCCTCTTCGCCTCACTGATTTCTTCATTCGTTTAATACTGCAAACTAGGGTTCCAACTCAGTTTCTCGCATTTGAGGAGATTGATTCGGCCAAAATCAAAGGATAAAATTAGAGGGTTGTTAATGGCATCTTCACATAGTAGATCCTCGTCGGTAATTAAAAAGAGGGTAGAATATTTCTGTGGTGTATCTGCATCTATTTGTGTCTCCACAAAGAACAAATCAAAGGGACGAAGATTCTATGGATGTCGATTTTACCCAGTAAGTACATAAATTCATATTCATATTTGATTTTTCATTTACATGAAAAAATAAGCATGTTGTTTGTGACTATGACTGTTAAAGGGTGTAAGGGTATTCACAAATGATTCTTAAGCACCATAATTGTGTCTTAATATTATTATTGTAATTTATATTGGATTTAAGTTGCTTGGAATTTTTGGTCTTTTGCAGGATGTTAATAAATATTGTGGATATTTCCAATGGTTGGACATAAGTTCCCAAAATGAAGGTCATGATAGTGGTTGCAGTGAAATTGGTTCTGTTTCAATGAATGAAGATGGACTCGATTTGCTGAGGAACAAACAAGAAAGTTGAAAGAGAAGTTGAATAATTTGAAAATGGAGGCCTTAAAATTGGAGTTGGAAATTGTTAGACTAAGAGAGTCAAATAAGAAATTACAACTGTATGTGATATTGTCATGGATGGTGACTTGTGTTGTACTAAGTTATGTATTCATGGAATTTTAAGCATTCAAAGTTATGTAATGAAGTTATGGATTCATTTTATGTATGCCCTGTTAATGCAATGTAATGTCTATTGTTGATCAACAAATGGCATTTTGTGTTGTACTAAGTTATGTAATGAAGTTATGAATTCATTTTATGAAGTTATGGATCCATTTTATGTAGTGTCTAGTATAATGCACTGTTATGTAATGTCTAGGTTGCCTTTTGTTGATCAAATGTCCAAATGGCATCCAAACTGTCAATGCCCTGTCTTGCAAACACATCCAGTTTAAAATTGCCTTATGCAAAACCAAACCTGAGCATATAAAACTGCCTTATGCAACACCAAATCAAACCATTGCATATTAAAGTAAGCTTTGAAACCAATCAGTATAAAACTGCCAATAAAATTCACTGCCAAACCATTGCATATAAAACTGCCAATAAAATTCACTGCCAAACCATTACATATAAAACTGCCAATACAATTACATACCAAACCTGGTCATATATAAACTACCAATACCATTACATTAGTCCCAAAAATATGCTGAAACTGCAATTAAAACCATGACAAAAGTATTCAAAACAGTCCCAAAAATATACAAACACTGCAGTTAACAGCTCAAAAAGATACTAAACATTCATTGTTCTAATTGTTCTAAAATAACCCCAAAAAGACTGTAAAACTAAAATAGATCCATATGGAAGAGCCTTCATTGTCCCCCATCTGCAGCAGTGCTATAGCCAGACTGTGTTCCAGTCCTGTCCCCAACTGTACCACCTTGTTTCCTTTTAACCTATAAAACAGTTGCAGGATGTTAGTATGTACATTTCATAATTGACGGAAACATATAAAGGCAGTGTAAATTTAAAAATTAAATAACTCACACTAAGCTTTGGCCTTTTGGTAGTATGTTGTGCTTCTGGACCATGTTGTGCTTGAGCAGGTGTATTCTTACAACCTGCTTTATTATGTCCATATTGCTTGCATTTGGAACACATCATTGGAGTCCCTTTCCTTGAAATTTTACCAGTATGTTTTTTTTCTTCAGTTGGATCTTTCCTTCTACATCTCTTTGGCCTTCCAGCCAATCTTTTAGTCAATGGAGGCAACAGGACTGGTAAATCAGTGGTAGGCCAACCATTGCTACCACTCATGGGCTTTAACAGGTGGTTATATGACTTGAGATATGTTTCAATGTAGTAACAAGGGTCCACAAAATCCTCAACAGGCCTCTCTTGATGAAGTATCCCAGTGACAGCATGATGGCAAGGTATTCCAGATAATTGCCATACCCCACAAGAGCAGGTTTTTTTCACTATATCCACCACATATTTACCTGACCTGTCACTCACCTCATACATATGCCCCCCATCCCAATGGTGATCACAGTACCTTGACAGTTCAATTGACCTATTCACTTTAGTTAGTATCCTAGGACATAATTTTCTATCTCTTTTTAGCATTTGATCTCTCTTTATATGGATTCTATCCATTACCTGGGTTTTGATATCTTCAAACATTGTTAAGATGGGTTTACACATAGCCTCTAGGATCCAACTGTTAAAACACTGACATATTATTTGTCACTACATCACATTTGGTGGTGGTATCAAAGTAAGCCTTACTCCAAAGCTTAGGAGGGATACCTATCAAGGCAGTATGTGCATCCTTTGATTCCTTCCTGATGTCCTTCATTGCCTTTCGAAAATCTGGTGGATTGTTGGCCTTTGATGCCTTCTAGAACATCACCTTCAAAGCTGGCCCAGGAAACTTTTTTCTCCAATTTGCATATATGTGTCTTGCACAACATCTGTGCTCTGCTTGGGGTAGTAACTCCTGAATAGCACGCACCAAACCCTATGCAAATAAGCAGGATTGTTAGTATAATGATATATAAGCAGGATTCTTAAATTACAAATTATTGTGTAGATGAAATTATTGTTAACTGCACCTTTTGTTGTTCAGTAATTAATGTCCATCCCCGGCCTTGTTCTAATCCAACATCATTGCATAACAAAGTTAAAAACCAACTCCAACTGTCTTTATTTTCATTTTCCACCACAGCCCAAGCTATTGGGAACATCTGGTTGTTAGCATCTCTACCTATTGCAGTTAACAGCTCCCCTCTACAATATGTCTTTAGAAAACAACCGTCAAGCCCAATAATAGGCCTGCAGCCCTCCAACCAGTTCTTCTTCACAGCATCAAAACAAATATACATCCTTTGAAACCTTTTTGGAGTGCCCTGATCAGTCCTAATTTGTACAGTGCTACCTGGATTGGTATTTAGTATCTCTTGTCCATAGTCCCAAACACCCTCATAATACTCTGCCAGTGTTTTCTCTATCTCGGATAAGGCCAATTTTTTAACTTGCAAACACTGCGCAATAGAAGATTTTAGTCCATACCTTTGCTTTATTGCCTCTTGTAATTCCCTCAACTTGATCCTTGGCTTTATTCTAATTGTCCCTCCAAACTTATCCACCAACCACCTCCATCTAATAATCTTTATCTTGTTGGCCCTAATACAATTGTGGAACTTAGTAGGGTAAGCCTTAATTTGAAACCATTTTTCCCTAGGAACATAGCTTGCCCAAAGCTTCCATGGACATCCTGCTGCAAATTTAGCTTGAACTCTGGTAGCTTCATTAACTTTAAACCAGATTCCTTTCCCCTTCCCAACTACATAATTTTGTATTGCTTTCCTTAGTTGGTCAACCCCAGTGAAAGTCATGTATAACTCAAATTCAACATCTTTGATTGTTGTGTTTGGATTATACACAGGAATAACTCTCTTCCGTTTAATCCTTGGCTCTTCACCTTCCCACTCACTATCACTATTTGAAGGAGGAGTTGCAGGAACTTCAAAGTCAGAATCTTCATATATTTCCTCCCATGGTTTCATGCCTCTTGTACCAAATTTGGTGCTGACCTCATCATCAGATGAGAAAGTAGGCTCCACATTATCTTCATCAATAATTTTCTTCTTCAAGTTAGGTGTGTTGAGTCCTGCCCTTTTCTTTATCCGTCCTTTTTTCTGAGGTGTCACATGATTATCTGATGCCTTGTTAACATGTACTGAGCTAGAAGCTTGAGTCCCTGTAGGTTCAGGTACTTCACCACAATCCACTTCAACTTCATCATCCAATTGAACTTTATCTTCCAACTGAACTTCACACAAAACTTCCAACTCTTTAATATTTGATTTTATTATCTCTTCCTTATACACCCTAGCAGTGATTAACTCCTCATTCCCATCATCATCACTTTCTTCACTGCAGTTAGTATCTGTTTCTTCATCTGTAGATTCATCATCATCTCCATTTGGTGCATCAACTTGCACATCAACCACATCAACTTCCTTCTGCAGAAGCAGCTCAACTTCCCTCTCACCTCCCTGACCAACTTCTATCTCAAATGGTAAGAGTTCATCAGTAGAGTGGTCACAATATAGATCAACTAGACCAGTTCGTTCACCTTCCTCAACTAGTAACCTAATACTATGGTCATCATGTATCAACTCTAAACCATAACGAATATCCAAGTTCCCAACTTTGAAATACACTGCAGTATTCTTCTTGTAACCATACTTCTTCGGTAAGTTGTATATTTTGTCAACATTCAGCCAGTCACCATCAACGTCATGAAGCAATTCTATAAAACCTCCTCCGTAGTGGTATATTGGTTCTTCAATGAACCTACCACCATGATTAAACTCCACAAAAAACAAACTCATGCTGCAAAAGGTACATGGTACAACATTAGATAATAAACATTGTAAAATTGAACAATCAGTGGAAGAAATTTACATATAAACCCAAATCATGGAACAATCATGTACCAAAACTGATTCATAACTTAAACCCAAATCACCATATAAACCCAACTCAAAGAATAATCAGTGGAAGAAAAAAAATCTTAATATTTACATCAGTCTGGAAAAAAACATCTAAATATTTACATTTAAACCCAAATCGATATATAAACCGAAATCGAAAACCAATCAGTGGAAAAAACATCATCATTTTGAATATTACAAGAGATATTCTGAGGGTGTTACATTTAAACACAAATTGAACAATAATTAGTGGCAAACCACTCTAACTTAGATATTTGCAGAAGAATCTCGACAAAGAAAAAAAAATTCACAAAAACCCATACATACCTTCGTCTTCGCCAGAGATTTGCATGCAAAACCCTAGCAGATCAAATCGCCCCTTCTTCTTCCTCACTCGTTCTCTCTCTCTCTCTCTGTGTGAACTTCGACTAGTTTGGAACCCTAGTTTGTACAAATCGTCTTCTTCTCTCGCTCGCTCGCTCTCTCTGTGTGAACTTCGAGTAGTTTGGAACCCTAGTTTATAGAAATCGCCTTCTTCACATTATCGCTCGCTCTCTCTGTGAAAAATGACTCAGACTTCGTTTGATTTGGTTTGATAGTACTTTTCTTTTGCCGCGTAATCCACCTTGGATTGGTCAATCGAAGCTGAGTCATTTTTCTTTTTTAAAAAAAAAGCCACGTAGGCAACATCTAACGTTGATACTAACAGAATTGAAGAACAGTTAACAGAATGATCCAATTAAAAACTTTTAATTAGTTTAATGGGGTAATCCAAAAAATTAAAAGTTCAATGGTGTACTAAATAAAACGTGCCAAGTATAGTGGTGAAAAACATAGTTTTGCCATTTAGTTTCTCTTTCCTTGTCCGAACTCTGGACCGGAAGCTCATTTTCCAGCGATTTCTACGATTTTCATATTTTCCGTACAACAGAGATCTGATTTAAATTTAAATTCTAGCTTCATAAAAAATAACTGAAATACTAACTAGATTCAGATTTTGATAAATTGGGGGAAGTTATTAAATTATTGCGTTGAGATTCAAGTACGGATTCATCCTTTTGAGTTAATTTCACTAATTTTGGGGAAGAAGAACAATTAGTTTCTTCTCCCTTTTCTTTATTTTTTATTTAGGTGAAAAAAATATAAAAATGGAAAATAGTTGACCCAAATTCAATATCGAAATTGATATTTTCACATGAAAAGTATCGTTATAGATGTATAACGATGGTAAAAATCGTCATTATATGATCTATAACGACGATTTTCATACAAAAATATAAAAACACCATGTGAAAATATCAATTTTCATTCAATAAATTTCAAAGATGAAAAAGAAAAAGGACAAGTAATTATTAGTAACGCTTAATTTACTAGTTCATCCTTAAATTATGTAACTATGCTCAAATATTTCATTTATCAATTAATTATATTTTCTTTTTCTATTTTTGGAGAATTGAATAACCTTCCAAATGCATGAAATATTTTGGGTAGAGATAAAATGTGTGAAACATATATAATTAGAATAAATTGATAAATAAAATAGATTAAATATATTACCTTATTTTTGTAGTCGATACGCTATCAACCAATCATCTTTTCCTCTTCAAATACTCTATTATAAATAACAAAATAAAATAATAGAGTTAAAAAAGATGGAAGAAAATAAAATAAAAAGAGAAGTAAGGAAAAAGAAAAGATTTATGGGCTCTTACAACAACTAGAACCCTTTTAGCCTCTTTTGGAGAGTCTTCAATATACTGAGAAATTTCCCCTCCAAGAGGAATCGCCCTTGTCTCACTCGCTGGATTTTAACATAAATAACAATGGTCTTCCAAACATGAGAACTAAATATGGATATTACTACTTTTATTTATGGACATATCAATTTTCAGGTGGGGAATAGACGCATTTAAATCTTGTTTGGGGGAATTTTTTGGATGGACTAAAAGAACATTTGATTTAAAATAGAAATATTTTGATATTTGATATCTCTTTAAAAATACTTTTAAAGTGTAGAGATTTGGTGTAAAAACACTTTTAGCTAAAGCAGAAAATGTGTACATGTGCTTTTGGATGAAACACTTTTTAGCAAAACCGCAAAGTAAAAAACTATCCTTTCATCGTTAAAATTAAATAAAATCTCATACAACACAAATATCTTAGATTTGTAAGTAATACTTTCAAAAGTATTTTTATAATTATGTAACGAAACATTATTTAAAAAAAAAATTTATAAAAAAAAACTCTTGTTAAAAAGTCTACACATAAAAATATTTTCTCTCATCGAAACATTGCACAACTCAACAAAACAGACACTTAATGTGAGAATTAAGGGATTACTAATGGTAATATTAAGGTGTCAAATTTTTAAACCTCAAATGTGTCTCAAATATATATTTTATTATTATACTAGTTATTCAATATTATGATGGGTTCTCAGTTGCATTAATTATAAGTAATGCTTGAGGTTTCAAATTTATACATTTCAAATATATATGTTTAACACGTTGGTTGTTCAACATTAATATGGTGAGTTCATAGCATTCATTACATAAAAATGAAATGATTACACTTATATCTAAAACACATTTGAGACTTTAAATTTGAGACCCACAACGTTATCTTTCACATAACATTATGTTAGAGTCTGCATGTTTAATTTGATGATGATGATATGATAAAAGTATATCTGTCCAATAGCTTCTATAAAATCCTTTGAGATTGTAATATACAAGGACTTGGACTATAAAAGATCTAATGTGTTAAGTTGATCTTAAAAGCTAAAATGATGTATAGATTATAGGATCTAGGTGATCGTAGTGTAATGTTAATCGACCGTAAAGCTGCTTTGTATGTTTGTAAAATGAATAAGTAATCGTAGAGTAAGCTATGTCTTCGTAGACATCAAGTGTTCGATCGTAGAGCATGCATTCTCATTGTAGAGTTCACTCCTGATCATATAGTGAAGATTAAATCGCAGGGTGAACAAAAGATCGCAGAGCTAAGTCAAGAATGTTGAGTTAACTCCAGATTGTACAATGAATTGAAGCATGTATCACAGAGTGACTCAAAGATCGTTCAGTGAAGAAAGATCTTAGAGAGCATAAATCGTAGAGTAACTCTCTACTCGTATAGATCAAGTCGTAGAGCAAAGTCAAGCACTGACTCTACGATTGACCCAATTTGTAGAGTAATTCAGAATTGACAAGGGTTTGATTATAAAGAGCATTGCAGATTGATCTTCCCAATGTATTCTCCAAACATCCTTATGTGAAATCAAAGATCAGAGTATGTTTGTGTCCAACAACTAGCTTGGCGAAGTGACAACTTACCCATGTGGTTGGTAGAACTACAGAATGATGTGACAGTTCAACGAAACTGAAAGTAGTTTGCTGTTGTATTTTATGTTAAATAAAATATTACAAAGTTAAATAAAATATACATATTAATGGAGATTTTGTAAGTGTTCAAAATATGAAAATTTTATAACTGTTCAATATATATATTAAAAGGCCTATTATTGGAATATTAATTTATTTACCGTTGATGGTGATGTTACCGTTGTTACCTCTACCGTTGCCATCTTTTCCTTTTATAAATAAGGTTGGACTCTCTTAGTTGGAGATATCCATTCTACAGGAAAGTATCCATATATATTATATACATATTCTAAACATACTACTATCACAAGTTGTTAACTTGTTATCTTTCACCATCAAAGTCAAGCTCTGTCACTATTGCATGCTATCATAAAGCTTTATTATTTAAAGTTGCTGTCTCATACACAGATATATACCGATCAATTCTTTATGTGTGTGTGTGTGTGTGTGTGTGTGTGTGTGTATATATATATATATATATATATATTTGTATTTACTCGGTACAATTATTTAAATTTGAGTAAGGAAAATTAGAAGTTGTTCCTGGGTCATTCAACTATTTTAAGTGCTGATTAGTTGGGTGAAGATCCATTGAATCCTGAAGTAGGATTTCGTCAATGACCTTAGCATCGAGAAAAGTTCTCCGAGGGGCGAAATTTCTACTTAAGAACAATGCACTTCACGCCTCTGCTCAAAATTATTTGCTATAAATCGATAAGTTATTCTTTAGCCCGTCTTTATTTTATATTTGAATCCTATATTTTAATTGTGGTTTCCAACAATCGTAAGTAGAAATTATGGATTCTGCTATGCTTACCGCCACTAAATATGTCCCTGATTTGACCAAAGTTGAGCCTTTTGATGGATCCAATTATAAACGATGGCAAACCAAATTACTTTTGATTATAGATATTGCTAAAGTTGACCATGTTTTAACCAAACCAAAACTAGTTGAACCCTCTTATGATGCTACCGATGAACAAAAGAAAGAATATGAATATTCTATTAGTACTTGATCTTCTGATGATAAAATTTGCAAGGCTAGCATTCTCAACTCATTGTCGAATGAACTTTTTGATATCTATTGTCTATATAAACATGCTGCTAAAATTTGGGGTGCTTTAGTTTTGAAATATGTTATGGAAGATGATGGTGTCAAGAAGTATGCAATTGGAAATTTTCTTAATTTTTACATGACTGATGAAAAAGATGTCTCTTCCCAAATTCATGTTTTTCATCTTGTCGTAGTCGAACTTAATAATGAAGGCATGATTTTACCTGCTCCTTTTATTGTTGGCTCCCTTATAGAGAAATTGCCTTATTCTTGGAAAGATTACAAGAATACTATGAAACATAAAAGGAATGACATGACCTTAGAGGAGTTAATTGTTCATATTCGTATTGAGGAAAAGAATAAAAATTTAGATAAAACTGCCAAAGCCAAAGAGATATCTTCAAAAGCAAATTTGGTTAATGATTGCAAACCTCGTCACTCGTTCAACAAACATCCTAAACATGGGAATAAGTATAACACCGGTCCAAAGGCAAAACACAAACCCTCAAAACCTAAAGGTGATTGTTTCGTGTGTGGAAGGCCAGGTCATCATGCTACCCAATGCAAGTTCAAAAAGGGAAACGACCAGTCTGTTTCTCCAAAGAGCTAACTTAGCTGAGGCAGACAATACTATTGTGACGGTTGTCTCCGAGGTGAACATGGTGACTGACAAAGAGGCATGGGTAGTGGATCCTGGTGCTACCAAACACATTTGTGCGAATCGTGGTGCATTCATCTCTTACACTCCCCTTAAGGAAAAAATGAACAAGTGTACATGGGCGATTCGAGGCCTGCACCAGTGTTGGGTAAAGGGAAAGTAAATTTAAAATTGACTTCTGGGAAGATCCTCTCTCTTACTGTAAGACCCCGAATTTTTTTTTAATAAAATAGAATTTCCTTTATGTATTCTTTTGAAATAGTAAGGGTTTATTTGATTAATGTGGTTAGTTATGGGTAAAATGCGCAAATATTTTGAAATAAGCAAGTGGTTATAAAATATTCATTGTTGTCGGGGAATATTCGTTTGGTCGTGGAATATTCTTGCTGTCGAGAAATATTTGTACGACGGCGCAGCCTTGTGTAGGCCCCATAACGGAAAGCGATTGGATGAAGAAAACGATAAGTATAAGTTGTTTATAAATAACGGCGTAGTTTTTACCGTTAATACTGTTGGAATACCCGGTGGTTAAAACACAGTAATACGCGTTGTTGCACAGTAGCACACGGTATTGCACTAGTTATTGATTCTTACGTAAGAAGGCACTACTCAATAATGGTTACAGTAATTACTGTTCAATATTTTATTTTATTGATTCAATAATTGCTGCGTTGTTATTTTATATTACTGTTGTTTCAATAATTGTCACTACATAGTATTTTTCATTATCAGAGCAATAATTCATATTATCTGAATAATATTATTAGATAACATTATTAGCAATGTCTAGAAAGTTCTGTCTAAGGAGAGGTTTGGTCACCTAATTACGCGCCAGTATGGAGAAATCCTTATCGAAAAGCCCCCTCTTTCCTGGGAACGGCCTGGTTGTCAGTATTGTAATTCTGTAGTATTATTTGTGAATAATTAATTATTGATTTATATGATAAGAAAAATATTCATTTTATGTGGATATAGATGGAGAAAATTTTTAACGTGACAATTGTTAAAAATTGATATTTTATCTTTTCTGATAAAATTATATTTTTATTATGTTATTATAATATAATAATGGTGATATTTTTATAATGAATGTGGGATATATGAGTATATGAGGAGGAAGAGTATTTTTGTTGCAAAAGTTGTTTAAAACATGTTAAACATGTTGGTGGACCCATTTCTTGACTGAAATTTGATTATAGCCTGTAAAATCGCCCGTATGTGGATTTCGGTCAATTTTTGTTTGGAATTTGGAAAAATTTTCTTCTGCAAAGTTGTAGAGAATTGAATTTCCTATAAAATATCAAGAGATTGGAATTTTCTGATAAAAGAACTATTTATTATGAATTATTGAAGTTCCGAAGTTATGAAATAATTGATTTTTGGAAGTTTTAATTATTTTTTATATGAAAAACGTTTTTGTCATTAATTGTGGGTCTTGCATGTGATGTAGTTGCTGAATTCAGATTCAAGAAGTGGGCGTACAAAATTTCTTTATATATAATATTATTATATTAAATTTTCTGCTTTGGTGTTCTAAGCAATTTCCTATAAATAGGGTGCTTAGGTTAGAATTGAAAACCACACTAGAAACTAAAAGTTTTCTCTCTCTATAATATCAAACGTATTTTGTGAGTATTTTAGTACTTTGAGTATTGCTATACGGTGCAAGTTCTTTCAGCACTATATCCAGTATTCTAGTCAGAAGTACTATTTTTGCGAGGTAAGGGATGTTATTTTCTTCGTAAGTGATATTATTTCTTCAATATCATTATGCCAAAATATTGGTTGGAACTTTTTATCAAATTTAAAACTTTTTCATGTCGGGGTTACTATTCACGAGTTACTATTCACTTGTTACTATTCATGAGTTACTATTCACGAGTTACTATTCACGAGTACTATTCACGAAACATGATGATTTTTTTTATGAAATTTCTATCTTTTAGTGTCGGAGTTTATGAAACCCCAGATTTTATGAATAAAGATTTAATTTTTTCGAAATATTTTTTAAATATTATGGTGTGAATTTGAGATAATGTTATAGTTGTGGATAATATTTATAAATTTTATAAAGTATGCAAGTTATTGTATTATATTCGATTGGTCGGGGAATATTATTTTTATCGGGGAATATTCGTACGACGACACAATTATTGGTGGACTCCACAACGGAATTATTGTCGGATTGAGAAAACGACAAAAATTTTTTTATAAAAATAACGGCGGAAGTTTTACCGTTAATACTATTGAACTACTCGATAGTAAAAGTACAGTAATACGTGTGGTTGCATAGTAGCATACAGTATTGATTATTGATGCTTACGTGATTAGTCACTCAGTTTTGTTTTATTGGTATTATTAATGTAATAAAACAGAAAAACTTTTTATATAAAACAGAATACTTTTATAAAGTTATTCATTTTATTAGGCTAATAGTAAAATCTTTTTATATAAAACAGAATACTTTTATAAAGTTATCTGTTTTATTAGACAATAATTAGAATATATTATATTTTATTATGCATAGTATTTGCATAGTGCCTGCATAGTGTTTGTATAGTAAAATCTTTTATAAAGTTATTCGTTTTATTAGATTATAAATAGAACATATTATATTTTATTTAAAAGATTTTGCTTTAAATATGGACCGTCAGATTAAAGTAAATCAATCTGGACCGTTCATGAGTTAGTTACTATGCAGTCTATTTTTCTATAAATAGAAGCTCATTTCTTCATTATTTCTTACGAATTCACTGAAACTCTAGAGAGAGAAACTATAGATAGAAAGAAGAAAAGTGTTCTGCTACTTCACTACTTCTATATCCAGTACTCTTCTTTCTACGGTAAGGGATATTATTTGTTGTACCCGTAAGGGGTGTTATTTCTTTTGTATTCATGAAGAGAACTTCTATTATTCTATTTCTTATTATTCTGTTGGAATAACCTGTATACGCGGGCTACCTTATACTTGGTGACATTCTTCTATTATTCTGTCTTTATTATTCTGTTGGAATATCCTGTTTGTGTGTTTTACATCGGACCTGGTTCCGTCTTTATTATTTTGTTGGAATATCCTGTCTGTGTGTTTTACACCAGACTTGGTTCCGTCTTTATTATTCTGTTGGAATATCCTATCTGTGTGTTTTACACTGGATCTGGTTCCGTCTTTATTATTCTGTTGGAACATCCTGTCGATGTGAATTTCACCTGACCTGGTTCCGTTATTATTATTCTGTTGGAATAACCTGTCTATGCGAAGTACCGCATGCATGGTGATTTTTTTTGTTATTCCATTCTTTATTATACTCAGTTGGTTAAAGTTTTGACTTCTATACTCCATGAAATTAGTAGAATATCCTTGATATTTGTGCTTCATCCAGTATCTTTTCTTGGAAATATTCTTCTGAGCATTCTTGAATTTTACTCTACACAAAAGTATCATGTTGACAATTTGGACGTTATCGGTTCCTGGACAAATTAATTCTTGAACTTATTTTATTGAATTCTTATATCATTGTCATCATCCTCATGTTTATATTATGTTGAAAGTCATCTGTGGCCTGTAGTGCATAGATGGACTTGGTATGATTATGACCAGGGATTATTCGGTGTAATCATGACCATAATGTTACAAATGATGTGGAAAAAATCCTCATTGGTTCGTAGTGCATTGATGGAAAGTTTTTGGTATGATTATGGCTATGGATTTTCTTTAGCCGTAGTGTAAAGATGAATTATTTTATGGCATGATCAGGACCGTTGATGAAAACACGATTATCTTTGGCCCGTAGTGCATGGATAATTCGTGGTCGTGATACTAAAGAATACCCTTGGCCGTAGTGCAGTGGTGATTCGATGATGTAGATTATTTTTTAAGCTGAGTCTCAGCGATAAAAGTCATGAAAAACCTTTTAAATCATAAAAAATAGTAGATTTTATTCTCTACTTGACTCTTTTAATGGATTGCTGGTTCCGCTGCAGTTAAACTTGATGTCTATTATATTTTATCAGTTTAACATTGTTAAAGACTAATGATAATTTATTCTGCATTATCTTAGTCATAATATTTCTTACTTGGCTAGTTGAGCTCACCCTTTCTTTCACTGTTCTCTTCAAGAAATGAGAACGTAGCTGGGACTAGTCGGGAAACAGAGTGATGGTCCTAGATGATAGCATTAGTAGTCCTCACTATTATATGTAATAGTGTGATAATAATTGTAATGAGGACTCCTTTTGAGTATGGATACTCTCTAGAAGACAATATTTGTATTTAAACTCACAGTTTATGTTCTATCGTATTGTACACGATAGTTGTATTATTAAGTTGTATTTGAATTCTGTACCATGTATCTGGCGACTCAAGATGGGTGATGTATACCTAATTTTGGGGGCGTCACAGTTGGTATCAGAGCTTAGGGATATGATCCCTGGCTGAGATGTGAGGCAAGAACTAGGAGGGGAGAGACGGGGGAATTCTTTCGCTAGTATGACCTACCTAAGTTTATTTGGTATTTAATTGGTCGGTCAGAGTATAGGGATAATATGTGATATGTTAATTAACCCTTATTTTGTTGCAGTATTTGAAAATGGCATCTAAAAATGTTGAGATAAGCAATGGAGCACAGGAGACCGTTGAGTCTCCACAGATCAATAATCAGGACAATATGCAACAGGATGGCGATAATCCTCCTGTAAACAACAACACTGATCAATTGACGAACGACGGTACGCTTAAGAGCTTTTTAGAATTCATGCAACATCAGGTGAAGGTGTCTCCTGTTCATAATGCAGGAAGAAACAATGGCAACCCACGGTTGGTCACCGTTAAGCAATTCAAGGAGCTGGGACCACCGGAGTTTTTGGGAAAGCCAGAACCACTTAAGGCAGAGACATGGTTAAAGCAGATCACCAAGATATTTGATGTCTTGGAATGCTCAGAGGTGCAAAAGGTTTCCTTTGCCACCTTTATGTTGCGTGAAGAGGCAGATTACTGGTGGGAATCTGTAAAACGTACCCAGCCTGACGCACTCAAGATGTCTTGGGAGAAGTTTCATGAGATGTTCAATGACAAGTACTTTCCTGAAAGCATTCGTCACATGAAGGAGGTAAAATTTATCAAGTTGGAACAAAACAACATGACCGTGTCGCAGTACGAAGTCATATTTACCGAGTTGTCCCGATTTGCGTCCCATTTAGTTGATAATGAGAAGAGAATGATGCAAATATTTCTAAGAGGTTTGAAACCTGAGATACGTCAATATCTTATCTCTCATAAACTGTGTTTGTATTCAGATGTTGTTAATAGGACTCAGTTATTGGAGCGCGATAACGAGTCAACCCAACCAAAAGAGAGCCGCCGATAAAATGATAATACCGGTGATAACAGTCATCAAAGAGGTGACAATAAGCATGGAGGAAATCAACATGCCAGAAATGGTAACCACTTCGATGGTAATCATGGCCAAAACAATGAGAATGGACATTTCAAGAAGAGAAGGTTCAACAATGACGTGAAGACGTCATCACCAGCACCCGTTTCAAAGGAAGAAGAACGACCACCGGTCGTATGTTTCAAATGCGGACAGGAGGGACACATCCGTCCAAACTGTACGCAGCAATCTAAAGCGTGTTTTAATTGCGGAAGAGGTCACCTAGCTCGATTTTGTCGTATGGTGAAGTCAAGTCCAGCTGGGATAGTGATGCCAAAGGATGTCCCAGACAAGCCAAAATCGGTAGTTTAAGAGAGATAGTTTTTTTTTCGTGACGAGGAACCTGAATAAAATTATCACGGGTATGTTAGTCATAAACTCTTTTGAAGTCTATACCGTGTTAGATACCGGTTCTACTCACTCTTTTATTTCACCTAGTTGTGTTCAATGTTTGAAGTTAACTCCAAAAAAGTTAGACTTTGATATATCTGTTTAAACTCAGTTGGGAGAAACCTTCGTTACCTCCACTATTTATAAATCTTGTTTGATTCAAATCAACACTTTCACGTTACCTGTCGATCGTATCTCTTTAAAAATACTTGCCTTTGATGTGATTTTAGGAATCGATTGGTTAACTACTCATCATGTTTTTTTGTAAGGTTGTTAGCTTTCATACTCCTAACCAACCTGTTATGCGAATTCAAAGTAACCAAACCACTAAAGTCAATCATTGTCATATCAAGCCATAAGTAAAGTTCCCGATCCTTTCGTTGTTGACTTTCTTGTATGGAATGCACCGAAGCCAAACTTTCTGTAGGCGATATCGTGAATGACGATGACAAGTTGATAGGTATCAATGTGACGTGCTATCCAAGTCTTGGATGAGGTCACAGTTTTGAATGATATTTCTATCATTAATAAATTTCCTAACGTATTCTTGAAGACTTCCTGGCCTACCCCCAGAGCGTGAAAGCGAATTTTGTATTGACCCCAGTACAAAACCCATTTCTAAAGCCCTTAAATATATCTTCAACCAAAATGAACGTAACATGCGCCAAAGACGTTGGCTCGAGCTGTTGAAGATTACGATCGTACCATTCAATATCATCGTAGAAGTGCGAACGTGGTAGCTGACGCGTTGAGTAGAAGATCGTATGTGAGTGAGATGTTGTTAACACAAAGACACATTTCGTATAACTTACAAATGATGAAGATAGAGTTAAAGACTCTAGGGACCCACGTAAAGATAACGAATATACGATTAGAATCGACTTTAATCGATAAATTTAAAGCCGCTCAAGCTACATACTCAGAGTTGATGAATGTGAAGAAGAAGGTTCAAGAGGGCGTTATTCTAGAAGCAAGAATCGATGAAGAGAGGAAATCTCAACCCTCGATTTAATTGACCCATTTGAAATCCTCGATCGAGCAGGAACTGTGGCTTATAGACTCGTTTTATCGCAAAGTATGTCGCGTGTTCATAACATTTTTAACGTATTGATGTTACGTAAATATGTGGACGACCCGAACTACATTATTGATTTAGAACCGAACGAGATAGCGGATAAATTAACGTATGAAGATGTACCTGTTAAAATCCTGAAATGTATTCAACACTCAAAGGTTATACCTCAAGAGTTAGAATCTGACGAAGTGTCCTCATCTGTTCGGCATACCAGGTACGTACGTAAATTTCGAGGGCGAAATTTTATAAGGAGGAGAGATTGTGAAACCCCAGATTTTATGAATAAAGATTTAATTTTTTCGAAATATTTTTTAAATATTATAGTGTGAATTTGAGATAATGCTATAGTTGTGGGTAGTATTTATAAATTTTGCAAAGTATGTAAGTTGTTGTATTATATTCGATTGGTCGGGGAATATTATTTTTGTCGGGGAATATTCGTACGATGACACAATTATTGGTGGACCCCACAACAGAATTATTGTAGGATTGAGAAAACGACAAAAATATTTTATAAAAATAACGGCGGAAGTTTTACCGTTAATACTGTTGAACTACTCGGTAGTAAAAGTACAGTAATACGTGTGGTTGCATAGTAGCATACGGTATTGATTATTGAGGCTTACGTGATTAGTCACTCAGTTTTATTTTATTGGTATTATTAATGTAATAAAACAGAAAAGCTTTTTATATAAAACAGAATACTTTTATAAAGTTATTCGTTTTATTAGGCTAATAGTAAAATCTTTTTATATAAAACAGAATACTTTTATAAAGTTATCTGTTTTATTAGACAATAATTAGAATATATTATATTTTATTATGCATAGTATTTGCATAGTGCATGCATAGTGTTTGTATAGTAAAATCTTTTATAAAGTTATTCGTTTTATTAGATTATAAATAGAATATATTATATTTTATTTAAAAGATTTTGCTTTAAATATGGACCGTCAGATTAAAGTAAATCAATCTGGACCGTTCATGAGTTAGTTACTATGCAGTCCATTTTTCTATAAATAGAAGCTCATTTTTTCATTATTTCTTACGAATTCACTGAAACTCTAGAGAGAGAAACTATAGATAGAAAGAAGAAAAGTGTTCTGCTACTTCACTACTTCTATATCCAGTACTCTTCTTTCTAAGGCAAGGAATATTATTTATTGTACCTGTAAGGGGTGTTATTTCTTTTGTATTCATGAAGAGAACTTCTGTTATTCCATTTCTTATTATTCTGTTGGAATAACCTGTATACGCGGGCTACCCTGTACTTGGTGACATTCTTCTATTATTCTGTCTTTATTATTCTGTTGGAATATCTTGTCTGTGTGTTTTACACTGGACCTTGTTCCGTCTTTATTATTCTGTTGGAATATCCTGTCTGTGTGTTTTACACCGGACCTGGTTCCGTCTTTATTATTCTGTTGGAATATCCTATCTGTGTGTTTTACACCAGATCTGGTTCCGTCTTTATTATTCTGTTGGAACATCCTGTCGGTGTGAATTTCACCTGACCTGGTTCCGTTATTATTATTCTGTTGGAATAACCTATCTATGCGAAGTACCGCATGCATGGTGATTTCTTTTGTTATTCCATTCTTTATTATACTCAGTTGGTTAAAGTTTTGACTTCTATACTCCATGAAATTAGTAGAATATCCTTGATATTTGCGCTTCATCTAGTATCTTTTCATGAAAATATTCTTCTGAGCATTCTTAAATTTTACTCTACACAAAAGTATCATGATGATATTACTGAATATCTTTGGCATGTAGTGCAAAGATGAATGATTTTCTGATGAATATCTTTGGCCCGTAGTGCAAAGATGAACATGTGTTTAGATGAACATGACCAACTGATGAATATCTTTGGCCTGTAGTGCAAAGATGAATATTTAATTCCAGATATATATTGATTGATGTTACAGGGATAAAATATCAACGATGAACTTTTAAATTAATATATAGAAGATAGTAGATTGCATTCTCTACTTCACTCATCTAATGAATTATTATTTCTGCTGCGAAGATTGATTTAAAACTGGTTGTCTATTGTATTCTATTAGATTTTTCTGTAACAACCCCAAAACAGGCCCATTCCATCCAACCTATTTTGAGTCGCCAAATACATGGTACAGAAAATAACTACAACTTTATTACAACAATTGTCGTGCAAAATACAACAACACATATGCTGTAAGTTTGGATACAAATATATAACAAATGTGACACATGTCCCAACCGTGGACAGAACCTCACAATGACACCTTACATAAAGGTATAGTCAAAAATTGTTTTAGAAATTAGAATATTTGGGAAGTGCTCAAGGAAACCTTCGTACATGGGAGGCCATGCTTCCAGGTTATGATAGATATCATATGTCCACAGAATTATACTTGGTTGACCTAATAGACCCCAAAGAAAAACGAGAAGATTACTATCATGCTCTTTCCAATGGTGAGCCTTCTCTTGACATATCATTATCTCCACTGTCTTTAATCGTGAATTATACTTCAAACAAACACCAAGATTATATAGGTAGTGCTCGTAGATATACTCAGCAAGTGGATGTGCACAACCGTGTTTTATGATGACACGAGGTTGTATGTCATTAGACATCTTGTATGATAGTGACAAAACACCCTTCCAACGTTGGGTTCACCTCACCCTATATGATTCACCAAATATAACTACTAAATGATGTAGACAACACACTTTTCTATACTGGTTAAGGAGAACTCCACAGCTAGAGACCACCGTTCTATCCCTTATTACCCCCCCCCGCTCGACCCAGCTACACTCGTATTACCTGAAAAGGAATTGTGAAGCAAAAGGGTGAGCACAACTAGCCCAGTAAAGAATATCATGACTAAAGATAATTAAATTATCAATAGCCTTCATCAGTAATAAATCAGAGATTTAGAACATATGGTAGATTATAAAATTTTTCAACCATAATTGCAGCGGAACGATAAATCCATTAGAAGAGTCAAATAGACTATAAAGTCTATTATCTTCTCCATGTTAAAAGTTTACCAACAATATTTTATCCCTGTAACATCAATCAACAATTCCTGTACACAATCACGTGTATAACTCATAATCGTAATTGTAGTTCTAAATTCCTTTTCTCATCTAGGACAAAGATAATTTTTATCACCTGAAACATCAAAGATCATGGTTATACCAAATCACAGTTCATGTTCATAATCATACTAATAAATTTATCTTTGCACTACGGCCCAAAGATATTCATCAACAAGTCATCTTTGCACTACAGGCCAAAGATATTCAACAACAGATCATCTTTGCATTACGAGCCAAAGATATTCATCAACAACTCATCTTTGCACTACAGGCCAAAGATATTCAATAACAAGTCATCTTTGCATTACGAGCCAAAGATATTTATCTATAATTCATCTTTGCACTACGGGCCAAAGATATTCGTCAATAATTCATCTTTGCACTACAGGCCGAAGATATTCCTCAACAGTTCATATTTGCACTACAGGCCAAAGATATTCATATCTCAAAGAAATATATAATCATTTCAGAACTTATATAAACAATAATTATAACTATGTTGATCAATTCACCTTTGCACTTAAGCAAAAATATTCAATTATAAATTCAATGGTCATGATCATACCAGTCACAATTCAACTTTTCCACTACTGGCCAAAGAGAACCCTAGTCATGATCATACCAATAATCTACCTATCTTTACACTCAAGTGAAAGAGAATATCATCATTAGGGTTATAAAAATATTATATATGATAATAAAAACAATATAATCAATATATAGTTTTAATCTCCAGAGTAATATTCATAAATCAACTATAATTTGGTTAGAAAAAGAAACCAATTTTTATCGTGAATAGTATCTGTGAATAATAACTCGTGAATAGTAACTCATGAATAGTAACTCGTGAATAGTACTCCGTATTTGTACATAGTACCGTATACATAAATAATGTCATATACGTAAATAGTGCCATATGCATGAATAGTGCCGTATACGTGAATAGTAACTCCTCCGACTCAAAAAGTTTCAAATTTGATAAAAAGTTCATACCAATATTTCGGTATAATGATATTGAAGAAAATATCATTTTAAGAATATTATAACATCCCTTACTATCCCTTACAATCCCTTACAATCCCTTACCTCAAAAGAGCAGCACTTCTGACTGGATATCGGATATGACGCTGAAGGAAACTTGCACTGATGAATATCAACTCACCAAGTATCTAAATACTCACAAAATACACTCGATAATCTAGAGAGAAAAAGAGAGAAAACTTATGAATTCTGGTGTGATTTTCAATTCTAACTTAGCCCTCTTTTTATAGAAAAATATTAACACGCCGAAGCAGACTTGACCTGCTACCTGATGGCTTTACCTGCTACTATTTTCACCCACCACATTTGAATAAAAATCTCAGCACATTTCTTCACCAACCAAGAGTGGGGCCCACCAATTCTAGAATTTTCCACCAAAATGATTAACTCCGAAAATTCAACAATTTCTGAACCAGTCATCTCGCAAAATTCATAACAAATCATACGTTCATTTTTAATGGTTCAAAATTTGTGGACATATACTCAACTTATATATGTATAACATATCCAAAAATTACCACGATCCAACGGTCTGATTAAAAATTATAACCCCCGCAAAATATCTCAAAAACCCTAATTTGATTTTCAATACCTCCGTTCCGACAAAAATACAGATAAAATACCTCAACATTAACTCCTTCATTTTTAACCACAAAAATATATCCCTCATTTATATCCACATAAAATAAATATTTCCTTATCATATGAATCAATAATTAATTATTCACAAAAAATATTACAGAATCACATTTATGACAACTAGGCCGTTTCCAGGAAAGAGGGGGCTTTCCAATAAGGATATCTCCTTACTGGCGCGCAATTAGGTGACCAAACCTCTCCTTAGACAGAACTTTCTAGACATTGCCAATAATGTTATCTAATAATATTATTCAAATAATATAAATTATTGATCTGATAATGGGAAATACTGTGCAGTAACAATTATTGAAACAATAATAATATAAAATATCAACGTAGCAATTATTGAATCAATAAAATAAAATATTGAACAGTAATTACTGTAACAATTATTGAGTAGTGTCTTCTTACGCAAGAATCAATAATTTTAAATATGCAATACCGTGTGCTACTGTGCAATAATGCGTATTATTGTATTTTAACCACCGGGTATTCCAACAGTGTTAACGGTAACAACTACGCCGTTATTTGTAAAAACTCAAATTTGTCGTTTTCTTCATCCGACCGTTATTCTGTTATGGGGCCCACAAATGTCTGCGCCGTCGTACGAATATTCCCTGACAGAAAGAATATTCCACGACCAAACGAATATTCCCCGACAACAATGAATATTTTATAACCACTTGCGTATTTTGAAAAATTTTCACATTTCACCCATAACTTTAAATTTTTATCAATTTAACCATTTACTGAATTGTAATTATAAGAAAAATTGAATACTTTTATTTCATAAAATTCGGGGTCTTACAATCTCCCCTCCTTATTAAATTTCGTCCCCAAAATTTACGTACCTGGTATTTCAAAAAGTTGAGAATATCTTGCTTTTATTTCAGATTCCATCTTCCCTGTCATCATGATTTCTCCATTGCTCATCTCCTGTATTTTAGATATCATTCTAGAATACAGCTTCAAAATAAGGGTTAATTGAATAAATTAACATATCACATAATATCCCGATATTATGACTGACCAACAAATAAGCTTAGGTAGGACACACTAGCGAAGGATTTACTCATCTCTCCCCTCCTAGTTCTATTTCTCGATCTCCGCCAGAGAACATATCCCTAAGCTCTGATACCAACTGTGACATTGGACACCATCATGTGTCAGCACCTCACAAAGGTACCTATCAGCTTGCCACCGCAGAACGGCGTCCCCTACGGAGAGTCTGGCTTCGGTGCATTCCCCATCAACAGGATGTCACCAGATAGAGGCTCGGGGCTCTTTACTTATAACTCTAATACCAAAATATAACGACCCCAAAACAGGTTCATTCCATCCAACCTATTTTGAGTCGCCAACTACATGGTACAGAAAATAACTACAACTTTATTACAATAATTGTCGTGCAAAATACAACAACACATATGCTGTAAGTTTGAATACAAATATATAACAAATGTAACACATGTCCCAACCGTGGACATCACCTCACAATGACACCTTACATAAAGGTATAGTCAAAAATTGTTTTAGAAATTAGAATCTTTGGGAAGTGCTCAAGGAAACCTTCGTACATGGGAGGCCATGCTTCCAGGTTATGATAGATATCATATGTCCACAGAATTATACTTGGTTGACCTAATAGACCCCAAAGAAAAACGAGAAGATTACTATCATGCTCTTTCCAATGGTGAGCCTTCTCTTGACATATCATTATCTCCACTGTCTTTAATCGTGAATTATACTTCAAACAAACACCAAGATTATATAGGTAGTGCTCGTAGATATACTCAACAAGTGGATGTGCACAACCGTGTCTTATGATGACACGAGGTTGTATGTCATTAGACATCTTGTATGATAGTGACAAAACACCCTTCCAACGTTGGGTTCACCTCACCCTATATGATTCACCAAATATAACTACTAAATGATATAGACAACACACTTTTCTATACTGGTTAAGGAGAACTCCACAACTAGAGACCACCGTTCTATCCCTTGTTACCCCCCCCGCTCGACCCAGCTACACTCGTATTACCTGAAAAGGAATTGTGAAGCAAAAGGGTGAGCACAACTAGCCCAGTAAAGAATATCATGACTAAAGATAATTAAATTATCAATAGCCTTCATCAGTAATAAAGCAGAGATTTAGAACATATAGTAGATGATAAAAATTTTTAACCATAGTTGTAGCGGAATGATCAATCCATTAGAAGAGTCAAACAGACCATAAAGTCTATTATCTTCTCCATGTTAAAAGTTCATCAACAATGTTTTATTCCTGTAACATCAATCAACAATTCCTGTCCACAATCACGTGTATAACTCATAATCGTAATTGTAGTTCTAAATTCCTTTTCTCATCCAGGACAAAGATAATTTTCATCACCTGAAACATCAAAGATCATGGTTATACCAAATCACAGTTTATGTTAATAATCATACTAATAAATTCATCTTTGCACTATGGCCCAAAGATATTCATCAACAAGTCATCTTTGCACTACAGGCCAAAGATATTCAACAACAGGTCATCTTTGTATTACGAGCCAAAGATATTCATCAACAACTCATCTTTACACTACAGGCCAAAAATATTCAACAACAAGTCATCTTTGCAATACGAGCCAAAGATATTCATTTATAATTCATCTTTGCACTATGGGCCAAAGATATTCGTCAATAATTCATCTTTGCACTACAGGCCGAAGATATTCCTCAACAGTTCATATTTGCACTACATGCCAAATATATTCATATCTCAAAGAAATATATAATCATTTCAGAACTTATATAAACAATAATTATAACCATGTTGATCAATTCACCTTTGCACTTAAGCAAAAGATATTCAATTATAAATTCAATGGTCATGATCATATCAGTCACAATTCAACTTTTTTACTACTGGCCAAAGAGAACCCTAGTCATGATAATACCAATAATTTACCCATCTTTACACTCAAGTGAACGAAAATATCATCATTAGGGTTATAAAAATGTTATATATGATAATAAAAATAATATAATCAATATATAGTTTTAATCTCCAGAGTAATATTCATAAATCAACTATAATTTGGTTAGAAAAAGAAACTAATTTTTGTCGTGAATAGTAACTCGTAAATAGTAACTCATGAATAGTAACTCGTGAATAGTACTCCGTATTCGTACATAGTACCGTATACATAAATAATGTCATATACGTAAATAGTGTCATATGCATGAATAGTGCCGTATACGTGAATAGTAACTCCACCGACTCAAAAAGTTCTAAATTTGATAAAAAGTTCATACCAACATTTCGGTATAATGATATTGAAGAAAATATCATTTTAAGAAGAATATAACATCCCTTACTATCCCTTACTATCCCTTACAATCCCGTACCTCAAAAGAGCAGCACTTCTGATTGGATATCGGATATGACGCTGAAGGAAACTTGTACTGATGAATAGCAACTCACAAAGTATCTAAATACTCACAAAATACACTCGATAATCTAAAGAGAAAAAGAGAGAAAACTTATGAATTCTGGTGTGATTTTGAATTCTAACTTAGCCCTCTATTTATAGGAAAATATTAGCACGCCGAAGCAGACTTGACCTGCTACCTGATGGCTTTACCTGCTACTATTTTCACCCACCACATTTGAATAAAAATCTCAGCACATTTCTTCACCAACCAAGAGTGGGGCCCACCAATTCTAGAATTTTCCACCAAAATGATTCACTCCAAAAATTCAACAATTTCTGAACCAGTCATCTCGCAAAATTCATAACAAATCATACGTTCATTTTTAATGGTTCAAAATTTGTGGACATATACTCAACTTATATATGTATAACATATCCAAAAATTACCACGATCCAACGGTCTGATTAAAAATTATAACCCCCGCAAAATATCTCAAAAACCCTAATTTGATTTTCAATACCTCCGTTCCGACAAAAATACAGATAAAATACCTCAACATTAACTCCTTCATTTTTAACCACAAAAATATATCCCTCATTTATATCCACATAAAATAAATATTTCCTTATCATATGAATCAATAATTAATTATTCACAAAAAATATTACAGAATCACATTTATGACAACTAGGCCGTTTCCAAGAAAGAGGGGGCTTTCCAATAAGGATATCTCCTTACTGGCGCGCAATTAGGTGACCAAACCTCTCCTTAGACAGAACTTTCTAGATATTGCCAATAATGTTATCTAATAATATTATTCAAATAATATGAATTATTGATCAGATAATGGAAAATCCTGTGCAGTAACAATTATTGAAACAACAATAATATAAAATATCAACGCAGCAATTATTGAATCAATAAAATAAAATATTGAACAGTAATTACTGTAATAATTATTGAGTAGTGCCTTCTTACGTAAGAATCAATAATTTCAAAAATACTATGCAATACCGTGTGCTACTATGCAATAACGCGTATTACTGTATTTTAACCACCGGGTATTCCAACAGTGTTAATGGTAACAACTACGCCGTTATTTATAAAAACTCAAATTTGTCATTTTCTTCATCCGACCGTTATTCTGTTATGGGGCCCATAAATGTCTGCGCCGTCGTACGAATATTCCCCGACAGAAAGAATATTCCACGACCAAACGAATATTCCCCGACAACAATGAATATTTTATAACCACTTGCGTATTTTGAAAAATTTTCACATTTCACCCATAACTTTAACTTTTTATCAATTTAACCATTTATTGAATTGTAATTATAAGAAAAATTGAATACTTTTATTTCATAAAATTCGGGGTCTTACATTTTCCCTGTTGAAGACTAACGATAATTTGTTCTATGTTATCTTAGTCATAATATTCTTTACTGGGCTAGTTGAGCTCACCCTTTTTCTTGTTGTTCTATTTTTTTCTCAGGAGGCGAGAATGTAGCGAGTACTAGTCGGGGTGTGGAATGATAGTTCTAAAAGTGGTTCTAGTAGTCCTCATTATTCTGTAAAATAGTGTATTAATAATTGTAATGAGGACTTATTTGAGTGTGGATATTGTCTAGATGACAATATTTGTATTTAAACTCACAGTTTTTATGTTGTATTAATAAAGTTGTAGTTGTATCTGTACCATGTATTTTGACGACTCAGAATAGATTGGGTGGATTGGACCTATTTTGGGGGCGTCACAGTTGGTATCAGAGCTTAGGGATATGGTCTCTGGCGGAGATCGGGGAATTGAACTAGGAGGGGAGAGACGAGTAAATCCTTCGCTAGTATGTCCTACCTAAGCTTATTTGTTGGTTGGTCAGAATATAGGGATATTATGTGATATGTTAATTTTTTTAATTAACCTTTGTTTTATGGCAGTAATTGAGAATGGCAACTGAGAATGTTAATAGTGGAGTAAATGAGACCACGGAGACACCTTTGCTCACCAATGAGGAGAACTTGCAACAGGCCGACAATGTTCCTCCTGTGAACAACACCAATGAGCAGATGATGAACGATGGAATGTTTAGAAGCTTTTTGCAATTCATGCAAAACCAGATGAGGGAGACTCGTGTACAAAATACCGGTGAAAATGATAGCAACGCACGGTTTGTCACAGCCAAACAGTTCAAAGAGTTGGGACCACCAGAATTCTAGGAAAAGCCGAATCCGATTAAGGCGGAGACGTGGGTCAAGCAAATTACCAAGATATTCGATGTCTTGGGATGCATGAAGGAACAGAAGGTTCCATTCGCCACTTTTATGTTTCGTAACGAGGCAGATTACTGGTGAGAATCTGTGAAGCGTACCCAGCCAGCTGCACTCAACATGGCTTGGAAAAAGTTTCAGAAACTGTTTAATGACAAGTACTTTCCTGAAAGTATTCGTCATATGAAGGAGGTAGAGTTTATTAGACTAGAACAGAACAACATGACGGTGTCCCAGTACGAGACGAAGTTTGCGGAGTTATCCAGGTTTGCACCTCATTTGGTAGAGAATGAGGAACGTATGACGCGGATGTTTTTGAGAGGTTTGAAACTCGACATACGTTAATATCTCATTTCTCATAAATTTTCTCTATATTCAGATGTTGTGAATAGGGCTCAGTTATTGGAGCGCGATAATGAGTCAGCTCAATCGAAGAATAATGACCTACAACTCGATGATAATCGTACCGATGGCAACGGTCATCAGAACAAGGATAACCATCGTGGAGGAAATCATCGTGCTAGAAATGGTAACCACTTCGGTGGTAATCATGACCAAGATAATAGAAGAAATAACTCAAGTGGAAATTTCAAGAAGAGAAGATTTAACGATGACGGGAAGATGTCGGCAGCAGCACCAGCAACAAATTCTAGGGCAAGAGAACGACCGCCAGTTAGATGCTAAAAATGCTGAGAGGAGGGACATATAAGTCCAAACTGTTCATAGCCTTCCAAAGTATGATTTAGTTGTGGAAAAGACGGTTACATAGCTCGATTTTGTCCTATAGCGAAATCAAGTCCAGATGGGACGGTGGCACCAAAGGCGGATACAGACAAAACAAAGTCGGTGGTTTCAGGAAAAACGTTTGTCGTGACTGGTCAGAATGCGAGGAACCCGAACGAAGTTAGCACGGGTTAGTTAATTATAAATTCTTGCGAAGTTTATACCTTATTAGATACCGGTTCTACCCATTCTTTTATCTCTCCTGCTTGTGCTCAACGTTTAAACTTGACTCCGGAGAAATTAGACCTTATCTGTTGAGACTTCGTTAGGAGAAACTTTCGTTACATCCACTGTTTATAAATCTTGTTTGATCCAAGTTGGCACCATCACATTACCTGTTGACCTTATTTCTTTAAAGATACTTGATTTTGATGTGATTTTAGGGATTGATTGATTAACTACTCATCATGCCAAAATTGATTGCTTTCGTAAGGTTGTTAGTTTTCATATTCCTAAGCAACCTATTATTCGAATTCAAGCAACCAAACCATTGAAGTCAAACACTTTCATATTAAGCCATAAAGTCATTCGTTTATTAAAAAACGGATGTCAAGTTTTCTTAGCCCATGTTATGGACTTGAACAAAAATATGTCAGCTTTGAATGATATTTCTATTGTTAGTAAATTTCCTGATGTATTTCCTGAAGAATTTCTTGGCTTACTCCCAAAGTGTGATATTGAATTTTATATCGACTTTGAACCCGGTACAAAACCTATTTCTAAAATCTCATATCGAATGGCTCCTATTGAACTTGAGGAGTTAAAAATTCAACTATAGAATTTGGTACCCGAGCCTCTATCGGGTGACTTCCTTTGTGGAATGCACCGAAGCCAGACTCTCCGTAGGGGACGCCATATTTGTGTGGTAGTAAACTGATAGGTACCATTGTGACATGCTATCCAAGATTGAGATATGAGTCATAGTTGAGAGCAACCTAAGTCAGTAATCGAAATACGTAGCTTTCTAGGCTTAGCTGGTTACTATCGGAGATTCGTGGAAGGATTTCTCGAATCACTACTCCATTAACTCAGCTGACTTGAAAAGATACAAAATGCGAATGGAGCGAGGAATGTGAGAAGAGCTTCCAAGAACTCAACATGCGGCAACGACGTTGGCTTGAGCTATTCAAATATTACGATCATACCATCCTAAAAAAGTGAACATGGTAGCTGACGCGTTGAGTAAAAAATCGTATGTGGTTACGAGTGCGATATTTTTAACAAAAACACCCATTTCGTATGACTTACAAATGATAGAGATAGAGTTAAAGACTCTATGGATCACGTGATGATATACGAGTAAAATCGACTTTAATCGATAAAGTTAAAATCGCTCAAGCTACACACTGGAGCTGATGAATATGAAGAAGGAGGTGTAAGAAGTTGTTATTCCAAAAGCGAGAATCGATGATGTGAGGAAAGCTCAAACCTTCGATTTCTTAGTCCATTTGAAATTCTCGATCGAATAAAAACTGCGACCTATAGACTCGTTTTACTGCCAAGTATGTCGCGTGCTCATAACGTTTTTCACGTATCGAAGTTACGAAATTATGTGGACGACCCGAACCACGTTATTGAGTTAGAACCAGACGAAATAGCCAAAGATTTAACGTACGAGGAGGTACCTGTCAAGATCTTGGATAGGAAAGAGCATGCCCTACGCACAAAGGTCATACCACAAGTTAAGGTTTTGTGGAGGAACCATGCTATTGAAGAAATAACCTGGGAGTTGGGAAATAGAAATGAAAGCGAGGTATCCTCACCTTTTCGAAACACCAGGTACGTATGTCAATTTCGAGGACGAAATTTCACAAGGAGGGGAGGTTGTAAGACCCCGATTTTTTTTAATAAAATGGAATTTCCTTTATGTATTATTTTGAAATAGTAAGGGTTTATTTGATTAATGTGGTTAGTTATGGGTAAAGTACGCAAATATTTTGTAATAAGCAAGTGGTTATAAAATATTCATTATTGTCGGAGAATATTCGTTTGGTCGTGGAATATTCTTACTGTCGGGGAATATTCGTACGACGGCGCAGCCTTGTGTGGGCCCCATAACGGAAAGCGATTGAATGAAAAAAATGACAAGTATAAGTTGTTTATAAATAACGACGTAGTTTTTACCGTTAATACTGTTGGAATACCCGGTGGTTAAAACACAGTAATACACATTGTTGCACAGTAGCACACGGTATTGCACCAATTATTGATTCTTACGTAAGAAGGCACTACTCAATAATGGTTACAGTAATTACTGTTCAGTATTTTATTTTATTGTTTCAATAATTACTGCGTTGATATTTTATATTACTGTTGTTTCAATAATTGTCACTACACAGTATTTTTCATTATCGGAGCAATAATTCATATTATCTGAATAATATTATTAGATAACATTATTGACAATGTCTAGAAAGTTCTGTCTAAGGAGAGGTTTGGTCACCTAATTGCGCGCCAGTAAGGAGAAATCCTTATTGAAAAGCCCCCTCTTTCCTGGGAACGGCCTGGTTGTCAGTATTGTAATTCTGTAATATTATCTGTGAATAATTAATTATTGATTTATATGATAAGGAAAATATTTATTTTATGTGAATATAGATGGAGAAAATTTTTAAAGTGACAATTGCTAAAAATTGATATTTTATCTTTTCTGATAAAATAATATTTTTATTATATTATTATAATATAATAATGGTGATATTTTTATAATGAATGTGGGATATATGAGTATGTAAAGAGGAAGAGTATTTTTATTGTAAAAGTTGTTTAAAACATGTTAAACATGTTGGTGGACCCATTTCTTGACTGAAATTTGATTATAGCCTGTAAAATCGTCCGTATGTGGATTTCGGTCAATTTCTGTTTGGAATTTAGAAAAACTTTCTTCTGTAAAGTTGTAGAGAATTGAATTTCCTATAAAAAATTGAGAGATTCGAATTTTCTGATAAAAGGGCTATTTATTATGAATTATTGAAGTTCCGAAGTTCCGAAAAAATTAATTTTTGGAAGTTTTAATTATTTTTTATATGAAAAACGTTTTTGTCATTAATTGTGGGTCTTGCATGTGATGTAGTTGCTGAATTCAGATTCAAGAAGTGGGCGTAGGAAATTTGTTTATATATACTATTATTATATTAAATTTTCTACTTTGGTGTTCTAAGCAATTTCCTATAAATAGGGTGCTTAGGTTAGAATTGAAAATCACACCAGAAACTAAAGTTTTCTCTCTCTTTCTCTCTCTATAATATCGAACGTATTTTGTGAGTATTTTAGTACTTTGAGTATTGCTATACGGTGCAAGTTCTTTCAGCACTATATCCAGTATTCCAGTCAGAAGTACTGTTTTTACGAGGTAAGGGATGTTATTTTCTTCGTAAGTTATATTATTTCTTCAATATCATTATGCCGAAATATTGGTTGGAACTTTTTATCAAATTTAAAACTTTTTCATGTCGAGATTACTATTCATGAGTTACTATTCACGAGTACGACACTATTCATGTATACGACACTATTCATGAATACGACACTATTCACAGAAAAATTAAATTTTCTTTTCCGTGTCCAAGATTGTCTGTTATGATTCCTATCTTTGATTGGATCTTTGTTTTGTTCTTTATTCTTAAATTTTACTCCACTCTGGTTATTTATGAAGTATTTTTGAACTTGGATTGTTTAAAGTACGAATCTTTAATATTTATTCTTTTGTTTCACTGGATTCGTTTTCTTTAAAATATATTTTTCATCATCCTCAGTCCTAAATGATGATATTACTGAATATCTTTGGCATGTAGTGCAAAGATGAATGATTTTCTGATGAATATCTTTGGCCCGTAGTGCAAAGATGAACAGGTGTTTAGATGAACATGACCAACTGATGAATATCTTTGGCCTGTAGTGCAAAGATGAATATTTAATTCCAGATATATATTGATTGATGTTACAGGGATAAAATATCGACGATGAACTTTTAAATTCATATATAGAAGATAGTAGATTGCATTCTCTACTTCACTCTTCTAATGAATTATTATTTTCGCTGCGAAGATTGATTTAAAACTGGTTGTCTATTGTATTCTATTAGATTTTTTCCTGTTGAAGACTAACGATAATTTATTCTATGTTATCTTACTCATAATATTCTTTACTGGGCTAGTTGAGCTCACCCTTTTTCTTGTTGTTCCATTTTCTTCTCAGGAGGCAAGAATGTAGCGAGTACTAGTCGGGGTGTGGAATGATGGTTCTAGAAGTGGTTCTAGTAGTCCTCACTATTCTGTAAAATAGTGTATTAATAATTGTAATGAGGACTTATTTGAGTATGGATATTGTCTAGATGACAATATTTGTATTTAAACTCACAGTTTTTATGTTGTATTAATAAAGTTGTAGTTATATCTGTACTATGTATTTTGACGACTCAGAATAGGTTGGGTGGATTGGACCTATTTTGGGGGTGTCACACTTACCGATGTTCTTCATATTCCTGAGATTCGCTACAATCTCGTATCTATTGGGATACCTGGGAAAGTTGGGGTTAAGGTAATGTTTGAATCTGATAAGGCCGTGTTAACCAAAAATGGGGTGTTTGTGGGAAAAGGGTATCTTAATACTGGTTTATTTCATCTAAATGTACTTGAAACCATGAATAATAATGCTAGTACTTCTCTTGCTTACTTGGTTGAATGTGATGATATTTGACATGCTAGATTAGGCCATGTGAATTATTCTTATATAAAAATGATGAAAATTTTGGGAATTTTAAAAGATGTTAAAATTTTAAATTCCAAGAAATGTCAAGTGTGTGTTGTAAGACCCCAACTTTTTGAATAAAGATGAATTTTCTATAAATATTATTTTTTAATATTATGGAGTGAAATTGATATAATGTTATAGTTGTGGGTAATATTTATAAATTTTGCAAAGTACGCAAGTTGTTATATAATATTCGATTGGTCGGGAAATATTCGTTTTAACAGAAAATATTCGTACGACGACACAATCATTGGTGAACCCCACAATAGAATTATTGTCGGATTGAGAAAACGATAAAAATATTTTATTAAAAATAACGACGGAAGTTTTACCATTAATACTGTTGAACTACTCGATAGTAAAAGTATAGTAATACGCGTGGTTACATAGTAGCACACGGTATTGATTATTGATGCTTACATGATAAGTCACTCAGTTTAGTTTTATTGATATTATTAATGTAATAAAACAGAAAAACTTTTTATATAAAACATAATACTTTTATAAAGTTATTTGTTTTATTAGATTATAAATAGAATATATTATATTTTATTTAAAAAATTTTGCTTTAAATATGGACCGTCAGATTAAAGTAAATCAATCTAGACCGTTCATGAGTTAGTTACTATGCAGTCCATTTTTCTATAAATAGAAGCTCATTACTTCATTATTTTCTGACGAATTCACTGAAACTCTAAAGAGAGAAATTATAAAGAAACTATAGAAAAGTATTCTGCTACTTCCCTACTCTTATATTCAGTTTTTTTTTACGGTAAGGGGTATTATTTCTTTTATATTCATGAAGAGAACTTCTGTTATTTCATTATTTATTATTCTGTTGAATAACCTGTATACGCGGGCTACCCTATACTTGATAAAATTCTTCTGTTATTCTATTCTTTATTATTCTTTGGAATATCCTGTCTGTGCGTTTACGCCGGACCTGGTTCCATTATCTATTATTCTGTCGGAATATCCTGTCTGTGCGTTTACGCCGGACCTAGTTTCATTATCTATTATTCTGTCGGAATATCCTGTCGGTGCGTTTACGCATGACCTGGTTCCGTTATTTATTATTCTGTTTGAATAACCTGTCTGTGTGGTCTATCGCATGCTTGATGATTTCTTTTGTTATTCCATTCTTTATTGTACTCAGTTGGTTAAAGTTTTGGCTTTTATACTCCATGAAATTAGTGGAATATCCTTGATATTTGCATTTCATCCAGTATCATGCTGACAATTTGGACGTTATTTGTTCTTGGATAAATTAATTCTTGAACTTATTTTATTGAATTATTATATCATTGTCATCATCCTCATGTTTATATTTTGTTGAAAGTCATCTGTGGCCTGTAGTGCATAGATGGACTTGGTATGATTATGACCAGGGATTATTCGGTATAATCATGACCGTAATGTTACAAATTATGTGGTAAAAGTTCTCATTGGCCCGTAGTGCATTGATGGATAGTTGTTGGCATGATCATGACCATTGATGAATACACGAATATCCTTGGCTGTGGTGCATAGATAATTTGTGGTTGTGATACTAATGAATATCCTTGGCCGTAGTGCAGGGATGATGTGGATTATTTATTAAGTTGAGTCTCAGCGATAAAAGTCATGAAAAACCTTTTAAATCGTAGAAGATAGTAGATTTTATTCTCTACTTGACTCTTCTAATGGATTGCTTGTTCCGCTGCAGTTAAACTTGATGTTTGTTATATTTATCAGTTTAACACTGTTTAAGGCTAATGATAATTTATTCTGCATTATCTTAGTTATAATATTTTCTTACTGGGCTAGTTGAGCTCACCCTTTATTTCATTGTTCTCTTCAGGAAATGAGAATATAGCTGGGACGAGCCGGGGAACGGAGTGATGGACCAGATGATAGTATTAGTAGTCCTCACTATTCTGTTAAATAGTGTGACAATAAATGTAATGAGGACTTATTCTGAGAGTGGATATTGTCTAGAAGACAGTATTTGCATTAAAACTCACAGCTCTCTTGTCGTATATTAACGATTGTATTTGTATTCTGTACCATGTATTTGGCGACTCAGAATAGGTGATGCATACCTATTTTGGGGGTGTCACTGTTGGTATCAGAGCTTAGGGATATGATCCCTGACTAAGATGTGAGAATGGAACTAGGAGGGGAGAGACGGGGAATTCCTTCACTACTATGACCTACCTAAGTTTTTTTTTGTATTTAATTGGTCGGTCAAAATATAGGGATAATATGTTACATGTCGATTAACCTTTTGTTTTGTGGCAGTACCTGAAAATGACATCCGAGAATGTTGAGAATAGCAATGGAGAACAGGCGACCGTTGATTCACCACATATCAATAATCAGGATAATGTGCATCAGGAAGGCAATAATCCTCATGCAAACAACAACACTGACCAAATGATGAATGATGGAATGTTCAGAGGCTTTATGCAATTCATGCAACAGCAGGCGAGAGCGGCTCCTGTCCAAAATATAGGTGGAAACACTGAAAACTTTCGGATGGTCACCGCTAAACAGTTCAAGGAGCTGGGACCACCGGAGTTTATTGGAGAACCAAAACCACTTAAGATGAAAACGTGAATGAAGCAGATCACCAAGATATTTGATGTCTTGGGATGTGCCGAGGAGTAAAAGGTTCCCTTTGCCACCTTTATGTTGTGAGGAGAGGGAGATTACTGGTAGAAATCGATAAAGCGTACTCAACCTGCTGCACTAAAGATGTCTTGGGAGAAGTTCCAAGAACTGTTCAATGACAAGTACTTTCCCAAAAGTATTCATCACATGAAGGAGGTAGAGTTCATCAAGTTGGAGCAGAATAATATGACTGTGTCGCAGTACGAAGCTAAGTTTGCCGAGTTATCCCGGTTTGCGTCCCACTTGGTTGATAATGAAGAAAGAATGACGCGGATGTTTTTAAGAGGTTTGAAGCTGGAGATACGTCAACATCTTATTTCTCATAAACTGTGTTTGTATTCAGATGTTGTGAATATGGCTCAGTTAGTGGAGCGCGATAACGAGTCAACGCAACCAAAAGAGAGCAGCCGACAAAATGATAATACTAGCGAGAGCAGTCATCGAAGCGGTGACAACAAGCGTGAAGGGAATCAACAGGCCAAAAATGGTAACCACTTCGGTGGTAATCAGGGCCAAAATAATAAGAATGGACATTTCAAGAAGAGGAGATTCAACAATAATGGAAAGACGTCAGCACCAGCACCTGTTGTTAAGGAAGGAGAACGATCACCGATCATATACTTCAAATGCGGAGGGGAGGGACACATTAGTCCAAACTGCGCGATGCCGTCCAAAGCATGTTATAATTGTGGAAGAGAAGGTCACTTAGCCCGATTTTGTCGTTCACCGAAGACAAATTCAGCTAGGATGGAGGCACCAAAGGCTGTCCCAAAAAAGTCAAAGCCGGTAGTGCAAGGGAGAGCGTTTGTTGTGACCTCCCAGAAAGCAAGAAACCCGAATGAGGTCATCACGGGTAAGCTTATCATAAACTCTAGCGAAGTCTATACTTTATTTGATACCGGTTCTACCCATTCTTTTATTTCTCCTACTTGCGCTCAACATTTAAATTTGACTCCGGAGAAATTGGACTTTGACTTATCTGTTAAAACTCCATTGGGAGAAACCTTCATTACATCCACGGTTTATAAGTCTTGTTTGGTTCAAATCGGTACCCTCACATTACCTGTCGATCTTATTTCATTGAAAATACTTGCATTTGATGTAATTCTAGGGATTGATTGGTGAACTACTCATCATGCAAAAATTGATTGTTTTCGTAATGTTGTTAGCTTTCATATTCCTAATCAACCTATTATGTGAATTCAAGCAACCAAACCATTAAAATCAATCACTGTCATCTCAAGCCATAAAGCTATTCGTTTATTAAAAAACAGATGTCAAGCTTTCTTAGCTCAGGTCATGGATCTAAACAAAAATACTTTAGTTTTGAATGATATTTCTATTGTTAATGAATTTCCTGACGTATTCCCTGAAGAACTTCCTGGCCTACCCCCAGAGCGTGAAATTAAATTTTGTATCGACCTTGAACCCGGTACAAAACCCATTTCCAAAGCCCCATATCGAATGACTCCTATTGAACTTCAGGAGTTAAAGACCTAACTGCAGGAATTATTAGATATTGGTTTTATTCGTCCTAGTACTTCTTCTTAGGGAGCTCCTGTTCTATTCGTGAAGAAGAAAGATAGGAGTATGCGACTTTGTATTGATTATCGGGAGTTAAATCTTGTCACCATCAAAAATAGGTACCCGTTGCCACGTATTGAAGACCTATTTGACCAGTTGCAAGGAGCCAAATTCTTTTCAAAGATTGATCTTCGTTCTGGATATCACCAATTGAAGATTAGAACAGATGACATTCCAAAGATGGCTTTCAGAACTCGGTATGGGCATTATGAATTTCTAGTCATGTCCTTTGGATTGACTAATGCTGTAACGACCCCAAAATAGGTCCATTCCATCCAACCCATTTTGAGTCGCCAAATACATGGTACAGAAAATAACTACAACTTTATTACAACAATTATCGTGCAAAATACAACAACACATATGCTGTAAGTTTGGATACAAATATATACCAAATGTGACTCATATCCCAACCGTGGACAGCACCTCAAAATAACACCTTACATAAAGGTATAGTCAAAAACTGTTTTAGAAACTAGAATATTTGGGAAGTGCTCAAGGAAACCTTCGTACATGGGAGGCCACGCGTCTAGGTTATGATAGATATCATATGGTCACAGAATTATCCTTGGTTGACCCAATAGACCCCAAAGAAAAACGAGAAGATTACTATCATATTCTTCCCAATGATGAGTCTTCTCTTGACTTATCATTATCTCCACTGTCTCTAATTGAGAATTATACTTCAAACAAACACCAAGATTATATAGGTAGTGCCCATAGATATACTCAGCAAGTGGATGAGCACAACCCTGTCTTATGATGACACGAGGTTGTATGTCATTAGACATCTTGTATGATAGTGACAAAACACCCTTCCAACGTTGGGTTCGCCTCACCCTATTTTCTTCACCAAATATAACTACTAAATGATGACCACCGTTCTATTCCCTTGTTACCCCCGCTCGACCCAGCTACACTCTTATTACCTGAAAGGAATTGTGAAGCAAAAGGGTGAGCACAACTAGCTCAGTAAAGAATATCATGACTAAAGATAATTCAATTATCAATAGCCTTCATCAACAATAAATCAGAGATTTAGAACATATGGTAAATGATAAAAATTTCAACCATAGTTGCAGCGGAACGAGCAATCCATTAGAAGAGTCAAATAGACCATAAAGTCTATTATCTCCTCCATGTTAAAGATCCACCAATAATGTTTTATCCCTGTAACATCAATCAACCATTCTGGTCCACAATCATATGAATAACTCATAATCATAACTGTAGTTCTAAATTCCTCTTCTCATCCAGGACGAAGATAATTTTCATCACCTATCTTTACCTGAAATATCAAAGATCATGGTTACACCAAATCACATTTCCTGTTCATAATCATACTAATAACTTCATCTTTGCACTACGGCCAAAGATATTCATTTGTATCACCAGTTGGTCATGTTTATCTCAACATCTGTTCATCTTTGCACTACTGGCCAAAGATATTCAACAACATGTCATCTTTGCACTACGGGCCAAAGATATTCATTAATATTTCATCTTTGCACTACAGGCCAAAGATATTCCTCAACAGTTCATATTTGCACTACAGGCCAAATATATTCATATCTCAAATAAATATATAATCATTTCAGAATTTATATACACCATAATTATAACCATGTTAATCAATTCATCTTTACACTTAAGCTAAAGATATTCAATTGTAAATTCAATGGTCATGATCATACCAGTCACAATTCAACTTTGCACTACAGGCCAAAGAGAACCCTAGTCATGATCATACCAATAATCTACCCATCTTTACACTCCAGTGAAAGAGAAATTCAACATCAGGGTTATAAAAATGTTATATATGAAAATAAAATCAATATAATCAACATATAGATTTAATCTCAAGAGTAATATTCATAAATCAACTATAATTTGGTTAGTAAAAGAAACCAATTTTGTCGTGAATAGTAACTCATGAATAGTAACTCGTGAATAGTAACACCGACTCAAAAAGGTAGAAATTCCACAATAAAATTCATACCAATACTTCGGTATAATGATATTGAAAGAATAACATTTCTTAAGCTTATAAATAATTTATTTAAATTGTTTACACTTTACTAATTAATGCATTTAATCATCATAAAATGCCAACTCTTAAGATTTCATCATCAATAACCAAAACCCTCATAAAAAATCTGCATATACCTCATATAGGATTCTCAAGTCATAAAATCCTATTTTCCAATTTTCTTACTTCACAAAACATATTTAATTCATTTACTCATAACTAGACCATTTTTATGAAAAATACCAAATCAGTTCCAAAAATATTTCTTTTCTGGGATTTAGCATAATATAGTCTCATATTGAACATATATTTTTCTCAGAATTTTTAAAAGTCATTTACTATTTTTCATATGGCCAAAATAGCCGAATATTTAGACATTTATCAAAAATTGTACTTTTGTCTAAAAATTCTGAAATTTACAGAGTATACTTCTATCATATACATGTACTCCCAATAAAAATTTCATCAATTTTGGAGTTAACCACAAGGAATTATAAGCTGTTACTTCTAAAATAGTCTTTTCTCATAAAATTCATAACTCTCAATCTATACATCCAAAAATCACCATTTTTGGACACAATCAAGAAAACTCATCAAAATATCATTTCAAATTTTTCCAGAATTTTTAAAGATCAGAAAAATTACGAAACTGAAAATCATAACAACTCTTAAAATCCCTTAATATCTCTTACTATCCCTTACTATCCCTTACCTCAAAAGAGCAGTACTTCTGACTGGATATCGGATATGATGCTGAAGGAAACTTGCACTGATGAATAGTAACTCACCAAGTATATAAATACTCACAAAATACACTTAATAATCTAGAGAGAGAAAGAGAGAAAGCTTATGTTTCTGGTGTGATTTTCAATTCTAACTTAGCCCTCTATTTATAGGAAAATTTTGGTAGGTTTGACCTGCAACCTGATGGCTTTACCTGCTACTATTCCCACCCACCACATTTGAAATATAATTCAGCACATTTCTTCACCAACCACAAGTGGGGCCCACCAATTCTAGAATTTTCCACCAAAATGATAAACTCCGAAAATTCAACAATTTCTGAATCAGTCATCTCGTAAAATTCATAATAAATCATACGTTCATTTTTAACGGTTCAAAATTTGTGGACATATACTCAACTTATATATGTATAACATATCCAAAAATCACAACGATCCAACGGTCGGATTAAAAATTATAACCCCCGCAATATATCTCAAAAACCCTGATTTTTAATACCACCATTCCGATAAAAATACTGATAAAAACCTCAACATTAACTCCTTCATTTTTAACCACAAAAATATATCCCTCGTTTATATCCACATAAAATAAATATTTCCTTATCATATGAATCAATAATTAATTATTCACAAATAATATTACAGAATCACATTTATGACAACCAGGCCGTTCCCAGGAAAGAGGGGGCTTTCCAATAAGGATTTCTCCTTACTGGCGCGCAATTAGATGACCAAACCTCTCCTTAGACAGAACTTTCTAGACATTGCCAATAATGTTATCTAATAATATTATTCAAATAATATGAATTATTGATCTGATAATGGGAAATACTGTGCAGCAACAATTATTGAACAACAATAATACAAAATTTCAACGTAGCAATTATTGAATCAATAAAATAAAATATTGAACAGTAATTACTGTAACAATTATTGAGTAGTGCCTTCTTACGTAAGAATCAATAATTTCAAAAATACTATGCAATACCGTGTGCTACTGTGCAATAACGCGTATTACTGTATTTTAACCACCGGGTATTCCAACAGTGTTAACGGTAACAACTACGTCGTTATTTGTAAAAACTCAAATTTGTCGTTTTCCTTCACCCGACAGTTATTCGTTATGGGGCCCACAAATGGCTGCGCCGTCGTACGAATATTCCCCGACAGAAAGAATATTCCACGACCAAACGAATATTCCCCGACAACAATGATTATTTTATAACCACTTGCTTATTTTGAAAAAAAAAAATCATATTGCACTCATAACTTTAAACTTTTATCAATTTAACCATTTACTGAATTGTAATTATAAGGAAAATTGAATACTTTTATTTCATAAAATTCGGGGTCTTACAAATGCTCCTGCTGCCTTCATGGATATGATGAACCGAGTATTCAAGGAATATTTGGATCACTTTGTGGTCATCTTTATTGATGACATCCTTATTTATTCCAAAAGCCATGAAGATCATGAGCAACACTTGAGGCTGACACTCCAAAAGTTTCGTGAATACAAGCTTTATGCCAAGTTGAAGAAATGCGAGTTCTAGCTTGAGGAAGTAGCATTCCTTGGGCACGTAGTATCAAGTCATGGAATATCTGTTGACCCGGCAAAGATTGAAGCTATTCAAAGCTGGGAGCAACCTAAATCAGTGACTGAAGTACGTAGCTTTCTCGATTTAGCTGGTTATTATCGGAGATTCGTGGAAGGATTTTCTCGAATCGCTACTCCATTAACTCAGCTGACTCAGAAAGATACAAAGTTCGGTTGGAGAGAAGAATGTGAGAAGAGTTTTCAAGAACTTAAGAGGAGACTCATTTCAGCACCTGTTCTGACAATACCATCTGGCTCGGAGGGATTTGTCATCTACAGTGATGCTTCGGGAAAAGGGTTGGGATGTGTTCTCATACAACATAGAAAAGTCATAGCTATGCCTCAAGACAATTAAAAGAATATGAGAGGAATTATCCTCCTCATGACCTAGAGTTAGCAGCTGTTATTTTAGCACTTAAAATTTAGAGGCATTACTTGTATGGGGAGAAGGTGGAGATCTTTACGGATCATAAAAGCCTCAAATATTTCTTCACTCAAAAGGAACTCAACATGCGACAATGACGTTGGCTTGAACTGTTGAAAGATTATGATCATACCATCCAATACCATCCTGGAAAAGCGAACGTGGTAGCTGACGCATTGAGTAGAAGATCATATGCTGGTACGAGTACAATATTAACAACGCAAAGGCCCATTTTGTGTGACTTGCAAAGGATGGAGATAGAGTTAAAGACTCCAGAAACCCATGTGATGATGCCGAATATACGAGTAGAACCGACTTTAATTGATAAAGTTAAAGCTGCTCAAGCTACAGACCTAGAGCTGATGCATATGAGAAAGAAAGTGCAAGAAGGTGCTATGCCGGAAGCAAGAATCGATGAAGAAGGAATATTTCAAGTCAACTCCAGACTTTGTGTTCCTAACGACCCTGATTTAAAGTATAAAATCATGATGGAGGCGCACAACACACCGTTTGTAATCCATCCTTGGAGTACCAAAATGTATCGTGATCTTCTTCATACATTTTGGTGGAGCAATATGAAGAGAGAGATATCACTGTTTATCTCAAGGTGTCTAACTTGTCAACGAGTCAAGGCGAAGCATCAAGTACCAAAAGGTTCATTGCAACCACTTAAAATTCTAGAATGGAAGTGGGAGCACATTATCATGGATTTCGTTACTGGTCTTCCCAAGGTTTCTCAAGGCATTGATGTAATTTGGGTCATTGTTGATAGGTTGACCAAATCTGCTCATTTCTTACCAATACGAGAAACTTATACACTTGAACGTCTTGCTCGTATGTACATAAACGAGATTGTAAGACTGCATGGTATGCCAATATCCATAGTTTCTGATCGAGACACAAGATTCACTTCACGATTTTGGGTTAGTTTGCAAAAAGCTATGGACACGAATTTACGATTTAGTTCGGCATATCATCCCCAGACGGACGGATAATCAGAGAGGACTATTCAAACTCTTAAAGATTTATTAAGACTCCGTGTCCTTGACTTCAAGGAAAGTTGGGATAAGTTCTTACCATTGGTGGAGTTTTCCTACAACAACAGTTATCAAGCATGTATTGGCATGGCTCCATTCGAGGCGTTGTATGGAAGAAAGTGTCATTCTCCAGTATGCCGGGATGAGGTGGGTGAAGCAACGTTGTTTTGACTGGAGTTAGTACGTATGACTACAAAAAAGATTCAAACGATCCGACAACGTATAAAAACCTCACAAGATCGACAAAAGAGTTATGCTGATCTTCATCGAAAGGACGTGAAATTTGATATAGGAGATCATGTGTTGTTACGAGTTGCTCCGTGGAAAGGAGTTACGAGATTTGGAAAGAGAGGAAAGCTCAATCCTCAATTCATTGGCCTATTTTTAATCCTCGATCGAGTAGGAGCTGTGGCTTATAGACTCGCTTTACCGCCAAGTATGTCTCGTGTTCATAACGTTTTTCACATATCCATGTTACGTAAATATGTGGAAGACTCGAACCACATTATTGAGTTAGAACCAGACGAAATAGCGGAAGATTTAACATATGAAGAGGTTCCTGTTCAAATCTTGGATAAGAAGGAACATATTCTACGCTCTAAGGTTATACCTCAAGTCAAAGTTCTGTGGAGAAACCACGATGTTGAGGAAATGACCTGGGAGTTAGAATCTGAAATGAAGTCAAGGTATCCTTACCTCTTCGATATACCAGGTACGTACACTAATTTCGAGGGTGAAATTTCATAAGAGGAGGTTGTAAGACCTCAACTTTTTGAATAAAGATGAATTTTTTATAAATATTATTTTTTAATATTATGGAGTGAAATTGATATAATGTTATAGTTGTGGGTAATATTTATAAATTTTGCAAAGTACGCAAGTTGTTATATAATATTCAATTGGTCGGGAAATATTCGTTTTAATAGAAAATATTCGTACGACGACACAATCATTGGTGGACCCCACAACAAAATTATTATCGGATTGAGAAAACGACAAAAATATTTTATTGAAAATAACGGCAGAAGTTTTACCATTAATACTGTTGAACTACTCGGTAGTAAAAGTACAGTAATACGCGTGATTACATAGTAGCACACGGTATTGATTATTGATGCTTACGTGATAAGTTACTCAGTTTTGTTTTATTGGTATTATTAATGTAATAAAACAGAAAAGTTTTTTTATATAAAACAGAATACTTTTATAAAGTTATTCGTTTTATTATATTATAAATAGAATATATTATATTTTATTTAAATGATTTTGCTTTAAATATGGACCGTCAGATTAAAGTAAATCAATCTAGACCGTTTATGAGTTAGTTACTATGCAATCCATTTTTCTATAAATAGAAGCCCATTCCTTCATTATTTTCTAACGAATTCACTGAAACTCTAAAGAGAGAAATTATAATGAAACTATAGAAACGTATTCTGCTACTTTCCTACCATTATATTCAGTTTCTTTTACGGTAAGGGGTATTATTTCTTTTGTATTCATGAAGAGAATTTCCGTTATTCCATTATTTATTATTCTGTTGGAATAACCTGTATACGCGGGCTACCCTATACTTAGTGAAATTTTTTTGTTATTCCATTCTTTATTATTATGTTGGAATATCCTGTCTGTGCGTTTATGCCATACCTGGTTTCATTATCTATTATTCTGTCGGAATATCCTGTCTGTGTGTTTACGTCGGACCTGGTTCTATTATCTATTATTCTATCGGAATATCCTGTCGGTGCGTTTACGCATGACCTGATTCCGTTATTTATTATTCTGTTGGAATAACCTGTTTGTGCAGTCTATCGCATGCCTGGTGATTTCTTTTGTTATTCCATTCTTTATTGTACTCAGTTGGTTAAAGTTTTGGCTTTTATACTCTATGAAATTAGTGGAATATCCTTGATATTTGCACTTTATCCAGTATCATGTTGACAATTTGGACGTTATTTGTTCTTGGATAAATTAATTCTTGAACTTGTTTTATTGAATTATTATATCATTGTCATCATCCTCATGTTTATATTTTGTTGAAAGTCATCTGTGGCCTGTAGTGCATAGATGGACTTGGTATGATTATGACCAGAGATTATTCGGTATAATCATGACCGTAATGTTACAAATGATGTGGTAAAAGTCCTCATTGGCCCGTAGTGCATTGATGGACAGTTGTTGGCATGATCATGACCATTGATGAATACACGAATATCCTTGGCTGTGGTGCATGGATAATTTATGGTTGTGATACTAATGAATATCCTTGGCCGTAGTGCAGGGATGATGTAGATTATTTATTAAGCCGAGTCTCAGCAATAAAAGTCATGAAAAACCTTTTAAATCATAGATGATAGTAGATTTTATTCTCTACTTGACTCTTCTAATGGATTGCTTGTTCCGCTGCAGTTAAACTTGATGTTTGTTATATTTATCAGTTTAACACTGTTTATGGCTAATGATAATTTATTCTGCATTATCTTAGTTATAATATTTCTTACTGGGCTAGTTGAGCTCACCATTTCTTTCATTGTTCTCTTCAGAAAATGAGAATATAGCTGGGACGAGTCGGAGAACGGAGTGATGGACCAGATGATAGTATTTGTAGTTTTCACTATTCTGTTAAATAGTGTGACAATAAATGTAACGAGGACTTATTTTGAGAGTGAATATTGTCTAGAAGACAGTATTTGTATTAAAACTCACAGCTCTCTTGTCGTATATTAACGATTGTATTTGTATTCTGTACCATATATTTGGTGACTCAGAATATGTGATGTATACCTATTTTGGGGGCGTCATATGTGTGGAAGCCAAAACTACTAAAAAAACATGAAAACCGGTACTAGTTAGAGAATCTGAACCTCTCAGTTTAATTCATTCAGACTTAAGTGATATGTTTAGAAATACTTCTAGAGGTGGAAAAATTATTATGTAACCTTTATAGATGATTATTCTAGATATACTAAAGTTTACCTCCTTAGAAATAAAATTGAAATTGAAGATAAATTTCTAATTTATAAGGCCGAAGTTGAAAATAAATTAGAAAAGAAGATTAAAAGACTAATGTCCGATAGAGGTGGATAGTATGACTTCGGACCTCTTAGTAAATATTGCGAAGAACAAGGAATTATACATGAGGTAACACCTCCCTATTCTCTAGAATCTAATGGGGTTGCTGAAAGAAAGAATAGAACACTAAAAGAAATGATGAATGCTATGTTTGTAAGTTCTGGGGCTCCACCAACTTTGTGGGGGAAAGCTCTTCTTTCTTCTTGTCACCTGCAAAATAGAATCATTTATAAAAAAACTGGAAAAATACCTTATGAGCTTTGGGAAAATTATTTACCTAACTTGAAATATCTTAAAGTGTGGGGTGTATTGCTAAGGTAATGTTACCCGACCCTAAAAAAAGGAAAATTGGTTCTAAAACTGTTGATTGTTTGTTTATTGGTTATTCTGAACATAGTGCTACTTATAGATTTCTTGTTTTGAAAAGTGATGTATTAGATCATAATACAATCATTGAGTCAAAAAATGCTGATTTTTTTGAAAATATTTTTTCTTTGAAATCTAAAGTGGATCGACCAGTAGCAAATCTTCCGACGAGCTCTTATATATTTCCAATTGAGGAATCTGAAATTGAACCAAGGAGGAGTAAATGTGCTAGAAAACCCACAAATTTGGGAGATGACTTTTTTACATTTTTGTTAGATAATGACCCATTAACCTTTAGAGATGCAGTTTCTTCTCCCGATGCTCCTTTTTGGAGAGAAGTCATAAATAGTGAGATTGAGTCTATTACGGCTAATCACACTTGGGAATTAGTGGACCTTCCTCTGTGACGAACGAGATTTTTGTAAATTAATTTTAATATTTATTGAATTAAATAAATATTTTTCGATGATTTAATTATTGGATTAAATAATTAATTGATGCAACTGTGGTAGATTAATTTAATTATATGTGTTACATTTATTAAATTAATGTAGAAAAATTTTATTATTCAAGTATATGACTATGTGAGCTTATTGAATTAAATGAAATATTTAATTAAGCATGATGTTATTTAATTAAGTTAATTATTAATTAGAGATTTAATAATTTGACATTTATTATTAATGAGAAAATTAATTATGTGACTATGTGAATTTATGAGAAATTATTATATTTTATTTAAAATAAATTAAATAAAATATTGGATTTATTTTATAAGAAATTTTATAAGAAGTGCGATATTTTAAGCTATATGATAAGGTGTTATTAAATTAATTGGTTTTGAAACCAATTCTTGCCAACCAAACAAGACCCAAAAGGGAGTTGTTAGCAGTTACCCATGATCGGGTAACTGATCTCTATTGCGTCTTCAATTCTTTTATACGTCTTTCCTTTCCTCCCTTGTCATTGCTTGGCTAAGTCTGGCTTAAAACAGAGAGAAAATCTGAGAGATTGCTAAGAGGTTTGTGTGAGTCAGGAAGAATCAAAAGGAGTTCATCTCCTATTACTTTATCTACGCTTGGGTAATCTCTTTAACCAAGTTTTTATTTACGTCATTTAAAGTTTCCATGAATATGACTCCTAAGTCTTCTGTAAAGTCTCTGTAATTGAAATTGTGAGAGTTATGTGCATATATGTGTTAAGATGTCATTTTAATGTGTTTTAATATATATTGCATATAATTCCTTATCATTAATTCATAATTTTACGTCGTATATGATTGCTGCAAAATTACAGAGTTTGGGTTTTGGCCATATGACCTTATACGTGATATTTTATGTATTGATCATATAGTATCCCTAAATTTTACACTTTTATGTTGTTATGCATGTTAATACGAAGAGACCAAGCTTTAAATCAACGGATTTGGCTTTATAACGAATCCGTGGCGTTGAATTTTAGGAATTTATGTTCAATACTTCAAGAATATCAAGAACAGTGGAAATTTTTATGTTTTAATTCTGTGATTATGTGTTTTAATGGGTTAGAATTACTTTACAGATGTTGGGTAATGATTATATGTGAATATTAACATGTGGGTATGTTAAATTAGTGAAATTAATGATTATTTGGTGTCCTTTTCGCTGAACTCTGTGTTCTTCGCGAACTGGGAATCGAATTCTAGAGTCTCGCGCCGCGGCGCCAACTCCAGAACTGAAGTCCCGCGCCGCAGCGCCACCGTGCCACAGCGCCAAGTATCAGACCGCAGCACCACGGCGCCGAGAGCCAGTACAAACGTGGCGCCGCAGCGCCTCTCCCCAGAAAATTCAGAAATGAGATATTAAAAATGTTTAAGTCTAACAATGTGTTAGTGGATTAATGTAATGAACATGTAAACATGTTAGAGGTATAATGTGATGATAAAAATAGTTGTTTAAACATGTAAATAACATAATTACATGTGATTTAAATTATTGAATACATGATTAGATTATTATTCATGAAGTGCAAATTATGTGATAATGAGATAAATTGACTAAGTATAGTCGATAATTAAAGTAGACAATGAGAATGAGTTTATAATGTTTAGTTAAGTTATAATTAATTGGTATTGTGTATATGTATGGTATGTAGGATTTAATTCAAAGAACGTGCTTAGCTAAAGTATAATCTACGCGCGAGGCAAGTTTCCTAAACTTAAACTCTTAAATTTGAGCAAGTTGCCTAACCCTACTTGTCATTATTGTTCAAGCTTATTATTTATCTTGAGTAAATTATCATTACTATTATTAAAGTTCAAATGTTATATTAAAGATTTATTATCTTTTCAAAGCATGATTCAGTTATACAATAATTGTTCTATTGTAGACTTCTTGAGATTATTATTCAAACTGAATATCATTATTGTTGAACCTTATTAGACTAGTGAAACCTTAATGATTCAACTAGTCCATAGTTGATGAGCGTTCTAAATTTCAGAACCCTTGATGAATTATCCAAACCAAACTTCCTTTGGTGCGGACTCGAATGTCAAACTGAGATGAACAACCCTTTATAGGGGATTATTTATGCTTAGCGTTAAGATATTGTGCACAGTATGGTACTAAGGGTTGATCCCCCTAAGTACGAGAAGAAGGTCTATAGTCTTATGACTGTTAAAGGTTTCAAGTAAAACCCTTGTTAACCTAGGACATAGTTCAAGGTCTTATGACCCTCAGAATTCTTTTGATTCTTGTTATTCACTCTTGATTCAAAAGTTGAGCTTTTATTTAGATGTCTTTGATTTATTCGCATGTTATTAAACTGTTATTTCATTTTCATACTTGTGGGCATTTGTGCTCACTCTTGCTTAATAATAACATTGCAGTTAAGAACGAAAGAGCTGACGAACCTTCCACTAGTAAGGGCAAGGGCAAAGTTAGCAAATGATGAAGACTTGTAATTTGATATGACTTGTTATTTTATATGTGTAAGACCCCAACTTTTATAAATAAAGATGAATTTTCTATAAATATCATTTTTGAATATTATGGAGTTAATTTGATATAATGTTATAGTTGTGGGTAATATTTATAAATTTTGCAAAGTACACAAGTTGTTATATAATATTCGATTGGTCGGGGAATATTCGTTTTAACAGGGAATATTCGTACAACGACACAATCATTGGTGGACCCCACAACGAAATTATTGTCGGATTGAGAAAACGACAAAAATATTTTATTAAAAATAACGGCGGAAGTTTTACCATTGATACTGTTGAACTACTCGGTAGTAAAAGTACAGTAATACGTGTGGTTGCATAGTAGCACACGGTATTGATTATTAATGCTTATGTGAGAAGTCACTCAGTTTGATTCAATTATTGTCAGTTAATAATATGAATTATTTAGCGATAATGACGTTTTGTTTTATTCGTATTATTAACGTAATAAAACAGAAACATCTTTTTATATAAAACAGAATACTTTATTAAAGTTATTCTATAAATAGAATATATTATATTTTATTTAAAAGATTTTTCTTTAAATATGGACCGTCAGATTAAAGTAATCAATCTGGACCGTTCATGGATTAGTTACTATGCATTCTATTTTTCTATAAATAGCAGCTCATTCCTTCATTATTTCTTACGAATTCACTGAACTCTAGAGAGAGAAACTATAGAGAGAAACTATAGAGAGAGAGAGAAGAAGAGTATTCTGCTACTTAACTACTTCCTTATTTCAGCTCTTCTTTAAAACGGTAAGGGGTGTTATTCTTTCTTATTCATGAAGAGAACTGTTGTTATTCCATTTCTTATTATTCTGTTGGAATAACCTGTATACGCGGTCTACCCTATACTTGGTGACATTCTTCTATTATTCTGTTGGAACATCCTGTCTGTGTGTTTTACACCGGACCTGGTTCCATTTTTATTATTATTCTGTTGGAACATCCTGTCTGTGTGTTTTACACCGGACCTGGTTCCGTCTTTATTATTATTCTGTTGGAACATCCTGTCTGTGTGTTTTACACCGGACCTGGTTCCGTCTTTATTATTATTCTGTTGGAACATCCTGTCTGTGTGTTTTACACCGGACCTGGTTCCGTCTTTATTATTATTCTGTTGGAATATCCTGTCTGTGCGTTTTACGCCGGACCTGGTTCCATTATTTATTATTCTGTTGGAATAACCTGTCTGTGCGGTCTATCGCATGCATGGTGATTTCTTTTGTTATTCCATTCTTTATTATACTCAGTTGGTTAAGTTTTGACTTCTATACTCCATGAAATTTGTGGAATATCCTTGATAATTGCGTTTCATCCAGTATCTTTTCATGAAAATATTCTTCTAAGCATTCTTGAATTTTACTCCACAAAGCAGTATCATGTTGACAATTTGGACGTTGTTAATTCTTGGATAAATTAATTCTTGAACTTGTTTTATTGAATTCTTATATCATTGTCATCATCCTCATGTTTATAAAATGTTGAAAGTCATCTGTGGCCTGTAGTGCATAGATGGACTTGGTATGATTATGACCAGGGATTATTCGGTATAATCATGACCGTAATGTTACAAATGATGTGGTAAAAGTCCTCATTGGCCCGTAGTGCATTGATGGACAGTTGTTGGCATGATCATGACCATTAATGAATACACGAATATCCTTGGCCGTAGTGCAGGGGTGATTCGATGATGTGGATTATTTTATTAAGCTGAGTCCCAGCGATCACAGTGTTGAAAAACCTTTTAAATCATAAAAGATAGTAGAGTTTATTTTCTACTTGACTCTTTTAATGGATTGCTTGTTCCGCTGCAGTTAAACTTGATGTCTATTATATTTTATCAGTTTAACATTGTTGAAGGCTAATGATAATTTATTCTGCATTATCTTAGTCATAATATTTCTTACTGGGCTAGTTGAGCTCACCCTTTCTTTCACTGTTCTCTTCAGGAAATGAGAACGTAGCTGGGGCAAGTCGGGGAACGGAGTGATGGTCCGAATGATAGTATTAGTTAGTAGTCCTCACTATTCTATGTAATGGTGTGTTAATAAATGTAATGAGGACTCCTTTTGAGTATGAATACTCTCTAGAAGATAATATTTGTATTCAAACTCACAGTTTATGTTTTGTCGTATTGTACACGACAGTTGTATTAGTAAGTTGTATTTGTATTCTGTACTATGTATCTGACGACCCAAGATGGGTGATGTATACCTAATTTTGGGGGCGTCACAGTTGGTATCAGAGCTTAGGGATATGATCCCTGGCTAAGATGTGAGAATAGAACTAGGAGGGGAGAGACGGGGAATTCCTTCGCTAGTATGACCTACCTAAGTTTATTTGCATGGTATTTAATTGGTCGGTCATAATATAAGGATAATATATGACATATCAATTAACTTTTATTTTGTGGCAGTATCTGAAAATGGCATCTGAGAATGTTGAGAATAGCAATGGAGCACAGGCGACTGTTGATTCACCACATATCAATAATCAGGATAATGTGCATCAGGAAGGTGACAATCCTCATGCAAACAACAACACTGACCAGATGATGAATGATGGAATGTTCAGAAACTTTATGCAGTTCATGCAACAGCAGGCGAGAGCGGCTCCTGTCCAAAATATAGGTGGAAACACTGAAAACTCTCGGACGGTCACCGCTAAACAGTTCAAGGAGCTGGGACCACCAGAGTTTAAGGGAGAGCCAAAACCACTTATAGCGGAAACATGGATAAAGCAGATTACCAAGATATTTGATGTCTTGGGATGCTCCGAGGAGCAAAAGGTTCCCTTTGCCGCCTTTATGTTGCGAGGAGAGGCAGATTACTGGTGGGAATCGATTAAGCGTACTCAACCTGCCGCACTGAAGATGTCTTGGGAGAAGTTCCAAGAGCTTTTCAATGACAAATACTTTCCCGAAAGTGTTCGTCACATGAAGGAGGTGGAGTTCATCAAATTGGAGCAGAATAATATGACCGTGTCGCAGTATGAGGCTAAATTTGCTGAGTTGTCCCGGTTTGCGTCCCACTTGGTGGATAATGAAGAGCGAATGGCGCGAATGTTTTTGCGAGGTTTGAAGCCTGAGATACGTCAACATCTTATTTCTCATAAACTGTGTTTGTATTCAGATGTTGTGAATAGGGCTCAGTTAGTGGAGCGCGATAACGAGTCAACGCAACCAAAAGAGAGCAGTCGGCAAAATGATAATACCAGTGAGAGCAGTCATCGAAGCGGTGACAACAAGCGTGGAGGGAATCAACAGGCCAGAAATGGTAACCACTTCGGTGGTAATCAGGGCCAAAACAATAAGAATGGTCATTTCAAGAAGAGGAGATTCAACAATGATGGAAAGACGTCAGCACCAGCACCCGTTGTTAAGGAAGGAGAACGACCACCTATCATATGTTTCAAATGCGGAGGGGAGGGGCACATCAGTCCAAACTGCGCGATGCCGTCTAAAGCATGTTATAATTGTGGAAGAGAAGGTCATTTAGCTCGATTTTGTCGTTTACCAAAAACAAGTTCAGCCAAGATGGAGACACCAAAGGCCGTCCCAGAAAAGTCAAAACCGGTAGTGCAAGGGAGAGCGTTTGTTGTGACCTCCCAGAAAGCAAGGAACCCGAATGAGGTCATCACGGGTAAGCTTATCATAAACTCTAACGAAGTCTATACTTTATTTGATACCGGTTCTACCCATTCTTTTATTTCTCCTACTTGCGCTCATCGATTAAATTTGATTCCGGAGAAATTAGACTTTGACTTATCTGTTGAAACTCCATTGGGAGAAACCTTCATTACATCCACGGTTTATAAGTCTTGTTTGGTTCAAGTTGGTACCCACACATTACCTGTCGATCTTATTTCATTAAAAATACTTGCATTTGACGTGATTCTAGGGATTGATTGGTTAACTACTCATCATGCAAAAATTGATTATTTTCGTAAGGTTGTTAGCTTTCATATTCCTAATCGACCTATTATGCGAATTCAAGCAACCAAACCATTAAAATCAATCGCTGTCATCTCAAGCCATAAAGCTATTCGTTTATTGAAAAACGGATGTCAAGCTTTCTTAGCTCATGTCACGGATCTAAACAAAAATACGTCAGTTTTGAATGATATTTCTATTGTTAATAAATTTCCTGACGTATTCCCTGAAGAACTTCCTGGCCTACCCCCAGAGCGTGAAATTGAATTTTGTATCGACCTTGAACCCGGTACAAAACCCATTTCCAAAGCCCCATATCGAATGGCTCCTATTGAACTTCAGGAGTTAAAGATCCAACTGCAGGAATTGTTAGACATTGGCTTTATTCGTCCTAGTACTTCTCCTTGGGGTGCTCCTGTGCTATTCGTGAAGAAGAAAGATGGAAGTATGCGACTTTGTATTGATTATCGGGAGTTGAATCATGTCACCATCAAAAACAGGTACCCATTGCCACGTATTGATGACCTGTTTGACCAGTTGCAAGGAGCACAATTCTTTTCAAAGATCGATCTTCGTTCTGGATATCATCAGCTGAAGGTTAGAACTGAGGATATTCCAAAGACGGCTTTTAGAACTCGGTACGGGCATTATGAATTCCTAGTCATGTCCTTTGGATTGACTAATGCTCCTGCTGCCTTCATGGATATGATGAACCGGGTATTCAAGGAATATTTGGATCACTTTGTGGTCGTCTTTATTGATGACATCCTTATTTATTCCAAAAGCCGTGAAGATCATGAGCAACACTTGAGGCTGGTACTCCAAAAGCTTCGTGAATACAAGCTTTATGCCAAGTTGAAGAAATGCGAGTTCTGGCTGGAGGAGGTAGCATTCCTTGGGCACGTAGTATCAAGTCGTGGAATATCGGTTGACCCGGCAAAGATTGAAGCTATTCAAAGCTGGGAGCAACCTAAATCAGTGACCGAAGTACGTAGCTTTCTTGGTTTAGCTGGTTATTATCGGAGATTCGTGGAAGGATTTTCTCGAATCGCTACTCCATTAACTCAGCTGACTCGGAAAGATACAAAGTTCGGTTGGAGCGAAGAATGTGAGCAGAGTTTTCAAGAACTCAAGAGGAGACTCATTTCAGCACCTGTTCTAACAATACCATCTGGCTCGGAGGGATTTGTCATCTACAGTGATGCTTCGAGCAAAGGGTTGGGATGCGTTCTCATGCAACATGGAAAAGTCATAGCCTATGCATCAAGACAACTCAAGGAATATGAGAGGAATTATCCTACTCATGATCTAGAGTTGGCAGCTGTTGTCTTTGCACTTAAAATTTGGAGGCATTACTTGTATGGGGAGAAGGTGGAGATCTTTACGGATCATAAAAGCCTCAAATATTTCTTCACTCAAAAGGAACTCAACATGCGACAACGACGTTGGCTTGAACTGTTGAAAGATTATGATCATACCATTCAATACCATCCTGGAAAAGCGAACGTGGTAGCTGACGCATTGAGTAGAAGATCATATGCAAGTACGAGTGCAATATTGTCAACACAAAGGCCCATTTTGTGTGACTTGCAAAGGATGGAGATAGAGTTAAAGACTCCAGGGACCCATGTGATGATGGCGAATATACGAGTAGAACCAACTTTAATCGATAAAGTTAAAGCTGCTCAAGCTACAGACCTGGAGCTGATGCGTATGAGGAAGAAAGTGCAAGAAGGTGCTATGCCGGAAGCAAGAATCGATGAAGAAGGAATACTTCGAGTCAACTCCAGACTTTGTGTTCCTAACAACCCTGATTTAAAGTATGAAATCATGATGGAGGCGCACAACACACCGTTTGCAATCCATCCTGGAAGTACCAAAATGTATCATGATCTTCGTCATACATTTTGGTGGAGCAATATGAAGAGAGAGATAGCGTTGTTTATCTCAAGGTGTCTAACTTGTCAACGAGTCAAAGCGGAGCATCAAGTACCAAAAGGTCCATTGCAACCACTTGAAATTCCAGAATGGAAGTGGGAGCACATTACCATGGATTTCGTTACCGGTCTTCCTAGGGTTTCTCAAGGTATTGATGCGATTTGGGTCATTGTTGATAGATTGACCAAGTCTGCTCATTTCTTACCGATACGAGAAACTTATACACTTGAACGTCTTGCTCGTATGTACATAAACGAGATTGTAAGACTGCATGGTATGCCAGTATCCATAGTTTCTGATCGAGACCCAAGATTCACTTCACGATTTTGGGTTAGTTTACAAAAAGCTATGGGCACGGATTTACGATTTAGTTCGGCATATCATCCTCAGACGGACGGACAATCAGAGAGGACTATTCAAACTCTAGAAGATTTATTAAGACTCTGTGTCTTTGACTTCAAGGGAAGTTGGGACAAGTTCTTACCATTGGTGGAGTTTTCCTACAACAACAGTTATCAAGCAAGTATTGGCATGGCTCCATTCGAAGCATTGTATGGAAGAAAATGTCGTTCTCCAGTATGCTGGGATGAGGTGGGTGAAGCAACGTTGTTGGGACCGGAGTTGGTACGTATGACTACAGAAAAGATTCAAACGATCCGACAACGTATAAAAACCTCACAAGATCGACAAAAGAGTTATGCTGATCTTCATCGAAAGGACGTGGAATTTGATATAGGAGATCATGTGTTCTTACGTGTTGCTCCATGGAAAGGAGTTACGAGATTTGGAAAGAGAGGAAAGCTCAATCCTCGATTCATCGGTCCATTTTTAATCCTCGATCGAGTAGGAACTGTGGCTTATAGACTCGCTTTACCGCCAAGTATGTCTCGTGTTCATAACGTTTTTCACATATCCATGTTACGCAAATATGTGGAAGACCCGAACCACATTATTGAGTTAGAACCGGACGAAATAGCGGAGGATTTGACGTATGAAGAAGTTCCTGTTCAAATCTTGGATAAGAAGGAACATATTCTACGCTCCAAGGTTATACCTCAAGTCAAAGTTTTGTGGAGAAACCACGATGTTGAGGAAATGACTTGGGAGTTAGAATCTGAAATGAAATCAAGGTATCCTTACCTCTTCGACATACCAGGTACGTACCCTAATTTCGAGGGCGAAATTTCATAAGAAGGGGAGGTTGTAAGACCCCAACTTTTATAAATAAAGATGAATTTTCTATAAATATCATTTTTGAATATTATGGAGTTAATTTGATATAATGTTATAGTTGTGGGTAATATTTATAAATTTTGCAAAGTACGCAAGTTGTTATATAATATTCGATTGGTCGGGGAATATTCGTTTTAACAGGGAATATTCGTACAACGGCACAATCATTGGTGGACCCCACAACGAAATTATTGTCGGATTGAGAAAACGACAAAAATATTTTATTAAAAATAACGGCGGAAGTTTTACCATTGATACTGTTGAACTACTCGGTAGTAAAAGTACAGTAATACGTGTGGTTGCATAGTAGCACACGGTATTGATTATTAATGCTTATGTGAGAAGTCACTCAGTTTGATTCAATTATTGTCAGTTAATAATATGAATTATTTAGCGATAATGACGTTTTGTTTTATTCGTATTATTAACGTAATAAAACAGAAACATCTTTTTATATAAAACAGAATACTTTATTAAAGTTATTCTATAAATAGAATATATTATATTTTATTTAAAAGATTTTTCTTTAAATATGGACCGTCAGATTAAAGTAATCAATCTGGACCGTTCATGGATTAGTTACTATGCATTCTATTTTTCTATAAATAGCAGCTCATTCCTTCATTATTTCTTACGAATTCACTGAACTCTAGAGAGAGAAACTATAGAGAGAAACTATAGAGAGAGAGAGAGAAGAGTATTCTGCTACTTAACTACTTCCTTATTTCAGCTCTTCTTTAAAACGGTAAGGGGTGTTATTCTTTCTTATTCATGAAGAGAACTGTTGTTATTCCATTTCTTATTATTCTGTTGGAATAACCTGTATACGCGGTCTACCCTATACTTGGTGACATTCTTCTATTATTCTGTTGGAACATCCTGTCTGTGTGTTTTACACCGGACCTGGTTCCGTTTTTATTATTATTCTGTTGGAACATCCTGTCTGTGTGTTTTACACCGGACCTGGTTCCGTCTTTATTATTATTCTGTTGGAACATCCTGTCTGTGTGTTTTACACCGGACCTGGTTCCGTCTTTATTATTATTCTGTTGGAACATCCTGTCTGTGTGTTTTACACCGGACCTGGTTCCATCTTTATTATTATTCTGTTGGAATATCCTGTCTGTGCGTTTTACGCCGGACCTGGTTCCATTATTTATTATTCTGTTGGAATAACCTGTCTGTGCGGTCTATCGCATGCATGGTGATTTCTTTTGTTATTCCATTCTTTATTATACTCAGTTGGTTAAGTTTTGACTTCTATACTCCATGAAATTTGTGGAATATCCTTGATAATTGCGTTTCATCCAGTATCTTTTCATGAAAATATTCTTCTAAGCATTCTTGAATTTTACTCCACAAAGCAGTATCATGTTGACAATTTGGACGTTGTTAATTCTTGGATAAATTAATTCTTGAACTTGTTTTATTGAATTCTTATATCATTGTCATCATCCTCATGTTTATAAAATGTTGAAAGTCATCTGTGGCCTGTAGTGCATAGATGGACTTGGTATGATTATGACCAGGGATTATTCGGTATAATCATGACCGTAATGTTACAAATGATGTGGTAAAAGTCCTCATTGGCCCGTAGTGCATTGATGGACAGTTGTTGGCATGATCATGACCATTAATGAATACACGAATATCCTTGGCCGTAGTGCAGGGGTGATTCGATGATGTGGATTATTTTATTAAGCTGAGTCCCAGCGATCACAGTGTTGAAAAACCTTTTAAATCATAAAAGATAGTAGAGTTTATTTTCTACTTGACTCTTTTAATGGATTGCTTGTTCCGCTGCAGTTAAACTTGATGTCTATTATATTTTATCAGTTTAACATTGTTGAAGGCTAATGATAATTTATTCTGCATTATCTTAGTCATAATATTTCTTACTGGGCTAGTTGAGCTCACCCTTTCTTTCACTGTTCTCTTCAGGAAATGAGAACGTAGCTGGGGCAAGTCGGGGAACGGAGTGATGGTCCGAATGATAGTATTAGTTAGTAGTCCTCACTATTCTATGTAATGGTGTGTTAATAAATGTAATGAGGACTCCTTTTGAGTATGAATACTCTCTAGAAGATAATATTTGTATTCAAACTCACAGTTTATGTTTTGTCGTATTGTACACGACAGTTGTATTAGTAAGTTGTATTTGTATTCTGTACTATGTATCTGACGACCCAAGATGGGTGATGTATACCTAATTTTGGGGGCGTCACAGTTGGTATCAGAGCTTAGGGATATGATCCCTGGCTAAGATGTGAGAATAGAACTAGGAGGGGAGAGACGGGGAATTCCTTCGCTAATATGACCTACCTAAGTTTATTTGCATGGTATTTAATTGGTCGGTCATAATATAAGGATAATATATGACATATCAATTAACTTTTATTTTGTGGCAGTATCTGAAAATGGCATCTGAGAATGTTGAGAATAGCAATGGAGCACAGGTGACTGTTGATTCACCACATATCAATAATCAGGATAATGTGCATCAGGAAGGTGACAATCCTCATGCAAACAACAACACTGACCAGATGATGAATGATGGAATGTTCAGAATCTTTATGCAGTTCATGGAACAGCAGGCGAGAGCGGCTCCTGTCCAAAATATAGGTGGAAACACTGAAAACTCTCGGACGGTCACCGCTAAACAGTTCAAGGAGCTAGGACCACCAGAGTTTAAGGGAGAGCCAAAACCACTTATAGCGGAAACATGGATAAAGCAGATTACCAAGATATTTGATATCTTGGGATGCTCCGAGGAGCAAAAGGTTCCCTTTGCCGCCTTTATGTTGCGAGGAGAGGCAGATTACTGGTGGGAATCGATTAAGCGTACTCAACCTGCCGCACTGAAGATGTCTTGGGAGAAGTTCCAAGAGCTTTTCAATGACAAATACTTTCTCGAAAGTGTTCGTCACATGAAGGAGGTGGAGTTCATCAAATTGGAGCAGAATAATATGACCGTGTCGCAGTATGAGGCTAAATTTGCTGAGTTGTCCCGGTCTGCGTCCCACTTGGTGGATAATGAAGAGCGAATGACGCGAATGTTTTTGCGAGGTTTGAAGCCTGAGATACGTCAACATCTTATTTCTCATAAATTGTGTTTGTATTCAGATGTTGTGAATAGGGCTCAGTTAGTGGAGCGCGATAACGAGTCAACGCAACCAAAAGAGAGCAGTCGGCAAAATGATAATACCAGTGAGAGCAGTCATCGAAGCGGTGACAACAAGCGTGGAGGGAATCAACAGGTCAGAATTGGTAACCACTTCGGTGGTAATCAAGGTCAAAACAATAAGAATGGTCATTTCAAGAAGAGGAGATTCAACAATCATCCAGGACGAAGATAATTTTCATCACCTCTCTTTACCTGAAACATCAAAGATCATGGTTACACCAAATCACATTTCCTGTTCATAATCATACTAATAACTTCATCTTTGCACTACGGCCAAAGATATTCATTTGTATCACCAGTTGGTCATGTTCATCTCAACACATGTTCATCTTTGCACTACTGGCCAAAGATATTCAACAACATGTCATCTTTGTACTACGGGTCAAAGATATTCATCAACAATTCATCTTTGTACTACTGGCCAAAGATATTCATCAAAAATTCATCTTTGCACTACTGGCCAAAGATATTCAGCCACAGGTCATCTTTGCACTACAGGCCAAAGATATTCAACAACAGTTCATATTTGCACTACAGGCCAAATATATTCATCAACAGTTCATAGTTGCACTATAGGCCAGATATATTAATATCTCAAAGAAATATATAATCATTTCAGAATTTATATAAACAATAATTATAACCATGTTGATCAATTCACCTTTGCACTTAAGCTAAAGATATTCAATTATAATTTCAATGGTCATGATCATACCAGTCAACAATTCAACTTTGGACTACTGGCCAAAGGGAACCCATAGTCATGATCATACCAAAAATCTACCCATCTTTACACTCAAGTCAAAGAGAAATGTCATCATTAGGGTTATAAAAATGTAATATATGATAATAAAATCAATATAATCAACATATAGATTTAATCTCAAGAGTAATATTCATAAATCAACTATAATTTGGTCAGAAAAAGAAACAAATTTTGTCGTGAATAGTAACTCGTGAATAATAACTCATGAATAGTAAATCCTACACAAAAAGGTAGAAATTCTACAATAAAATACATACCAATATTTCGGTATAATGATATTGAAAGAATAATATTTCTTAAGCTTATAAATAATTTATTTTAATTGTTTACACTTTACTAAATAATGCATTTAATCATTCTAAAATGCCAAACTCATAATATTTCATTACCAATAACCAAAACCCTCATCAAAAATCTGCATATACCTCATACAGGATTCTCAAGCCATAAAATCCTATTTTCCAGTTTTCTTACTTCACATAACATATTTAATTCATTTACTCATAACTAGTCCATTTTCATGAAAAATACCAAATCACTTCAAAAAATATTTTTTTTCTGAGATTTAGCAGAATATAGTCCCATATTGAACATATATTTTTCTCAAAATTTTTAAAACTCATTTACTATTTTTCATATGGCCAAAACAGCCGAATATTTAGACATTTTTCATAAATTGTAATTTTATCCAAAAATTCTAAAATTCACAGAGTACACTGATATTATATAGATATACTTTCAATAAAAATTTCATCAATTTTGGAGTTAACCACAAGGAGTTATAAGCGGTTACTTTTAAAAATAGTATTTTTCCGTAAAATTCATAACTCTTAATCTATACATCCAAAAATCGCCATTTTTGGACACAATAAAGAAAACTCATCAAATTATCATTTCAAATTTTTTCAGAATTTTTGAAGGTCGGAAAAATTACAAAACTGAAAAACATAACAACTCTTAAAATCCCTTATTATCCCTTACTATTCCTTACCTCAAAAGAGCAGCACTTCTGACTGGATATCGGATATGACGCCGAAGAAAACTTGCACTGATGAATAGCAACTCACCAAGTATCTAAATACTCACAAAATACACTCGATAATCTAGAGAGAAAAAGAGAGAAAACTTATGAATTCTGGTGTGATTTTTTTAATTCTAACTTAGCACTCTATTTATAGGAAAATGTTAGCACGTCGAAGCAGACTTGACCTGCTACCTGATGGCTTTACCTGTTACTATTCTACCCACCAAAACTCAGCCATCTTCCCCAACAACCAAAAGTGGGGCCCACCCATTTCTAAAATTTTCCACCAAAATCATTTATAAACCTAATTTCCGAATCAGTCACCTCTTAAAATTCATAACAAATCATTCGTTCATTTTTAACGGTTCAAAATTTGTGAACATATACTCAACTTATATATATATATATATATATATATATATATATATATATATATATATATATATATATATATAACATATCCAAAAATCACAACGATCCAACGGTCAGATTAAAAATTATAACTCACACAATAAAGCTGTAAGAACACTGATTTGATCTTTTAATACCTCCAATCCGACAAAATACTGATAAAATACCTCAACATTAATTCCTTCATTTATAACCACATAAATAAATCTATCATTTATATCCACATCAATTAAACATTTCATTATCATATAAATCAATAATTAATTATTCACAAATAATATTACAGAATCACATTTATGACAACCAGGCCGTTCCCAGGAAAGAGGGGGCTTTCTAATAAGGATTTCTCCTTATTGGCGCGTAATTAGATGACCAAACCTCTCCTTAGACAGAACTTTCTAGACATTGCCAATAATGCTATCTAATAATATTATTCAAATAATATGAATTATTAATCTGATAATGAAAAATACTGTGCAACAACAATTATTGAAACAACAATAATATAAAATATCAACGCAGCAATTATTGAATCAATAAAATAAAATATTGAACAGTAACTACTGTAACAATTATTGAGTAGTGCCTTCTCACGTAAGAATTAATAATTAAAAAAAATACTGTGCAATACCGTATGCTACTGTGCAACTACGCGTATTACAATATTTTAACCATCGGGTATTCCAACAGTGTTAACGGTAACAACTACGCCGTTAATTACAAAAAATCAATTTTGTCGTTATATTCATCCGACAGTTATTCTGTTTTGGGGCCCACAAATGACTGCGTTGTCGTACGGATATTCCCCGACAGAAAGAATATTCCACGACCAACGAATATTCCCCGACAACAATGATTATTTTATAACCACTTGTTTATTTTGAAAAATTTTCACATTTCACCCAAAACTTTAACTTTTATCAATTTAACCATTTACTGAATAGTAATTATAAGAAAAATTAAATACTTTTATTTCATAAAATTCGGGGTCTTACAATCTCTCCTCCTTATAAAATTTCGACCCCGAAATTTACGTACCTAGTATTTCGAAAAGTTGAGAATACCTTGCTTTCATTTCAGATTCTATCTCCCGGGTCATCATGATTTCTCCATTGCTCATCTCCCGTGATAACTTCATTTGGGTTCCTCACTTGTTGGGAAGTCATGACAACCGCTCTCCCTTAAACTACCCGGCTTTGACTTGTCTAGGGCAGCATTTGGCGTCATCACTACCGTTGGAATATACTTTTCTATAGGGCATATTCCTCCCTCAACTGCCTCGTCGTACACCTGATTCATGATCTGAATCATCAATCTTCGATCCATATCGAATTCAGGTTGACCGCTCTGTACAGGGTAATTCAAAACTCGATGTTGGGTTCTCTCAATTGCTTTCTAAAAAGAGAAATTCATATCATCTATTTTAGCCTTCTTAGATCGGACATCTCTTTCCACAATATCCACGTGTCGTGCGGCTTTTGCCCATGCATCACTTATTCTCACTCGTTCAGTTTTTTCTTTTTTCAGCTCATATTCTATCTTTATCTTCTTATACTCTGCCAAAGAATACTTCTGTTCAAGCATCACATATCGGGTAACACAAGTTTGAATTGTTGCATCCTTTTGCTCCACGACCGCCTGTCGTTCTTCAGCCTGCTCTTCTAACTCATGAATATGATTTTGAAATTCTACATTTTGATCATATAATACCTCTAATAAATTCTCCACAGGTGCTTCTTCTTCCTCACTCTCAGCTGCTACCTCTGCGACTAGCTCGGGTGCAACTATCAATTCTTCACTCACCACATGGATTTCTCTAATTCCTTCTTCGGCTGACATCACATTATCCTGGTTGATGATTAGAGATATCCCCATGGTCTCATTCACTCCATTGTTAACATTCTCAGCAGCCATTCTCAAATACTGCCATAAAACAAGGATTAATTAAATAAATTAACATATCACATAATATCCCGATATTATGACTGACCAACAAATAAGCTTAGGTAGGACACACTAGTGAAGGATTTACTCATCTCTCCCCTCCTAGTTATATTTCCCGATCTCCACCAGAGACCATATCCCTAAGCTCTGATACCAACTGTGACAACCCCAAAATCAGCGAGAGGCTCGGGGCTCTTTATTTATAGCTCTGATACCAACTGTGACTCGTGTCCGAACCGTAATGTAACAAATGCCCCATCAGTGGACAACACCTCACAGTGATACCTATATAAAGGTATAGTCAAAAACTGTTTTAGAAATTAGAATCTTTGGGAAGTGCTCAAGGAAACTTTCGTACATGGGAGGCCATGCTTCCAGGTTATGATAGATATCATATGTCCACATAATTATCCTTGGTTGACCTAATAGACCCCAAAGAAAAATAAGAAGATTACTATCATATTCTTTCCAATGGTGAGTCTTTTCTTGACTTATCATTATCTCCACTGTCTCTAATTGAGAATTATACTTCAAACAAACACCAAGATTATATAGGTAGTGCTCGTAAATATACTCAGCAAGTGGATGAGCACAATCCTGTCTTATGATGACACGAGGTTGTATGTCATTAGACATCTGGTATGATAGTGGCAAAACACCCTTCCAACGTTGGGTTCACTTCACCCTAGATGATTCACCAAATATAACTACTAAATGATGACCACCGTTCTATTCCCCTGTTACCCCCGCTCGACCCAGCTACACTCTTATTACCTGAAAGGAATTGTAAAACAGAAGGGTGAGCACAACTAGCCCAGTAAAGAATATCATGACTAAAGATAAATAAGTTATCAATAGCCTTCAACAGAATTAAATCAGAGATTTAGAACATATGGTAGATGATAAAAAATTTAACCATAGTTACAGCGGAACAAGCAATCCATTAGAAGAGTCAAATAGACTATAAATTCTATTATCTTCTCCATGTTAAAAATCCACCAACAATGTTTTATCCCTGTAACATCAATCAACAATTATGGTCCACAATCATATGAATAACTCATAATCATAGTTGTAGTTCTACATTCCTCTTCTCATCCAGGACGGAGATAATTTTCATCACCTCTCTTTACCTGAAACATCAAAGATCATGGTCACACCAAATCACATTTCCTGTTCATAATCATACTAATAACTTCATCTTTGCACTACGGCCAAAGATATTCATTTGTATCACCAGTTGGTCATGTTCATCTCAACACATGTTCATCTTTGCACTACTGGCCAAAGATATTCAACAACATGTCATCTTTGTACTACGGGTCAAAGATATTCATCAACAATTCATCTTTGTACTACTGGCCAAAGATATTCATCAAAAATTCATCTTTGCACTACTGGCCAAAGATATTCAACCACAGGTCATCTTTGCACTACAGGCCAAAGATATTCAACAACAGTTCATATTTACACTACAGGCCAAATATATTCATCAACAGTTCATAGTTGCACTATAGGCCAGATATATTAATATCTCAAAGAAATATATAATCATTTCAAAATTTATATAAACAATAATTATAACCATATTGATCAATTCACCTTTGCACTTAAGCTAAAGATATTCAATTATAATTTCAATGGTCATGATCATACCAGTCAACAATTCAACTTTGCACTACTGGCCAAAGGGAACCCATAGTCATGATCATACCAAAAATCTACTCATCTTTACACTCAAGTCAAAGAGAAATGTAACGCCCCCAAAATAGGTCCATTCCATCCAACCTATTCTGAGTCGCCAAATACATGGTACAGATAACAACTACAACTTTATTACAACAATTATCGTACAAAATACAACAACACTTATGCTGTGGGTTTGGATACAAATATATACCAACTGTGACTCATGTCCCAACCTTGGATAGCACGTCACAATGACACCTTACATAAAGGTATAGTCAAAAACTGTTTTAGAAATTAGAATATTTGGGAAGTGCTCAAGGAAACCTTCGTACAGGGGAGGCCATGCTTCAAGGTTATGATAGATATCATATGGCTACAGAATTATCCTTGGTTGACCCAATAGACCCCAAAATATCTATAGACCACCGTTCTATTCCCTTGTTATCCCTCGCTCGACCCAGCTACACTTTTATTACCTGAAAGGAATTGTGAAGCAAAAGGGTGAGCACAACTAGCTCAGTAAAGAATATCATGACTAAAGATAAATTATCAATAGTCTTCAACAGTAATAAATCAGAGATTTAGAATATATGGTAGATGATAAAACTTTTCAACCATAGTTGCAGCGGAACGAGCAATCCATTAGAAGAGTCAAATAGACTATAAAGTCTATTATCTTCTCCACGTTAAAAGTCCACCAACAATGTTTTATCCCTGTAACATCAATCAATAGTTCCTTTCCACAATCATATGAATAATTCATAATCATAATTGTGATTCTAAATTTCGCATCCAAGACGAAGATAATTTTCATCACCTGTCTTTACCTGAAATATCAAAGATCATGGTTATACCAAATCACAGTTCCTGTTCATAATCATACTAATAAATTCATCTTTGCATCACGGGCCAAAGATATTCATCAACAGTTCATCTTTACACTACATGCCAAAGATATTCAACAACAAGTCATCTTTGCACTACGGGCCAAAGATATTCATCAACAACTCATCTTTGCACTACAGGCCAAAGATATTCCTCAATAGTTCATATTTGCACTACAGGCCAAATATATTATTATCTCAAAGAAATATATAATCATTTCAGAATTTATATAACCAATAATTATAACCATGTTGATCATTTCACCTTTGCACTTAAGCTAAAGATATTCAATTATAAATTCAATGGTCATGATCATACCAGTCACAATTCAACTTTTCACTACTGGACAAAGAGAACCCTAGTCATGATCATACTCATAATCTACCCATCTTTACACTCAAGTCAAAGAGAAATATCATCATTAGGGTTATAAAAATGTTATATATGATAAAAAAAATAATATGATCAACATATAGTTTTAATCTCAAGAGTAATATTCATAAATCAACTATAATTTGGTTAGAAAAAGAAACCAATTTTGTCATGAATAGTAATTCGTGAATAGTAACCCGTGAATAGTAACTCATGAATAGTAACTCGTGAATAGTAACTCATGAATAATAACTCGTAAATAGTAACTCATGAATAGTAACTCATGAATAGTAACTCGTGAATAGTAACTCATGAATAGTAACTCATGAATAGTAACCCCGACATGAAAAGTTCCAAATTTGATAAAAAGTTCAGATCAATACTTCGGCATAATGATATTGAAGAAAATAATATCATTTAAGAAGAAATAACATCCCTTACTATCCCTTACAATTCCTTACAATCCCTTACAATCCCTTACTATCCCTTACAATCCCTTACAATCCCTTACTATCCCTTACCTCAAAAGAGCAGTACTCCTGACTGGAATAACGCTGAACGAACTTGCACCGTATAGCAACACTCAAGATATCAAAATACTCACAAGAATACACTCGATAATATAGAGAGAGAAATAGAGAGAAAACTTCAGTTTCTGGTGTGATTTTCAATTCTAACCTAAGCACCCTATTTATAGGAAAATGCTTAGAACACCAAAGCAGAAAATTGAATATAATAATATATTTATAACCAAATTTTCCTTAGCCCACCACATCAAAAACACATTTTCCACACAAATGCACCAAAAATGAAGAACATATTTTAAACAATTTTTGTTACAAAATCAATTCAGACTCAATAATTCGGAACTTCAATAATTCGTAATAAATAGCCCTTTTATCAGAAAATTCGAATCTAGCGCGTTTTTATAGGAAATTCAATTCTCTACAACTTTACAGAAGAAAGTTTTTCCAAATTTCAAACAGAAATTGACCGAAATCCACAAACGGACGATTTTACTGTCAATAATAAATTTTCGGTCAAGAATTGTGTCCACCAACACACAAAATATGTGTTAATCATTTAATGCCACAAAAATACTCTTCCTCCTCATATACTCATATATCCCACATTCATTGTAAAAATATCACCATCAATATATTATTAAAATAATATATTTAAATAAATTATTTTATCAGAAAAAGATAAAATATTAATTTTCAACAATTGTCACATTAAAAATTTTCTCCATCTATATCCATATAAAATTAATATTTTCCTCATCATATAAATCAATAATTAATTATACACAAATAATATTACAGAATCACAGTACTGGCAACCAGGCCGTTCCCAGGAAAGAGGGGGCTTTCCAATAAGGATCTCTTCCTTACTGACGCGCAATTAGATGACCAAACCTCTCCTTAGACAGAACTTTCTAGACATTGCCAATAATGTTATCTAATAATATTATTCAGATAATATGAATTATTGCTCCGACAATAGAAAATACTGTGTGGTGACAATTATTAAAACAACAGTAATATAAAATATCAACGCAGCAATTATTGAATCAATAAAATAAAATACTGAACAGTAATTACTGTAATAATTATTGAGTAATGCCTTCTTACGTAAAAATCAATAATTGGTGCAATACCGTGTGCTACTGTGCAACAACGCGTATTACTGTGTTTTAACCACCGGGTATTCCAACAGTGTTAACGGTAACAACTACGCCGTTATTTATAAACAACTTACTCTTGTCGTTTTCTTCATACAATCGCTTTCCGTTATGGGGCCCACAAAAGACTGCGCCGTCGTACGAATATTCTCCGACAGTAAGAATATTCCACGACCAAGCGAATATTTCCCGACAACAATGAATATTTTATAACCACTTGTGTATTTCGAAAAAAAATTCATATATCACCCTTAACTTTAACATTTATCAATTTAACCATTTACTAAATAGTAATTATAAGAAAAATTGAATAATTTTATTTCATAAAATTCGGGTTCTTACAATCTCCCCTCCTTATGAAATTTCGTCCTCGAAATTTACGTACCTGGTATTTCAAAGAGTTGAGAATACCTTGCTTTCATTTCAGATTCCATCTTTCCTGTCATCATAATTTCTTCATTGCTCATCTCCTGTATTTCAAATATCATTCTAGAATACAGCTTCAAAACAAAGGTTAATTGAACAAATTAACATATCACATAATATCCCGATATTATGACTGACCAACAAATAAGCTTAGGTAGGAAACACTAGCGAAAGATTTACTCGTCTCTCCCCTCCTAGTCCTATTCCCCGATCTCCGCCAGAGATTATATCCCTAAGCTCTGATACCAAATGTAACGCCCCCAAAATAGGTCCATTCCATCCAACCTATTCTGAGTCGCCAAATACATGGTACAGATAACAACTACAACTTTATTACAACAATTATCGTGCAAAATACAACAACACATATGCTGTGAGTTTGGATACAAATATATACCAACTGTGACTCATGTCCCAACCTTGGATAGCACGTCACAATGACACCTTACATAAAGGTATAGTCAAAAACTGTTTTAGAAATTAGAATATTTGGGAAGTGCTCAAGGAAACCTTCGTACATGGGAGGCCATGTTTCTAGGTTATGATAGATATCATATGGCTACAGAATTATCCTTGGTTGACCCAATAGACCCCAAAATATCTATAGACCACCGTTCTATTCCCTTGTTATCCCTCGCTCGACCCAGCTACACTTTTATTACCTGAAAGGAATTGTGAAGCAAAAGGGTGAGCACAACTAGCTCAGTAAAGAATATCATGACTAAAGATAAATTATCAATAGTCTTCAACAGTAATAAATCAGAGATTTAGAATATATGGTAGATGATAAAACTTTTCAACCATAGTTGCAGCGGAACGAGCAATCCATTAGAAGAGTCAAATAGACTATAAAGTCTATTATCTTCTCCACGTTAAAAGTCCACCAACAATGTTTTATCCCTGTAACATCAATCAATAGTTCCTTTCCACAATCATATGAATAATTCATAATCATAATTGTGATTCTAAATTTCGCATCCAAGACGAAGATAATTTTCATCACCTGTCTTTACCTGAAATATCAAAGATCATGGTTATACCAAATCACAGTTCCTGTTCATAATCATACTAATAAATTCATCTTTGCATCACGGGCCAAAGATATTCATCAACAGTTCATCTTTACACTACATGCCAAAGATATTCAACAACAAGTCATCTTTGCACTACGGGCCAAAGATATTCATCAACAACTCATCTTTGCACTACAGGCCAAAGATATTCCTCAATAGTTCATATTTGCACTACAGGCCAAATATATTATTATCTCAAAGAAATATATAATCATTTCAGAATTTATATAACCAATAATTATAACCATGTTGATCATTTCACCTTTGCACTTAAGCTAAAGATATTCAATTATAAATTCAATGGTCATGATCATACCAGTCACAATTCAACTTTTCACTACTGGACAAAGAGAACCCTAGTCATGATCATACCAATAATCTACCCATCTTTACACTCAAGTCAAAGAGAAATATCATCATTAGGGTTATAAAAATGTTATATATGATAAAAAAATAATATGATCAACATATAGTTTTAATCTCAAGAGTAATATTCATAAATCAACTATAATTTGGTTAGAAAAAGAAACCAATTTTGTCATGAATAGTAACTCGTGAATAGTAACCCATGAATAGTAACTCATGAATAGTAACTCGTGAATAGTAACTCATGAATAGTAACTCGTGAATAGTAACTCATGAATAATAACTCGTGAATAGTAACTCCTGAATAGTAACTCGTGAATAGTAACTCATGAATAGTAACTCATGAATAGTAACTCATGAATAGTAACACCGACATGAAAAGTTCCAAATTTGATAAAAAGTTCAGATCAATACTTCGACATAATGATATTGAAGAAAATAATATCATTTAAGAAAAAATAACATCCCTTACTATCCCTTACAATTCCTTACAATCCCTTACAATCCCTTACAATCCCTTACTATCTCTTACAATCCCTTACAATCCCTTACTATCCCTTACTATCCCTTACCTCAAAAGAGCAGTACTCCTGACTGGAATAACGCTGAACGAACTTGCACCGTATAGCAACACTCAAGATATCAAAATACTCACAAGAATACACTCGATAATATAGAGAGAGAAATAGAGAGAAAACTTCAGTTTCTGGTGTGATTTTTAATTCTAACCTAAGCACCCTATTTATAGGAAAATGCTTAGAACACCAAAGCAGAAAATTGAATATAATAATATATTTATAACCAAATTTTCCTTAGCCCACCACATCAAAAACATATTTTCCACACAAATGCACCAAAAATGAAAAACATGTTTTAAACAATTTTTGTTACAAAATCAATTCAGACTCAATAATTCGGAACTGCAATAATTCGTAATAAATAGCCCTTTTATCAGAAAATTCGAATCTAGCGAGTTTTTATAGGAAATTCAATTCTCTACAACTTTACAGAAGAAAGTTTTTCCAAATTTCAAACAGAAATTGACCGAAATCCACAAACGGACGATTTTACTGTCAATAATAAATTTTCGGTCAAGAATTGTGTCCACCAACACACAAAATATGTGTTAATCATTTAATGTCATAAAAATACTCTTCCTCCTCATATACTCATATATCCCACATTCATTGTAAAAATATCACCATCAATATATTATTAAAATAATATATTTAAATAAATTATTTTATCAGAAAAAGATAAAATATTAATTTTCAACAATTGTCACATTAAAAATTTTCTCCATCTATATCCACATAAAATCAATATTTTCCTCATCATATAAATCAATAATTAATTATACACAAATAATATTACAGAATCACAGTACTGGCAACCAGGCCGTTCCCAGGAAAGAGGGGGCTTTTCAATAAGGATCTCTTCCTTACTGACGCGCAATTAGATGACCAAACCTCTCCTTAGACAGAACTTTCTAGACATTGCCAATAATGTTATCTAATAATATTATTCAGATAATATGAATTATTGCTCCGACAATAGAAAATACTGTGTGGTGACAATTATTAAAACAACAGTAATATAAAATATCAACGCAGCAATTATTGAATCAATAAAATAAAATACTGAACAGTAATTACTGTAATAATTATTGAGTAATGCCTTCTTACGTAAAAATTAATAATTGGTGCAATACCGTGTGTTACTGTGCAACAACGCGTATTACTGTGTTTTAACCACCGGGTATTCCAACAGTGTTAACGGTAACAACTACGCCGTTATTTATAAACAACTTACTCTTGTCGTTTTCTTCATACAATCGCTTTCCGTTATGGGGCCCACAAAAGACTGCGCCGTCGTACGAATATTCTCCGACAGTAAGAATATTCCACGACCAAGCGAATATTCCCCGACAACAATGAATATTTTATAACCACTTGTGTATTTCGAAAAAAAAATTCATATATCACCCTTAACTTTAACATTTATCAATTTAACCATTTACTAAATAGTAATTATAAGAAAAATTGAATAATTTTATTTCATAAAATTCGGGTTCTTACAAGAAATGTCATCATTAGGGTTATAAAAATGTTATATATGATAATAAAATCAATATAATCAACATATAGATTTAATCTCAATAGTAATATTCATAAATTAACTATAATTTGGTCAGAAAAAGAAACCAATTTTATCGTGAATAGTAACTCATGAATAGTAACTCGTGAATAGTAACTAGTGAATAGTAACTCATGAATAGTAAATTCGACACAAAAAGGTAGAAATTCCACAATAAAATACATACTAATATTTCGGTATAATGATATTGAAAGAATAATATTTCTTAAGCTTATAAACAATTTATTTTAATTGTTTACACTTTACTAAATAATGCATTTAATCATCCTAAAATACCAAACTCACAAGATTTCATTGCCAATAACCAAAATCCTCATCAAAAATCTCCATATACCTCATATAGGATTCTCAAGCCATAAAATCCTATTTTCCAATTTTCTTACTTCACATAACATATTTAATTCATTTACTCATAACTAGTCCATTTTTATGAAAAATACCAAATCACTTCCAAAAATATTTCTTTTCTGGGATTTAGCAGAATATATAGTCCCATATTGAATATATATTTTTCTCATAATTTTTAAAACTCATTTACTATTTTTCATATGGCCAAAACAGCCGAATATTTAGACATTTATCATAAATTATAATTTTATCCTGAATTCTAAAATTCACAGAGTACACTGATATTATATAGATATACTTCCAATAAAAATTTCATCAATTTTGGAGTTAACCACAAGGAGTTATAAGCGATTATTTTTAAAAATAGTCTTTTCCCGTAAAATTCATAACTCTTAATCTATACATCCAAAAATCGCCATTTTGGGACAGAATCAAGAAAACTCATCAAATTATCATTTCAAATTTTTCCAAAATTTTTGAAGGTCAAAAAAATTACGAAACTAAAAAATATAACAACTCTTAAAATCCCTTATTATCCCTTACTATCCCTTACCTCAAAAGAGCAGCACTTCTGACTGGATATCGGATATGACGCTGAAGGAAACTTCCACTGATGAATAGCAACTCACCAAGTATCTAAATACTCACAAAATACACTCGATAATCTAGAGAGAAAAAGGGAGAAAACTTATGAATTCTGGTGTGATTTTCAATTCTAACTTAGCCATCTATTTATAGGAAAATGTTAGCACACCGAAGCAGACTTGACCTGCTACCTGATGGCTTTACCTGCTACTATTTTACCCACCAAAAATCAGCCATCTTTCCCAACAACTAAAAGTGGGGCCCACCCATTTCTAGAATTTTTCACCAAAATTATTTATAAGCCTAATTTTCGAATCAGTCACCTCTTAAAATTCATAACAAATTATTCGTTCATTTTTAACGGTTCAAAATTTGTGAACATATACTCAACTTATATATGTATAACATATTTAAAAATCACAATGATCCAACGGTCAGATTAAAAATTATAACTCACACAATAAAGCTGTAAGAACACTGATTTGATCTTTTAATAACTCCAATCCGACAAAATACTAATAAAATACCTCAATATTAATTCCTTCATTTATAACCACATAAATAAATCCATCATTTATATCCACATCAAATAAATATTTTATTATCATATAAATAAATAATTAATTATGCACAAATAATATTACATAATCACATTTATGACAACCAGGCCGTTCCCAGAAAAGAGGGGGTTTTCCAATAGGGATTTCTCCTTATTGGCGCGCAATTAGATTACCAAACCTCTCCTTAGATAGAACTTTCTAGACATTATCAATAATGCTATCTAATAATATTATTCAAATAATATGAATTATTGATCTGATAATAAAAAATGCTGTGCAGCAACAATTATTGAAACAATAATAATATAAAATATCAACGCAACAATTATTGAATCAATAAAATAAAATATTGAACAGTAACTACTGTAACAATTATTGAGTAGTGCCTTCTCACGTAAGAATTAATAATTGAAAAAAATACTGTGCAATACCGTGTGCTACTGTGCAACTACGCGTATTATTGTATTTTAACCACCGGGTATTCCAACAGTGTTAACGGTAACAACTACGCCGTTAATTATAAAAACTCAATTTTATCGTTATCTTCATCCGACAGTTATTCTGTTATGGAGTCCAGAAATGACTGCGCTGTCGTACGGATATTCCCCGACAGAAAGAATATTCCACGACCAACGAATATTCCCCGACAACAATGATTATTTTATAACCACTTGTTTATTTTGAAAAAATTTCACATTTCACCCATAACTTTAACTTTTATCAATTTAACCATTTACTGAATAGTAATTATAAGAAAAATTGAATACTTTTATTTCATAAAATTCGGGGTCTTACAGTAATCCTGTAGTTCTTGAGGACTATAGTGATGCCAACTGGATCTCTGATTCAGATGAAATCAAATCCACGAGTGGGTACATATTTATCTTAGGAGGAGGAGAAGTTTCTTGGAAGTCTAATAAACAGACTTGTATAGCTCTCTGCTATAGAGTCTGAGTTTATTGCCTTAGAGAAGGCAGGCTCTGAAGCAGAGTGGCTCAAAAATCTTTTGGAAAATATTTCCTTGTGGACGAGGCCAGTTCCATCGGTGTCTCTACATTGTGATTGACAAGCTACTATAGGCAGAGCTAAAAATAAGAGCTATAATGGTTAGAGTATGCATATATGCCTAAGACATAATATTGTGAGGTAGCTGTTATCTGACAAGATTATATCCCTTAATTTTGTTAGGTCAGAGTTAAATCTCAAGGATCCTCTGACAAAGCTACTAAGCAAGAGGCTAGTGAGCAATACATTGAGGGGGATAGGACTACTGTCTATTATAGAAATCAACAGTGATGGTAACCCAACCTATATGAATGGTAATCCCAGGAAGTAGGTTAATATAGGTAACAACAAGTCATTGGTTGATTGGTTGAGACATTATCCATATTATACATATTTGAGTTCATCCCTATGATGTAAGATAGTGTACTTCTACAGTGTTAGAGGTTGAGTTATATACTCTTAATGATTTCCATAGTCCTGTTTGGTGATGTGTTTAACTGTAGAACACATTTGATGGAAACACCTATATGAGTGTAGAGGTGGGGCCGCCTATTATGAAAATAAGACAGGTTTTATAGAGCGCTCATAAATTTCAGGTATGACGCAGGTATGACGCAAGGCCAAAATGTGCCAAATCACGTAGAACAACTTCTATTAAAAATTTTAGTGTGAGTAATATGATTACTGATTCATAATAAGGAAGAATGTTCATAGAAATATTTATTTCACTTAATTCCTGTGAATCAAGTCTTATTTACTCTATACATTGGTTCATAGTCCAAAAGACACCAGTGTTAACGCACTGTATTCTTATATTTCTTACTCAATTTATTTTTACTTTGTAATATGTGGGGTATTATTGTATTTTATGTTAAATAAAATATTACAAAGTTAAATAAAATATACATATTAATGGAGATTTTGTAACTGTTCAAAATATGAAAATTTTATAACTGTTTAATATATATAGTAAAAGGCCTATTATTAGAATATTAATTTCTTTACCGTTGATAGTGATGTTACCGTTGTTATCTCTACCGTTGCCATCTTTTCCTTTTATAAATAAGGTTGGACTCTCTTAGGTGGAGATATCCATTCTACAGGAAAGTATCCATATATATATTATATACATATTCTAAACATACTACTATCACAAGTTGTTAACTTGTTATCTTTCACCATCAAAGTCAAGCTCTGTAACTATTGCATGCTATCATAAAGCTTTATTATTTAAAGTTGCTGTCTCATACACGTAGATATATACCGAGCAATTCTTTATATATATATATATATATATATATATATATATATATATATATATATATATATATATATATATATATATATTTACTCGGTACAATTATTTAAATTTGAGTAAGGAAATTTAGAAGTTGTTTCTGGGTTATTCAAATATTTTAAATGCTGATTAGTTGAGTGAAGAGCCGTTGAATCCTGGAGTAAGATTTCGTCAGTGACCTTAGCACCGAGAAAAGTTCTCCAAGGGACGAAATTTTTACTTAAAGACAGTGCACTGCACGCCTCTGTTCAAAATTATTCGCTATAAATCGATAAGTTATTCTTTAGCCTCTCTTTATTTTATATTTGAATCCTATATTTTAATTATGGTTTCCAACATTTGACACAACCACCCAAGAAGTTAACATCAAGGATCCTCGAGTATCAAAGCTCATGAAAACTTTACAACGTATAGGAATAACTCAACGAAATCTATAAAAAGTAAAGGGTATAAATTCATCAAGTATGAATTACAAGCTAACAAGCTTAAACTCTGCCAAACTATAAAGACCTTTAATCTAATATTAAACTACTTGTTCAAGCTGCTAAGTCCTAAAGAAGTCAAGCTGATGGGTCTCCAACTTTTAGGAATATTTTGATGATAACAATAAAATTAGTAAATATGATATAATTCTCTCCATAGGATATATATATATATATATATATATATATATATATATATATATATATATATATATATATATACATATTGTGACGCCCCCAAAATTAGGTATACATCACCTATCTTGGGTCGTCAGATACAAAGTACAGAATACAAATACAACTTACTAATACAACTGTCGTGTACAATACGACAAAACATAAACTGCGAGTTTGAATACAAATATTATCTTCTAGAGAGTATTCATACTCAAAAGGAGTCCTCATTACATTTATTAACACACTATTACATAGAATAGTGGGGACTACTAACTAATACTATCATTCGAACCATCACCCCGTTCCCCGACTTGCCCCAGCTACGTTCTCATTTCCTGAAGAGAACAGTGAAAGAAAGGGTGAGCTCAACTAGCCCAGTAAGAAATATTATGACTAAGACAATGCAGAATAAATTATCATTAGCCTTCAACAATGTTAAACTGATAAAATATAATAGACATGAAGTTTAACTGCAGCGGAATAAGCAATCCATTAAAAGAGTCAAGTAGAAAATAAACTCTACTATCTTTTATGATTTAAAAGGTTTTTCAACACTGTTATCGCTGGGACTCAGCTTAATAAAATAATCCACATCATCGAATCACCCCTGCACTACGGCCAAGGATATTCGTGTATTCATTAATGGTCATGATCATGCCAACAACTGTCCATCAATGCACTACGGGCCAATGAGGACTTTTACCACATCATTTGTAACATTACGGTCATGATTATATCGAATAATCCATGGTCATAATCATACCAAGTCCATCTATGCACTACAGGCCACAGATGACTTTCAACATTTTATAAACATGAGGATGATGACAATGATATAAGAATTCAATAAAACAAGTTCAAGAATTAATTTATCCAAGAATTAACAACGTCCAAATTGTCAACATGATACTGCTTTGTGGAGTAAAATTCAAGAATGCTTAGAAGAATATTTTAATGAAAAGATACTGGATGAAACGCAATTATCAAGGATATTCCACAAATTTCATGGAGTATAGAAGTTAAAACTTAACCAACTGAGTATAATAAAGAATGGAATAACAAAAGAAATCACCATGCATGCGATAGACCGCACAGACAGGTTATTCCAACAGAATAATAAATAATGGAACCAGGTCCGGCGTAAAACGCACAGACAGGATATTTCAACAGAATAATAATAAAGACGGATCCAGGTCTGGTGTAAAACACACAGACAGGATGTTCCAACAGAATAATAATAAAGACGGAACCAGGTCCGGTGTAAAACACACAGACAGGATGTTCCAACAGAATAATAATAAAGACGGAACCAGGTCCGGTGTAAAACACACAGACAGGATGTTCCAACAGAATAACAGAAGAATGTCACCAAGTATAGGGTAGACCGCGTATACAGGTTATTCCAACAGAATAATAAGAAATGGAATAACAACAGTTCTCTTTATGAATAAGAAAGAATAACACCCCTTACCGTTTTAAAGAACAGTTGAAATAAGGAAGTAGTTAAGTAGCAGAATACTCTTCTTCTCTCTCTCTATAGTTTCTCTCTATAGTTTCTCTCCCTAGAGTTCAGTGAATTCGTAAGAAATAATGAAGGAATGAGCTGCTATTTATAGAAAAATAGAATGCATAGTAACTAATCCATGAACGGTCCAGATTGATTACTTTAATCTGACAGTCCATATTTAAAGAAAAATCTTTTAAATAAAATATAATATATTCTATTTATAGAATAACTTTAATAAAGTATTTTGTTTTATATAAAAAGATGTTTCTGTTTTATTACGTTAATAATACGAATAAAACAAAACGTCATTATCGCTAAATAATTCATATTATTAACTGACAATAATTGAATCAAACTGAGTGACTTCTCACATAAGCATTAATAATCAATACCGTGTGCTACTATGCAACCACACGTATTACTGTACTTTTACTACCGAGTAGTTCAACAGTATCAATGGTAAAACTTTCGCCGTTATTTTTAATAAAATATTTTTGTCGTTTTCTCAATCCGACAATAATTCCGTTGTGGGGTCCACCAATGATTGTGTCGTTGTACGAATATTCCCTGTTAAAATGAATATTCCCCGACCAATCGAATATTATATAACAACTTGCGTACTTTGTAAAATTTATAAATATTACCCACAACTATAACATTATATCAAATTAACTCCATAATATTCAAAATGATATTTATAGAAAATTCATCTTTATTTATAAAAGTTGGGGTCTTACAACATCCCCTTCTTATGAAATTTCGCCCTCGAAATTAGGGTACGTACCTGGTATGTCGAAGAGGTAAGGATACCTTGATTTCATTTCAGATTCTAACTCCCAAGTCATTTCCTCAACATCGTGGTTTCTCCACAAAACTTTGACTTGAGGTATAACCTTGGAGCGTAGAATATGTTTCTTCTTATCCAAGATTTGAACAGGAACTTCTTCATACGTCAAATCCTCCGCTATTTCGTCCGGTTCTAACTCAATAATGTGGTTCGGGTCTTCCACATATTTGCGTAACATGGATATGTGAAAAACGTTATGAACACGAGACATACTTGGCGGTAAAGCGAGTCTATAAGCCACAGTTCCTACTCGATCGAGGATTAAAAATAGACCGATGAATCGAGGATTGAGCTTTCTTCTCTTTCCAAATCTCGTAACTCCTTTCCATGGAGCAACACGTAAGAACACATGATCTCCTACATCAAATTTCACGTCCTTTCGATGAAGATCAGCATAACTCTTTTGTCGATCTTGTGAGGTTTTTATACGTTGTCGGATCGTTTGAATCTTTACTGTAGTCATACGTACCAACTCCGGTCCCAACAACGTTGCTTCACCCACCTCATCCCAGCATACTGGAGAACGACATTTTCTTCCATACAATGCTTCAAATGGAGCCAGGCCAATACTTGCTTGATAACTGTTGTTGTAGGAAAACTCCACCAATGGTAAGAACTTGTCCCAACTTCGCTTGAAGTCAAGGACACAGAGTCTTAATAAATCTTCTAGAGTTTGAATAGTCCTCTCTGATTGTCCGTCCGTCTGAGGATGATATGTCGAACTATATCGTAAATCTGTACCCATAGCTTTTTGTAAACTAACCCAAAATCGTGAAGTGAATCTTGGGTCTCGATCAGAAACTATGGATACTGGCATACCATGTAGTCTTACAATCTCGTTTATGTACATACGAGCAAGACGTTCAAGTGTATAAGTTTCTCGTATCGGTAAGAAATGAGCAGACTTGGTCAATCTATCAATAATGACCCAAATCGCATCAATACCTTGAGAAATCCTAGGAAGACCGGTAACGAAATCCATGGTAATGTGCTCCCACTTCCATTCTGGAATTTCAAGTGGTTGCAATGGACCTTTTGGTACTTGATGCTCCGCTTTGACTCGTTGACAAGTTAAACACCTTGAGATAAACAACGCTATCTCTATCTTCATATTGCTCCACCAAAATGTATGACGAAGATCATGATACATTTTGGTACTTCTAGGATGGATTGAAAATGGTGTGTTGTGCACCTCCATCATGATTTCATACATTAAATCAGGGTTGTTAGGAACACAAAGTCTGGAGTTAACTCGAAGTATTCCTTCTTCATCGATTCTTGCTTTCGGCATATCACCTTCTTGCACTTTCTTCCTCATACGCATCAGCTCCAGGTCTGTAGCTTGAGCAGCTTTAACTTTATCGATTAAAGTTGGTTCTACTCGTATATTCGTCATCATCACATGGGTCCCTGGAGTCTTTAACTCTATCTCCATCCTTTGCAAGTCACACAAAATGGGCCTTTGTGTTGACAATATCGCACTCGTACTTGCATATGATCTTCTACTCAATGCGTCAGCTACCACGTTCGCTTTTCCAGGATGGTATTGAATGGTATGATCATAATCTTTCAACAGTTCAAGCCAACGTCGTTGTCGCATGTTGAGTTCCTTTTGAGTGAAAAAATATTTGAGGCTTTTATGATCCGTAAAGATCTCCACCTTCTCCCCATACAAGTAATGCCTCCAAATTTTAAGTGCAAAGACAACAGCTGCCAACTCTAGATCATGAGTAGGATAATTCCTCTCATATTCCTTGAGTTTTCTTGATGCATAGGCTATGACTTTTCCATGTTGCATGAGAACGCATTCCAATCCTTTGCTCGAAGCATCACTATAGATGACAAATCCCTCCGAGCCAGATGGTATTGTTAGAACAGGTGCTGAAATGAGTCTCCTCTTGAGTTCTTGAAAACTATGCTCACATTCTTCGCTCCAACCGAACTTTGTATCTTTTCGAGTCAGCTGAGTTAACGGAGTAGCGATTCGAGAAAATCCTTCCACGAATCTCCGATAATAACCAGCTAGACCGAGAAAGCTACGTACTTCGGTTACTGATTTAGGTTGCTCCCAGCTTTGAATAGCTTCAATCTTTGCCGGGTCAACCGATATTCCACGACTTGATACTACGTGCCCAAGGAATGCTACCTCTTCCAGCCAGAACTCGCATTTCTTCAACTTGGCATAAAGTTTGTATTCACGAAGCTTTTGGAGTACCAGCCTCAAGTGTTGCTCATGATCTTCACGGCTTTTGGAATAAACAAGGATGTCATCGATAAAGACGACCACAAAGTGATCCAAATATTCCTTAAATACCCTGTTCATCATATCCATGAAGGCAGCAGGAGCATTAGTCAATCCAAAAGACATAACTAAGAATTCATAATGCCCATACCGAGTTCTGAAGGCAGTCTTTGGAATATCCTCAGTTCTAACCTTCAGCTGATGATATCCAGAATGAAGATCGATCTTTGAAAAGAATTGTGCTCCTTGCAACTGGTCAAACAGGTCATCAATACGTGGCAATGGGTACCTATTTTTGATGGTGACATGATTCAACTCCCGATAATCAATACAAAGTCGCATACTCCCATCTTTCTTCTTCACGAACAGAACAGGAGCACCCCAAGGAGAAGTACTAGGACGAATAAAACCAATGTCTAACAATTCCTGCAGTTGGATCTTTAACTCCTGAAGTTCAATAGGAGCCATTCGATATGGGGCTTTGGAAATGGATTTTGTACCGGGTTCAAGGTCGATACAAAATTCAATTTCACGCTCTGGGGGTAGGCCAGGAAGTTCTTCAGGGAATACGTCAGGGAATTTATTAACAATAGAAATATCATTCAAAACTGACGTATTTTTGTTTAGATCCGTGACATGAGCTAAGAAAGCTTGACATCCGTTTTTCAATAAACGAATAGCTTTATGGCTTGAGATGACAGCGATTGATTTTAATGGTTTGGTTGCTTGAATTCGCATAATAGGTCGATTAGGAATATGAAAGCTAACAACCTTAAGAAAACAATCAATTTTTGCATGATGAGTAGTTAACCAATCAATCCCTAGAATCACGTCAAATGCAAGTATTTTTAATGAAATAAGATCGACAGGTAATGTGTGGGTACCAACTTGAACCAAACAAGACTTATAAACCGTGGATGTAATGAAGGTTTCTCCCAATGGAGTTTCAACAGATAAATCAAAGTCTAATTTCTCCGGAGTCAAATTTAATCGATGAGCGCAAGTAGGAGAAATAAAAGAATGGATAGAACCGGTATCAAATAAAGTATAGACTTCGTTAGAGTTTATGATAAGCTTACCCGTGATGACCTCATTCGGGTTCCTTGCTTTCTGGGAGGTCACAACAAACGTTCTCCCTTGCACTACCGGTTTTGACTTTTCTGGGACGGCCTTTGGTGTCTCCATCTTGGCTGAACTTATTTTTGGTAAACGACAAAATTGAGCTAAATGACCTTCTCTTCCACAATTATAACATGCTTTAGACGGCATCGCGCAGTTTGGACCGATGTGCCCCTCCCCTCCGCATTTGAAACATATGATAGGTGGTCGCTCTCCTTCCTTAACAACGGGTGCTGGTGCTGACGTCTTTCCATCATTGTTGAATCTCCTCTTCTTGAAATGACCATTCTTATTGTTTTGGCCCTGATTACCACCGAAGTGGTTACCATTTCTGACCTGTTGATTCCCTCCACGCTTGTTTTCACCGCTTCGATGACTGCTCTCACTGGTATTATCATTTTGTCGACTGCTCTCTTTTGGTTACGTTGACTCGTTATCACGCTCCACTAACTGAGCCCTATTCACAATATCTGAATATAAACACAGTTTATGAGAAATAAGATGTTGACGTATCTCAGGTTTCAAACCTCGCAAAAACATTCGCGTCATTCGCTCTTCATTATCCACTAAGTGGGATGCAAATCGGGACAACTCAGCAAATTTAGCCTCATACTGCGACACGGTCATATTATTCTGCTCCAATTTGATGAACTCCACCTCCTTCATGTGACGAACACTTTCGGGAAAGTATTTGTCATTGAACAGCTCTTGGAACTTCTCCCAAGACATCTTCAGTGCAGCAGGTTGAGTACGCTTAATCGATTCCCACCAGTAATCTGCCTCTCCTCGCAACATAAAGGCGGCAAAGGGAACCTTTTGCTCCTCGGAGCATCCCAAGACATCAAATATCTTGGTGATCTACTTTATCCATGTTTTCGCTATAAGTGATTTTGGCTCTCCCTTAAACTCGGTGGTCCCAGCTCCTTGAACTGTTTAGCGGTGACCGTCCGAGAGTTTTCAGTGTTTCCACCTACATTTTAAACAGGAGCCGCTCTCGCTTGCTGTTGCATGAACTGCATAAAGCTTCTGAACATTCTATCATTCATCATTTGGTCAGTATTGTTATTTGCATGAGGATTGTCGCCTTCTTGATGCACATTATCCCGATTATTGATATGTGGTGAATCCACAGTCGCCTGTGCTCCATTGCTATTCTCAACATTCTCGGATGCCATTATCAGATACTGTCACAAAATAAAAGTTAATTGATATGTCATATATTATCCTTATATTCTGACCGACCAATTAAATATTATGCAAATAAACTTAGGTAGGTCATACTAGCGAAGGAATTCCCCATCTCTCCACTCCTAGTTCTATTCTCACATCTTAGCCAGGGATCATATCCCTAAGCTCTGATACCAACTGTGACGCCCCCAAAATTAGGTATACATCACCCATCTTGGGTCGTCAGATACAAAGTACAGAATACAAATACAACTTACTAATACAACTGTCGTGTACAATACGACAAAACATAAACTGCGAGTTTGAATACAAATATTATCTTCTAGAGAGTATTCATACTCAAAAGGAGTCCTCATTACATTTATTAACACACTATTACATAGAATAGTGATGACTACTAACTAATACTATCATTCGAACCATCACTCCGTTCCCCGACTTGCCCCAGCTACGTTCTCATTTCCTGAAGAGAACAATGAAAGAAAGGGTGAGCTCAACTAGCCCAGTAAGAAATATTATGACTAAGATAATGCAGGATAAATTATCATTAGCCTGTAACAATGTTAAACTGATAAAATATAATAGACATCAAGTTTAACTGCAGCGGAATAAACAATCCATTAAAAGAGTCAAGTAGAAAATAAACTCTGCTATCTTTTATGATTTAAAAGGTTTTTCAACACTGTTATCGCTGGGACTCAGCTTAATGAAATAATCCACATCATCGAATCACCCCTGCACTACGGCCAAGGATATTCGTGTATTCATTAATGGTTATGATCATGCCAACAACTGTTCATCAATGCACTACGGGCCAATGAAGACTTTTACCACATCATTTATAACATTACGGTCATGATTATACCGAATAATCCTTAGTCATAATCATACCAAGTCCATCTATGCACTACAGGCCACATATGACTTTTAACATTTTATAAACATGAGGATGATGACAATAATATAAGAATTCAATAAAACAAGTTCAAGAATTAATTTATCCAAGAATTAACAACGTCCAAATTGTCAACATGATACTGCTTTGTGGAGTAAAATTCTAGAATGCTTAGAAGAATATTTTCATGAAAAGATACTGGATGAAACGTAATTATCAAGGATATTCCACAAATTTTATGGAGTATAGAAGTTAAAACTTAACCAATTGAGTATAATAAAGAATGGAATAACAAAAGAAATCACCATACATGCGATAGACCGCACAGACATGTTATTCCAATAGAATAATAAATAATGGAACCAGGTCCGGTGTAAAACGCACAAACAGGATATTCCAACAGAATAATAATAAAGACGGAACCAGGTCCGTTGTAAAACACACAGACAGGATGTTCCAACAGAATAATAATAAAGACGGAACCAGGTCTGGTGTAAAACACACAGACAGGATGTTCCAACAGAATAATAATAAAGACGGAACCAGGTCCGGTGTAAAACACAAAGACAGAATGTTCCAACAGAATAACAGAAGAATGTCACCAAGTATAGGGTAGACCGCGTATACAAGTTATTCCAACAGAATAATAAGAAATGGAATAACAACAATTCTCTTCATGAATAAGAAAGAATAACACCCCTTACCGTTTTAAAGAAGAGCTGAAATAAGGAAGTAGTTATGTAGCAGAATACTCTTCTTCTCTCTCTCTATAGTTTCTCTCTATAGTTTCTCTCCCTAGAGTTCAGTGAATTCGTAAGAAATAATGAAGGAATGAGCTGCTATTTATAGAAAAATAGAATGCATAGTAACTAATCCATGAACGGTCCAGATTGATTACTTTAATCTGACGGTCCATATTTAAAGAAAAATCTTTTAAATAAAATATAGTATATTCAATTTATAGAATAACTTTAATAAAGTATTCTGTTTTATATAAAAAGATGTTTCTGTTTTATTACGTTAATAATACGAATAAAACAAAACGTCATTATCGCTAAATAATTCATATTATTAACTGACAATAATTGAATCAAACTGAGTGACTTCTCACATAAGCATTAATAATCAATACCGAGTGCTACTATGCAACCACACGTATTACTGTACTTTTACTACCGAGTAGTTTAACAGTATCAATGGTAAAACTTCCGCCGTTATTTTTAATAAAATATTTTTGTCGTTTTCTCAATCCGATAATAATTCCGTTGTGGGGTTCACCAATGATTGTGCCGTTGTACGAATATTCCCTGTTAAAACGAATATTCCCCGACCAATCGAATAATATATAACAACTTGCGTACTTTGTAAAATTTATAAATATTACCCACAACTATAACATTATATCAAATTAACTCCATAATATTTAAAAATGATATTTATAGAAAATTTATCTTTATTTATAAAAGTTGGGGTCTTATATATATATATATATATATAGGGTCAGGATCAGGTAAGGGATCCCTTACTTTTTTAAAATGAGGAACTTTTTTTTTTTTGCTTTTTTTTTTTAAAACTAAAAAAAAAGTTTAATATTTTATGGAACTGAAATTTTTTCATAATACAGTGTTTTGGGTGTGATTTGGGTACATATAACAAAACATGTATGTACAGTCTGGGCAGACTGTGCCACCACTTTTTGGTATATGTATTCAAAACACGCCCAAAACATTGTATTATGAAAAAATTTCAGTTTCATAAAATATTAAACTTTTTTTTTTAGTTATTTAAAAAAAAACAAAAAAAAAAGTCCCTCATTTTAAGAAAGTAAGGGATCCCTTACTTGATCATTTCTGTATATATATATATATATATATATATATATATATATTTGCGTTTAATTATCTTAATTCTTTTGACCAAAAATGATTTTCTAATTGAATTAATATTTTCTTGAGCTTGATAATTTAATATCAAGTATTAAAGAGATTAATTCACAAAGTAATATTTTCTAAGGCAAGGAGAGTCCATATTCCTCAAATGTTTTTCTTCAATAATTTTCCCAAATAATATATGATATATTTAAGCTATTTTTGAAAAAGAAATCAAAAATAAACAAAAGACTTTAGCCTTTGTTTCATCCGAAAATGGGCTTGGGAGTCTGAAAATATTATTAATGTTTGTGGGTGCACGAGCTTAAATGACGAAATAAGTTTGCAGTGCTTATTTGTTTGGCTTGACCGTTCGTTGCATGAATTGGTGTAGTTTTTGTAGGGCCCATGAAAATTGAAAGGCTTTTAGCCTGTGTCTAAACCAAGTATACACCAAGTATACATGTTGGGCAATTAACAAGCCCTGTGCTTATTTGAATTGAAAACTTGCGTGGATTATTTTGGTAAAGGCTGTCGGCGTGTACGGTGTTATCCGTGTGAAGCATATTTCATCTGAAACTTCAATTTTCAAAACAACTCATCCAAGCCGTTGGTTTCAAAAGAAAATTTTAAATTAAAAGTTTACCCACGGTCAAAAACTTTATATAAGAGTCCTTCTACGGCGACATTTTCTGGCGACATTGTGTAGCGATAATTTTTTTTTTGGTTTTTTTTTGTAGTACCTCTCAAAAAATATATAGTATTTATTTCAACTGAAATTTTTGTAAAAAACAGTGATTTAGATGTTGTAAGACCCCAACTTTTATAAATAAAGATGAATTTTCTATAAATATCATTTTTGAATATTATGAAGTTAATTTGATATAATGTTATAGTTGTGGGTAATATTTATAAATTTTGCAAAGTAAGCAAGTTGTTATAAAATATTCGTTTGGTCGGGGAATATTCTTTTTGTCGGGGAATATTCGTACGACGGCACAATCATTGGTGGACCCCACAACGAAATTATTGTCGGATTGAGAAAACGACAGAATTATCTTTCTATAAAAATAACAGCCGAGGTGTTACCGTTAAAATCGTTAAAACTGTTGAACTACTTGGTAGTAAAAGTACAATAATACGCGTGGTTGCATAGTAGCACACGGTATTGATTATTGATGCTTACGTGAGAAGTCACTCAGCTATACTCAATTATTGCTACAGTAATTACTGCATCATATCTCTTAAATTATTGTCATAGTATCATCTGTATAATATGTTATATTATTGAGACGTTGTGGTAAGTTTGGTTATTTTATGGGGGGCCATATGTCATCATCTAAGAGTCTCTTCGTCAATAGTAATTACCGTCGTCAATAGTAATTACCGTCGTCAATAGTAATTACCGTCGTCAATAGTATTTACCTTGATCAATAGTAATTACCTTCGTCAATAGTATTTACCTTGGTCAATAGTATTTACCTTGGTCAATAGTAATTACCTTCGTCAATAGTATTTACCTTGGTCAATAGTAATTACTTTCGTCAATAGTAGTTGTCCCTTCAAAATTACCAAGAGTCATTTGACCCTTCGTTAAGACCAAGAGTCATTTGACCCTTCGTTAAGACCAAGAGCCACCCTCAGTTTTTCTATAAATAGAGGCCTAGGGCTTCATTATTTTTCACGAATTCATTCAAGCTATAGAGAGAGAAAGTATAGAGAGAATAAGAGAGAGAGAGACTAAAAGTATTCTGCTACATCACTTTTCCAATATCCAGTTCTTTTAAGGTAGGGAATATTATTTCTTTTATATTCATGAAGAGAACTTCTGTTATTCTATTCGTTATTATTCTGTTGGAATAACCAGTATACGCGGTCTACCCTATACTTGGTGACATTCTTCTATTATTCTGTTGGAACATCCTGTCTGTGTGTTTTACACCGGACCTGGTTCCGTTTATTATTCTGTTGGAACATCATGTCTGTGTGTTTTACACCGGAACATCATGTCTGTGTGTTTTACACCGGACCTGGTTCCGTTTATTATTCTGTTGGAACATCCTGTCTGTGTGTTTTACACCGGACCTGGTTCTATTTTTTATTATTATTCTGTTGGAGCATCCTGTCTGTGTGTTTTACACCGGACCTGGTTCCATTATTTATTATTCTGTCGGAATATCCTGTCTGTGCGTTTACGCCGGACCTGGTTCCATTATTTATTATTCTGTTGGAATAACCTGTCTGTGCGGTCTATCGCATGTATGGTGATTTCTTTTGTTATTCCATTCTTTATTATACTCAGTTGGTTAAGTTTTGACTTCTATACTCCATGAAATTTGTGGAATATCATTGATAGTTGCGTTTCATCCAGTATCTTTTCAAGAAAATATTCTTCTAAGCATTCTTGAATTTTACTCCACAATGCAGTATCATGTTGACAATTTGGACGTTGTTAATTCCTGGATAAATTAATTCTTGAACTTGTTTTATTGAATTCTTATATCATTGTCATCATCCTCATGTTTATAAAATGTTGAAAGTCATCTGTGGCATGTTGTGCATAGATGGACTTGGTATGATTATGACCAGGGATTATTCGGTATAATCATGACCGTAATGTTACAAATGATGTGGTAAAAGTACTCATTGGCCCGTAGTGCTTTGATGGACAGTTGTTGGCATGATCATGACCATTAATGAATACACGAATATCCTTGGCCGTAGTGCAGGGGTGATTCGATGATGTGGATTATTTTATTAAGCTGAGTCTCAGCGATTACAGTGTTGAAAAACTTTTTAAATCATAAAAGATAGTAGAGTTTATTTTCTACTTGACTCTTTTAATGGATTGCTTGTTCCGCTACAGTTAAACTTGATGTCTATTATATTTTATCAGTTTAACATTGTTGAAGGCTAATGATAATTTATTCTGTATTATCTTAGTCATAATATTTCTTACTGGGCTAGTTGAGCTCACCCTTTCTTTCACTGTTCTCTTCAGGAAATGAGAACGTAGCTGGGACAAGTCGGGGTACGGAGTGATGGTCCGAATGATAGTATTAGTTAGTAGTCCTCACTATTCTATGTAATGGTGTGTTAATAAATGTAATGAGGACTCCTTTTGAGTATGAATACTCTCTAGAAGATAATATTTGTATTCAAACTCACAGTTTATGTTTTGTCGTATTGTACACGACAGATGTATTAATCAGTTGTATTTGTATTCTGTACTATGTATCTGACGACCCAAGATGGGTGATGTATACTTAATTTTGGGGGCGTCACAGATGTAATTTGGATACATATAAGAAACAGAGTCTGTACAGTCTGTACAACCCTGTTTCTTGTATGTATCCAAATTATGCCTAAATCATTATTTTTTACAAAAATTTCAGTTAGAATAAATACTATATATTTTTTGAGAGGTACTACAAAAAAAATACCAAAAAAAGAGAGAGTAAAATGTCGCTAGAAAATGTCCCCCTAGACTTATTGTTATATAAATAGGGAAACTTCTCTTCATTTCCAATTTGTCAATTTCCAAAACAAGAAAATCTTACTTTCTCTACCTATATAATTTCTCTCTAAAAATGTTTCTCTTCTACTCAAAGTTATAATCGTTTGAAGAAGAGAAAAATTGGTCAAATTATTTTGAGATAAGTTCTTGAATTGATTTATTTTTATTATCTCATACTTGTGCATAATTATATATATACAAATATAAATTGTTATATACATTTATATATCTATATTTCATCTATTCATATAAATAAAAAGTCAATTTTAGATACCGTGTTTTGGAGATATTGTATATCATTCAAACGGTGATTAAAGTTCTAAGTGGCTCTTTAACGATATAATTGATTTATATAAATATCGTAAAGTAGATCAGATTTAGATACCGTGCTTTGGAGGTATTTCTTAAATAAGAATATCATTTGAACGGTATTTAAAGTTCTAAGTGACCTTATTTAATATTCACATGATAGATAAAATAAATCATTATATATATTTTCGAGTTTAACAAATTTATTTGTTATATCAAGTATCATTTAACTGTTTAATTTGTTATACTTGATATCTGTCATTACAAGTATTTAAGCATAAAATCATTTATTCATAAGATACTTGTTGCATAATATAAAAGTTATTTAAACTTTTATATCACAAACTTATGTGAATTTATCTACTTAACAAGAAGCATAAATATAAAAGTTATTTAAACTTTTATACCTTAAATTAAAAGAATTGTTTAATTAAAGACTTTTAATTATCTACATGGTGTTTTTTTTATAATATGTGATAAATTTATAGTTTTAAGCAATGCTTTTAGAATTATGATGATGATCATGCTATTGAAATCTAAATTCTTAGATAGCCCACAAACTAAAATTGTTCCCAATTGTTGAATTACTGAAAATAGAATTAGTAAATCCGAAAAGATTGGTACATACGTTGCTGTTAGGTTTGTAATATTCATGAACACAATAAAATTGCATCCAAGTAAAGCGGAAGCATAAAAATGGAGTTTTAAAATTTTACAAACCAATTACCCCGGATCATCCTTTATGTGTAATTATTAATTAGATGAAGATTAAATTTATACCCTTGTACAACTAGCTTTCTCAGGTACAAGTTCACTTCCAATCCTTTTCGTATTCAACTTGAATCCCTCGGGTTTAATTCCTTCCTTTGATTAACGTTAACCACCCAAATGTTTGGCCTTTAGAGTTGATCTACCAAAGAAGAAGAAGTATTCAAGAAGATGAGTGTTTGACAAAATCCTAGTTTTTCTATCTCTATAGAAAATACGTACTCTCCCAACTCTTGAAAAAATCATTAACGTGTGTTGTGAAAACATCAACCCTCACCCATAATAAGACTTCTCTTATTTATAGATGTAGACAACCCTCCTTAACAATTAAGAAATTGAGTTTTATTTTAATTAATTAAACTCCTTTAACTAATTAGGCTCCTAATCTTATTAGGAATAATTAATTAAACTCTTTCAATTAATTAGCCTCCTAATTTTATTAAGAATATATGAGAGTATTTTTATTAATTAATTACCAAACAACTTAGGAATTAAATAATAATAATAGTAATAATAATAATAATAATAATAATAATAACTCCTCTTATTAATTTATATTTAATATTTCTAAAATATTAAATAATAAATATTAAGCTGTTTAATTTATTATATCACCATAGATTAAATTAAATACACTTAACTTATTATTACGATTATGTCATTTGCTTCTTACATAAATATTCTCCTTTTTTACGGTGTGACCCTTTAGGTTCTCCTTATTAAACCGGTTGTGAATAAATCAATTAGAATAATTCAAATCTTATTTAAATAAATAAAATAATATATTAATTTATTTAAATAAATAACATTAATTTTACAATAATGATAAGCCTCCTTAGCGATTAACGACTTTCTAGATAATATAGATTTTAACATTAATCATAAAAAAACCTTTGAGTAAATAGTTACCGTACAATTCAATCATTCCACCATACAATGTCTGTAACACCCCGAATCCAATATAGGCCCGAAGTGCTACACGCCGCGAGCCCAAACAAAACAACTCAACAATAATCTTAATTTAAAACCTAACAATAAATATATTTTAAATCAATCCAAATGTAATACCAATAAATACCACATTCAAATAATGGAGATGCAGCTCCTCGAAACTAAGAATTTTATCAAAATCCATCAACAAAAGAAATAATATCTAAAACTAAACTCCACCTATTCCAAGCGTATCAAATAAGTGACCACCTTTCAACGATGAGACCTGTAAAAATCTGTAAGGGGGTGAGCGATGAAGCCAATCAAGTAGCAATCCTCCCTATCTAGCCGAGTCAAGTACAATTTATAAAATACTTTTTTTTTAAATAACTTTTTGTTCAATAACAATAGTACATAAGCTTTCAAAACTAAAATAATTCAAAAATTTATTTCAATGTATATCATATATCTTTTAATTCACAGCCTTAGCGACTAAGGTTACAATAGCCCTATAACACGACCTAAAAGTTTGATAACGTTATGATACGCACCCTACTAAGGTATCTATAAAAATGCACGCTTCTCGAAGGACATCTAAAAGGTGTGCGCCTTAGTAGGTCCTATATTAGCTCCGGAACTAAACGTAATCAATAACGGGTTCTATACATAGTCAGACTGAGGATTTCAAAATATTTTCTCAATATTATCGATATTCTAAACGATACTATTTTACAGTTCAAAATCATATAATCTAAATTCCCAGTTCAAAAATAAATACTTGATCCGAAATTTTCAATAAATGAACATAACATTTTAATTTAAATGCAAGCCTTAAATAAAACATAACAAATTTTGAGACCTTGCATTTAGGCATCCGAGAAATTACTAACATATACATAAAAATAAGCGATAATTTAAAAACACTAAATAGTTCGGAAAGCTACTTATTTCGATATTGTGAAACACAAAATTAAAAGTGAACAAATCCTTTGAGTTTACTTCTTCTCTTCTCTGTTCTGCAGTACACCAAAGTCAAATAGTTTTTACGTTCTTTTCTTTCTTTCTAGTTGTTTAAATATATGTAATTCCTTTGCAAAATAGGTTACCAAGTAAAAGAGTCCTTTTAAAATTAAAAATTTGTTACAACTTAAATGACTTATCTTCTCCTTATAGACTTTAAATAAGTATAATTAATTATTAGTTACAATTCTATTATTTAATTATATTATTTTATTATCTTTTATCCTTTTTTAACCGGATATTATAATGTCCCAATTAAATATAAGACATGGAATTACTGTCAAGTCCTATTTTATTTAATTCTATGTATTTCGATTCTTAAATGCATAACTCAAAATAATACAAATTAGAAACTCCTTTCTAATTTTCTTTTACCTTGGCCAAGGACTACTGGGTTGTTATTTATCGAATCACATATGACATTTGTCTTCTTTAACTAGAAGCGGTAGATTCTTTATTGATCATACATTATCTCCATGTGCAACTTATTACACCCAAGCATACCCTTTGATATATCATAAGGGTCTTAAGGAATATGTCAAAGTATAACTCATCATACACAAGATACTATGATGATCTCAAATCTAAGGATCACTTGTACTACTATCACTACACGAATTTCTATTGACAGACAAGTAAAACTCCATTAGGTATTCCTTAGCAAGCCACGTTTAGTGAACGTATTCTCCAATAAGCACCTACATACTTGCTTTAATGTCTTCACATAAATGATCATGAGATCAATCATCATCATTAAATGAGCAAGCAACGTATGTACCAATCTATCTAGATTCACAATTCCTCGTTTTAGTAATCTAATGATTGGGAACAATTTTAGTTTGTGAGCTATCTAAGAATTTAGATCTCATTAGCATGATCGTCATTATGATTCTAAAAGTATTGCTCAAAACTATGAGTTTATCACATATTATAAAATAACACCATGTAGATAAATTAAAGCCTTTAAAATTAAACAATTCTTTTATTAATAAATGAATAAGATTGTTACAAAGTATATGCTTTATCATCAAACATGATTGGCTTGTGTGCATACTACTTTCAATCTCCCACTTGCACTAAAGTCAATCGCCATGGTATCTCATACCCTTCTTTTATAAGTGGCGATCATCCTGCCGTTAGATAAGCTTAAGTTAATGGATATGTAATGTTGTTCTTGAGATTCCACTATCTCTATTGTAACTTCTCTTCTTTCAATGATTCTCTAATCAAATGAAAGTGCCACAACACATGTTTAGATCCAAGATGAGACTTAAAAACTATTCCTAGTTCTGTAATGAATTTTTCATCCAAACAATCAACTTGCAGCTTCATTTAAAACTATCTACTTTGTCTTTGTCACTTAAACTAGCAACTCTTTGCTTTTTAAAACTTTTACAATTCACTGCACCATCGTTCAAGGTAACGCTTTACCTTAAAGTAGATTCTCTGTCGTCTTGGTCTGTCTAAAAAACTCGAATCTATTAAGCCTCTAGTTTTAATTCAGACTCACCATGAATATGATCACATCCTTAGTGCTGGTTAAGTACTTTAAGATGTTTTCACTGTCTTATAGTGATCTTTTCTATAATATGACTAATCAACATCAGGTCTCGTATATTTCATTGCCTACGTGATAATTACTCATGCGATCTCTCTTTTCAGGAGTCTATGGGGACTATTAAGAGAGATACACTCCATGACTCATCTTCATGAGATATCTCTTGGAGCTTGCCATACTAAACGACTTTAGTATCAAATGAATATACGTTTATTGGGTTAAGCTGAGCATCCTTTTAAATCTATTTGTATAGATTTGTATCTCCAATTAAGATACTCTTCCCAAATCATTCATGGAAGAATATTTAGACAACTTTATCTTTACTGATTATTGGTATGTCATTCTTATCCGTAGTATATCATCATATAATACTAGGAATGTCACGACGCTCCTACTGACCCTTTTGTACACACTAGGTTCATTCTTGTTTTTGATAAAATTAAATTCTTTTGATTGTCTCATCAAAACAAATGTTCTATTTTTGAGAAACTTGCTTCAACACATTTTCTTACGCTTCTACAACTCTTACCTCATCGTATGTAACCAGATCATCATCTTCTATGATGTGTACCTCATCATCATCATCATCATCATCATCTATGATGAATCCATACCTCCCAGGTATCTTCGGTACTATTCCAGATTTATGATTCGGTTGTGGTACAATAGGTCTATCTACATGTTCCTCTTATTTGACTTATAGTGCTTTATGGATCTTGAACTCTTCAGGATCTATTATCCTCCCACTAGCCCCTTCAATGATAAACACCTTTATCTTAGAAGGCAGCGTGTTTCACAATAAACACCTTTTGCTAAGTAGGATTATCGACGTCGGGAAAAAATTTCCTTTTGAAATTTCTCTTTTAAATATTTCTTACCCTTTATGTTTTTTATGTGGTTCGAATTTGGTTTGAAAGGGTGATATTAACAAAACAATCTGACATAAAATGTTGACGATTTGAAAATATTGATTTTTACAGAGCCGTCAGTTGGTAGGAGTGAAATGGTTGTAATAATTCAACTAAGTTTATGAAAAGTTTTACAAAAAGGCCCAATTATTAGACTTTGTTTAACAGGTCTTGGAAACCGAGATTCATAGAGTTCGGGGGACTTGCTTAAGTTGGGGGGGGGGAGGTTTTAGGCACCCCTCCGACTTCCTTAAAAACACGGTTACCGCGTCTTTTTAATTCCCTAATTTATTTGAAATGTGTGTGTGTGTTGCAGTTAATTGGGCCTAAGTGCTTTATTTGGAAGTAGTACTATGCCTCTTTTGCACCTATATACAAAGGGTTTTATTTGTATAAAAGTTCAATTTTAATACAAGACATATGAGTTGTGTTCAATCTTATCCCAGATTCCATTTGCTATTTGGGGGATCGATATCCTAGGCTCGTTGCCGAAGGGCAAGGGTTGACTGAGTTTCATGACTGTGGAAATCGATTACATGACCAAATGGGTAGAGGTCAAGCCTCTTCGGGTGATAACATAATAGGAATGTTTAATATTTTTAAAGAAGTCAGTGGTGTTCCGGTTTGGTTTCCCAATAGTTCTAGTATCGGACAATAGGCATCAATTTATTGGGGCCAAGTTCGAACAGTTTTTGGAAAATTTGAACATTTAACATCAAACGACTTTGGTGGCGCATCCTCAATCTAATGGTCAGGTGGAAGTAACGAACCAGACTCTACTCAACGGGATCAAAAGAAGGTTGGATGAAGCCAAATGTCGGTGGCCCAAAAAGTTACTTAGTGTTTTGTAGGTGTATTGGACAACCCTTTGGACTACAACTGGGAATTCATCATTCAAGATGACATATGGTACTGACGCCTTCATTCTTATAGAGTTTGGGTCGCCTTTGCTTCGGGTCAGTCAGTATAGGGAATTATATAATGATGACGGGCATCGACTAAACGTTGATTTACTTGAGGAGGTTCGGGATTCGGCTCTAGTGTGGTTGGCAATCTATCAGCACAAGACTTCTGGACATTATAATTGGGGTGTTAGATTGAGAAGGTTCAAGGTTAGCGATTTGGTGCTTCGGGAGGCTGAAGCCTTTACTCCCCAGAACGTCGACAAACTCATGCCTAATTGGGAAGGTCCTTATGAAGTAGTTGGTGTCCCAAAGCCAGGTACGTACCGGCTTCGAGCACTGGATGGAAAGGAGATTAGAAATATTTGGCATGTCAAAATGCTTCAGAGATATTATCAATAAGTTGTATGGTTTCTCTTTTGTAATTATGTAACTAAATTGATTCATCAATAAATTTAATTTCATTTGAACAAATTATTTACCCAAAAGTTAATTTCACTCATTTTGAGCATATGTAAAAAAGTTGTTTACATTGAAAAAAATAGGGGGTAGGGTGGGTTCTTAAGCATTATCCTCTTCGTCAAAAGAATTGAGGACCTTCGGATTGAGGTCGAACGTTCGCATCCTTCCCTTCATCTACCCTTTGGCATCTTGGTATCCCTCGCCGAATTGCAGAACTATTTCTTAAGTCAGCTCAGTGGATGTTTTATACTCGAAGATGACATGATGTCGAAGGGCTTTGGTTAGGTGGCCTTCTTGCATGATTCGATTTTAGTCCTTCTCTAACCTATTACCAACCTCCACCAGGTTTCTCATCTTCTCATTCATGTTCTTGGCATGAATTTGGAGATCATCCACAGCCATCTAGAAAGCTTTATTGTCTACCTTCTCCTCATCGAGTTCGGAGTACTTGTCCTTAATGGTGCTTAACTCCTTCATGAGCTCCTCGACGAGAAAGATAAAATTAGCATAGCGACTCTACTCAAATTCCAGGTCAGTTTTGGCTCGCTGGAGCAAGGCCTACAGGCGTTTGATCTCATTCTCAAGGTCCTTCTCCCTAGTGTGAGTTTCAGCTAGGTGGCAAAGATATCGAGAAGAGGTAGCCGAGGTCTAAAGCACAAACAGTTAGTCAGTAGTACGAAGGAAATGATTTGTTAAAATAGAATGTGTGTATTCAGACTTTAGAGAAAGAGTTGTTAGGGGGTTTAGTCTTCGAATCCCTCCTCGTATTTGGGAAAAGAGAAGAGTTTATAGAGAGCGAAAGGGTAGTGTTCAGATTCTTTGAGCTAGAGGGTCAGACTGGAAAAGACAGCGGTAGATGGTGGTTGTGGTGCTGATGAGGAAGGGGTTGGTTCCTCAGGGAGATTTTGTTCTAGTTCGGTGCGGGGTCTTTTTGCAAGAGGTTCGGAGGGGGTTATTCTGTTTCTTTCCTTTTTAGGGGTGCGAGGGTGGATAGTCGAGGTGTTTTGGCATTGGTGGTTTGTTAGGTTTTTTGGGTGGGAATTGTTTGGCTGGGAGTTTTCATCTTCCTCAACTATTTCTTTTTGTATAAAATCTTCGTTTGACAAAGGTCAATTTTGTGGCGACCTTGCCGGATGAGGGGGCTGTAGGCACCGGGACAGAAGAAATAGGTTTTATGAAGATGTGGGCTTTGGTCTCTTGGGGGATTGAGGAGGAAATGTTGGTAAAGTCTTTAGAAGGATGTTTGATTTGTAAGGTGGTCTTTGGGAGGGGTTCGAAGGATGGGGAGGTGATGTCATCGATTTGTATTGTTGGGGTGGATGCTTGACCAACGTCCGTGATTGTTTGCTGCTTAAAGAGGGACACTGCAAAAATGAAGGTGTTAGTATTTCTTAGGGATTATGGAATTTTGTAAGTAGAGGAAGCGTTCAGAACTTATGTTTGTGATCATATAACCATGTTTGGTCGGTCAGCAGGTCTATCGACCAATCCTCTCTTGGAACCATGGCGTATAAAGCTCTGATTATGTTGACGTAGTCATCGGAGAATTTATCGAAGGTGAAGTTGGACCTTGAGGAATCAGCCCAACCAGGGAAGAGGTAAGTGTCAGGTCCCCTAATGTAGAGCCAGTTGGAGTTTTAGCCCTTGTTCCTGGAAGGGGTCTTCATCCAGGTTTGCTTGTTTGGTTGTTTGTCCAACTGTCGGAAGCCTGACTCTTTAGATTGGCTAATGGTGAACAGGGTGAAATAAAACCTTGCTTGGGGGCACACCGCAGTCATGGTAGAAGCCGATGTAGCAGATAAGATGAATGTATGAGTTCGACACTAGTTGTGGGAACCCGATTCCCACAAAGTTGAGGAAAGAGAAAATAAAGTCATGGTGCGGGAATCTTACTCCATTCCTTAGTGCGTAGAGGGGGACAATAGTACAGCCACTAGGACGTTTTTACATCCTTTTATTGAGCTTCAGTGCTCAAAGCTCGTATATCTCTGGGATAAGGTATTTTTTATAAATTTCTTGAAGGGTTTGTTTGTTGATGAACGATTGTGTGTTGATGTGCGAGTAGACTTTTTCAGAAGAGTATTCTTCCATCATTTTCACTTCTGTAATCTCGACTTCAGTTTGAGCTGAGGATGGTATTGCTTCAGCTGCAAAGGAGGAGGTTGCGTCATGGGGGGCAACGTTGTTGTTGGCGATGGCGACGATGGTGGTGATGGTTATGAAGGTTGGGTTTTCTATAGTGAAGTTATCATTTGTTGGGTTTATTGTTACTTGAGAGGGGTGGGATTGTGGTGGAGGTTTCATCAGTAGTGGTTGGGGTCTGAATGTGAATGTTGTTTGCCATTGTAGATCAAAAAAGTTGTCAGAGTTGCAGGAGTACGATTGGAGGATATGAGTGCAGCGGGTGGGAGTAATTAGCTTGAGAGAAAATTTGAAATCTGAACAGGGATGCGTGGTCGTCGATTTTTGGGTTTTGGGGCTTTCGAAACAACCAGGTGGCTTTGTACGTTCCTCAAAATGCGGTGCAATAATGATGAAGGTGTGACCTTCGCCAGCACGTGGGGCAAATGAGAGACCCTTGATAGCCGTATTGAAGTTAAATGTGTTTTTTGTACTTTCCTGTTCAATATTTATTATAACCAGAAAGTGGGGGCAATGTTGGAGCATGATTTTAGGGGCCCGGGTAATTCAATGGGACCCATTCCCCGTGGAGGATCTTCTCACGTAGGATTATGTTTTAATTGGGAGTTTTAACTTTTTAAGTAATAGATAATTCCTGATTATATTTAGTTTCTAATTCCTAAGGAAAGAGTCAAGATTATATTCGACTTCCTTTCATCAAGGAGATTGACTCATATCCTAGTATGGTAACTACTATGCTAAGGAATCCTATTCCAATTCGTGGACAAAATTATATAGAGGTGTGATCACTATAAATACAAGACTACGCCATAATTTATAGGTAACCAAATTGCAATGTGCATGTGCATGTGCTATCCACCGAATATATTTACGGTCAGATGTTAAACGAATATATTTACCGCACATTTTAACATTTGACAGCCGCATATATTTACCGTAAGGAAATGTGCATGTGCTAATTTACATGATGATATACGACATGCTCAAGCCCAGTGCAACAAAGGCTGAGATTTATTGTATAAAAAAACACTTAAAGTTTATGCCACCCCAGCCAAGTCCACTCACATTTAAATTATTTATATTACAGACCAGGCTAGGTCGAACTAGGTGGAGCCTAGGTCGGACCAATGCCACAAGCTGGGATTTTGGCCAGACCGAGGCAGGCCGATTCAGACGTGACTTTTACTTTCAGACAACAACCTTTTCCTAGCCTTCCAAGTTAGACCTGACTGGTCTAGGCATTGATCAGGCTTGACTTTAACCAGGTCGTGAGCCCTAAAATGTTTGTTCATATCTACGCCCATATGATATATATTTTTATATCTACATATTTAATTGCAATTGGCACATAATTACATGTATGTCAAATTAGTTATTACAAAATTGATAATCTATACAAGACACGGGTTAGTTTTAAAAATAATTCCTCTTTTTTCACAGTTATTTACTTCTCTTTCTTCTAAGACAATCACTATAGAAAACCAACTTAGAGCTAACAGCTAACACCAACACAAACAAGCACGAAAATTGGCACTTGGCAAAAAATCCACAATGTAAAGACAAAAAACAAGGCACTAACATGGTATCACCAACACTCTAACAGTACTATAGATCAAGTGAATATCTCTCACAACTATAAAATAGCATCACAATATAACAATTCAAGAGGGCTTAAACCCACATCAAAACACTTTCAATCTTCACCGGAAAGACAAGCTCAAAGTCTCAAACTACCCTCTGTTAGGATAACATAAGTGAGCTGGAGTCTCACATCAAAAAAATAATGAAAAAGTGAAGGATTAATATACATGAATGGGCCTGAGACCTGGCTTTTGAGTCATGGGTTCCAAACATGTGTGTTAATTCCTTGTGTACGTGTACGCAATGCTCGAGCTCCCTAATTTTTTCTCAACAACTAGTATCAGAGTTACAGAAGATTGATCTGGGTTGGTGAACATCTTCAATAGACGCGATGGTGGGTTCGAAAATTAATCTCAAATAGCCTCTTCAAAAGACACGCGATGATGTTGAATTCTTGATGAAGGATTGGAGCTTCTTCAAAAGTCTCTCGATGGTGTGATGTTGAATTCTCGATGGGTTTTAGCTGAGAATTGGTGTCACAGTGATTGAAGATTAAATATTCAATTTTTGAAGTAAGTTCTTGATGTGATGAACTCACTTGTTAGAGAAGATTGTTATGATATCACAAGTGAGTTGGAGTCACATCAGAGAAATAATGAAAAAGTTTAGGATTAATATATACATAAATGGACTTCAAACCTAATGACTTAAGTTTTTGGGTCAGATTGGGTTCTAAATATGTGTGTTAATGCCTTGTGTACATCCACACAACTCTGAAAAGAAAAAAGAATCTCTGCAGCCTCACCAATATCCAACAAGAATCTTACTCCCAAGTCCTACTTGATGACAAACAATCGCAAAAAATGGCTACCCGAAAAAGAAATTAACTAGTGTTGTGTTACATATAGATATTTAGTTTGATTTAAATATTGTATGTGAAATTTATTTTTTTATTTAATTTATAGGTTAAAGAGTCCTAGTCTTATGTAGAGTGGTTTTAATGGTAGAAAATATAAGTGGAATAGTGGGTTAGTGTATAAGTCCTTAGTTAAGTTTTGTTTCCTAATTACTTGCTAGTTTTTATTTTATGAATAGAGAAGTTTAGAAAGATAATAAATAGATGAGAATTATTATGAGAAAGTTTCAAGCTTTTAACAGAATTATTACTTTCTAATCTCAGTTTTTCTCTATTTAAACCACCAAACGACGAATTCACGTCCATATGAATCTGCCAAAGATATAAGTTTGTAACATGTTGTTAGGGATGAATGGCCAAACCATTCCCTAAGCACCTATGATCCAAATCTATCCCTTTAACAGTTAAGGACTCTAATCCAAATTTATCCCTCTAATATTTGGGCTTATCTCTTATAGGCCCCAAATTGACACAACGGAAGATGGATAGAGAATAGAAACAATCACATGAATTTAATCTATGTATTTTGCAATTACAGGAATTCACACAGTTTGGATAAGTTGACTAAACAACCACAATATTTCATAAATTTGATAATAATAAGTTAACCTTAAAACACATGAAAACATCCTTTAAATACTAAATAATAAGCTGAAAACCTAATTATACAAGGAATAATGAAATTACAAAAATATCCAAATAAACTCAAAATTAGAAAAAACTTCGGAAGGCCAAAACACCTATTTCCAGGCCTTTTTTGAACTTCAAATGGTGTTTATCATGGCCAAAGGCGATGAGTCTTGTAGGGCTCATTGTAAGCTTCGATTTAATATATTATGGGCCCATAACTCTAAAGAGTTCAAAACAAGATCAACCCATCTTAGACTTGGTTATCCTTCCTTTTCTTATTTGGACTCCACCTTGGACCGTGCCACAAATACATAGTGGCCTCTGATACGTATTATACACATTCTCATATTCTTAAAACTCTCTCATGTTGAATACTGTCAGAGATGGATGTAGAGAAAACTCCTCTTTGTATTTGTCACACTACAAGAAAAAGATTTAAGTTCGACGAAATATTTCATCAAAAGTAAGCCTATTCTGTCGGAATTAGCCTATTTCTGAGGGAATATTCCATCGAAAATTATATATACACATTGGAGATAAGATCCGTCAAAAATTTTGTTAAAAACACATATTTTTGACTCAATTATATTCGACTAAATTTCGTCAGAAATAAGATATGGTTAACGGAAAGCTTACAACGAAATTAAGTTGTCGAATATAAACTGAGGTTATTTCGACAAATCAATCCTCGGAAATAAGCTATTTTTGACAAAAATTATAATTTTTTTAAAAACTATTTAAACGTTAATATCGTCAGAAGTTCCCTCGAAAATAAGTTATTTCTGACGAAAAATATGATTTTTTTAAAAACTATTTAAATAGTAAAATTGACGGAATATCCGTAGGAAATACCTTATTCCGTTGAAAATAGTCAAATTTTTTTATATTTTTTTAAAATTGTAATTTCTAGGTTTTAAACTCATTGTTGTACTTGTAACCTACTTTATCCCAACATAGACAGACAGTAATATATTTCACATTCAACATAGCGCTAAAAACCTATATTATCTCATTATCAACAACATAACTAAGCTAACAATTGCATATATAAGCTAACAATTACAAATAATCTACTAACTCATCAACAATTACAAATATAAGCTAATGTTCCATAAATTATATACAATATAATTTACAAAACTTGTACAGACACAACTAGACTATAATATGCTCAAATAATCTACAATTTAATGAATAAAATGAATACAAATGAACTATAAACTAGTAGTCAGATCATCATCGGGCGGGGGTGGACGACGATGCTGCTCTGGTGTATGAAAATCAGCGCTGTCATCACCCTGGTCGCCATCTCCATCGTCAGTCTGCTGGACATCGCCAGCTTGTTGATAGAATTAAAAATAAAAATCATTAGTTCGTATATATGTGATAATTAAAAAGATACTGTTAAATGAAAATAACATAAATATGCAGAATACCTGAGCAGATGGTGGCTAACGAAAAGCCTGCTCTAGGAGGGTAACCACCATCTAGAGCATCTCGCCGCTTAACATGGCGAACTGCTCCTCCGATAATCCCATACTCTCTGCGGTGGCCAACCTCCTGAGCGAGTTGGTGAAGACGAGAACCTATCCGACACCGCAAATAATACAATCTCGGGAGGGGTGGTGGTGGAATCTAACGGCTAAGAGCCCCCTAGCAGCCTCTAACTCAACTATACGCTGGTCCTAAAACTTCTGAAATCTGTCTTGTAATTTATTTTATATACGTGATTTAATTATATCATTTTATTAACGAGTGGATATTGAGATTATTAAAAAGTAAGATTAGTTTTACCTGTAAGACCCCAACTTTTATGAATAAAGATTAATTTTCTCTAAATATTATTTTGAATATTATGGTGTGAATTTGATATAATGTTATAGTTGTGGGTAATATTTATAAATTTTGCAAAGTATGCAAGTTGTCATAAAATATTCGTTTGGTCGGGGAATATTCGTTTTATCAGGGAATATTCGTACGACGGCACAATTATCAGTGGACCCCACAACGAAATTACTGTCGGAGTTAGAAAACGACAGAAATAACTTTTTATAAAAATAACGGCAAAAGTTTTACCGTCAACTGTTGAAATACCCGGTGATAAAAGTACAGTAATACGCGTGGTTGCATAGTAGCACATGGTATTGTACAGTATCTTTGATTATTGATGCTTACGTGAGAAGTCACTCAATTTTATTCAATTATTGCCACAGTAATTGTTGCATAATATCTCACATTATTGATTCAATTATTGTCACAATATTATCTGCACAATATTTTATATTATTAAATCAATAATTGAGACGACAAAGTTATTCATATTATTATTTGTATTATTGACGATGTCTAGAAAGTTATGTCGAGGAAAGGAGTTTGGTCACCTAATTGTGTGCCAATAAGGAGAAGTCCTTATCGAAAAGTCCCCTATTTCCTGGGAATGATCTAGTTGTTAATATTGTGAGTTATAATATTAATGATGAAAATAAATGTTGTTAAAAATGTGTTTTGTGAAGCCAAGTGAATTAAGATAAATAGTGAGGAGTTTTATGAAGTATTTGTTATAAATTTTACTTATTATATGGACCCCCATTTACACATTTTTCAAAACTGTCGGTAGAAAGTTATCTCAATTTTGTTTATATATATATATATATATATATATATATATATATATATATATTATGTCACGGGTTGGGGGGATCACGGGTGGAAGAAAAAAAGGGAGTATATATATATATGTTTTGTTTTTTTATGTAAAATAGAATATATTATATTTTATTTGCATAGTGTTGCATAGTGCTGCATAGTGCTACATAGTGCATCATAGTAAAATCAAAATTTTTTAAAAGTTTCAGCCGAACGTCGCCCGTGAATTCTTCCTACTGTGCATCCGTGATTTTCTAATTCTTCCTACTGTGCATCCGTGATTTTCTAAATTTAAATAGTATCCTGCCATTCTTCTATAAATATGATGCTTAGTTTAGAATTGAAAATCACACCAGAAAACAGTTCAAGTTTTCTTCAAGAATATCCCCGCCCTACCAGTCAGAAATACTCTCCTTTTAAGGTAAGGGATATTATTTTTGTTCAATATTCATAAAAAATAATATTTACTTTCATACTCTGTAGTATGTAAGTAATATTATTTCGTTTCAGATTTCGAATTAAACACTCATTTTGTTAAGTATTGCTTCTATACTCCTTGAAATTAGTAGAATATCCTTAAAATATGCGCTTCATCTAGTATCGTTTCACAAGGATATTTTTCTTAACAATCTTGTTAAATTTTGATCTTTTCATGTCGGGGTACTACTCACGGGGTACTATTCACGAAGTACTATTCATGGGGTGCTATTCACTCGGGTACTATTCACCCGGATTACTATTCATGATAAAAATTGATTTTTTTTTGTTCAAATTATTTTGATACATGAATATGATTCTTGAATTTTACTCTACAAAGCAGTTATCATGTTGACAATTTGGACATTCTTAAACTATGAATAAATTGATTTATAAATATTTAAAATTTATCTTTGCTCTTACTTAATTGAATTTTTATATCATTGTCATCATCCTCATGCTTATATTGTGATGAAAGTCATCTTTTGGCCCGTAGTGCATAGATGGACTGTTGATTGATATGATTATGACTATGTATCGGTATAATCATGACCTATAATGTTACAAATGACGTGGTAAAAGTCCTCATTGGCCCGTTGTGCATTGATGAACTGTTGTTGGCAGGATCATGACCACTGGTGATACTAACGAATATTCTTGGCCCGTAGTGCATGGATAATTCATGGATGTGATAATAATGAATATCCTTGGCCCGTAGTGCATGGATAATTCATGGATGTGATACTAACGAATATCCTTGGCCCGTAGTGCATGGATAATTCGATGATGTGAATTATTTATTGAGCTGTGTTATAGAGATAAAATATTGATGATGAACTTTTAAATCATAGAAGATAGTAGATATTATGTTGTACTTGACTCTTCTAATGAATTACTTGATCCGCTACAATTAGACTTGTTGTCTATTATATTCTATCAGTTTTACACTGTTGAAGGCTAACGATAATTTATTCTGCATTATCTTAGTCATAATATTCTTTACTGGGCTAGTTGAGCTCACCCTTTGCTTTCATTATTCTCTTCAGGAAATGAGAACATAGCCGGGACTAATTGGGGAATGGAGTGACGGTCCGAGATGGTGGCTGCACTAGTCCTCACTATTTTATAAAATAGTGTGATAATAATTGTAATAAGAACTCCATTTGAGTTTGGATATTGTCTATGAGACAATATTCTTGTTAAAACTCTCAGCTACGCTTTTGTCATATTGTATAAATGAAGTTGTACTTAAATTCTATACCATGTATTTGGTGACCCAGAATGGGTTCTATATATCTATTTTGGGGGCGTCACATTACCCGTATAGCTAATGCTACCTAAGACAAAGCATGCTCCTCTTTAGGCGTGTGGGCTTTATCACAGAACTCTAACATGGTCGGAGCTCGGCCCAAAGTCCTCCCTAAGGCCTAATAAATACATTCATAAAATAGTTATTAATTATTCATGTGAGAATTTGATAATTAAACACCTAACTACATTACACTTATCTACTTCGCCTCCTCGAAAGACTACGAGCTAGTTGTGTGTACTATGCGGAGCTGGCCACGGTTCTTCTTTGCCTGCTCAAAATTCTTCTTGAAGTCATCATCATCCCAGTGCGCACACATAACCTGCCATGCTAAATCGAAGACTATGTGGAGCTGGTGATCTCTAATAGTGGTCCCGGACTAGTCATCAACTACCTGGGTTGCCCTCCGTCGCATTTCATACAGTCAGTCAGATTAATTCTTAGCGACGTGTGCAATAATCACATCGTCGCCGGCTGCCTAAGAGATGCCCTCCTCATATCTATAATAAGTCTAGAACAAAAGTTTAAAAGTTAGGAACAATTAATTTCTTAAGCAAAAACTATGTACTAATATATAACTAATTAATATAAACTTATTAACTTATGTGAAACTCCCGTAAAACAATATGTATAAATAAGGCATCGTACCGCGCGTACTGGTTGTAGCGTATGCACCTGGTCAGGAGGTGCGTCACGCAGACAGCGTGTAAGGTGTGACGTCCCCAAAATAGGTATACAACACTCATTCTGAGTCGCCAAATACATGGTACAGAAAGCAAACTACAACTTCAATAATACAATTGTCGTGCAAAATACGACAACACATACTGTGAGTTTAAATACAAATATTGTCTTCTGGACAATATCCACACTCAAATAAATCCTCATTACAATTATTCAAACACTATTTTACAGAAATAGTGAGGACTGCTAAAACATCTTTCTAGAACCATCACTCCATACCCCGACTAGATCCTGTTATGTTCTCACCTCCTGAGAAGAAAAATAGAACAAAAAGAAAAAGGGTGAGCTCAACTAGCCCAGTAAAGAATATTATGACTAAGATAATATACAACAAATTATCGTTAGTCTTCAACAGGGAAAAATCTGATAGAATATAATCGACAACAAGTTTTAGATCAACAACTGCAGCGAAAATAGCAAACCATTAGAAGAGTCAAGTAGAGAAAGAATTCTACTATCTTCTAAGATTTAAAAGTCCATCATCAATATTTTATCCCTGTAACATCAATTAATAATCATCTTTATCCAAATATTCATCTTTGCACTACAGGCCAAAGATATTCATTTGTATCACCTGTCAATCATGTTCATCTCAACACCTGTTCATCTTTGCACTACAGGCCAAAGATATTCATCAAGTAATCATACATCTTTGCACTACAGGCCAAAGATATTCAGTAATATCATCATTTAGGACTGAGGATGATGAAAAATATCTTAAAGAGAACGAATCCAGTGAGACAGAAGGACAAATAGTAGGGATTCGTATAACAGTTTATCCAAGATCAATAATACTTCATAATAATCAATTGTGAAGCAGAATTCAAAAATAAAGATCAAAACATGGATACAATCAAAGATAGTAATCATAATAGACATCTTAGACAAAAAGGGAAATTTTTTATTTTTCGGTGAATAGTGCCGTATTCGTGAATAGTACCGTATACGTGAATAGTGCCGTATACGTGAATAGTAACCTCGACACAAAAAGTTCCAAATTTGATAAAAACTCATATCAATATTTCAGCATAATGATATTGAAGAAAATAATATCATTAAGAAGAAAATAATATCCCTTACCTCAAAATATCAGTACTTCTGGTCGGAATACCGGTATAAGGCTGAAAGAAACTTGCTCTGATGTATAGAAACTCTCAAAGTATCTAAATACTCACAAAATACACTCAATAATCTAGAGAGAGAAAGAGAGAAAACTTGTTTCTGGTGTGATTTTCAATTCTAACTTAGCCCTCTATTTATAGGAAAATGTTAGCACGCCGAAGCAGACTTAACCTGCAACCTGATGGCTTTACCTGCTACTATTCTCACCCACCACATTTGAATAAAAATCTCAGTATATTTCTTCACCAACCAAGAGTGGGGCCCACCAATTCTAGAATTTTCTATCAAAATGATAAACTCCGAAAATTCAACAATTTCTGAACCAGTCATCTCGTAAAATTCATAATAAATCATACGTTCATTTTTAACGGTTCAAAATTTGTGGACATATACTCAACTTATATATGTATAACATATCCAAAAATTACCACGATCCAACGGTCGGATTAAAAATTATAACCCCTGCAAAATATCTCAAAAACCCTGATTTTTAATACCTCCATTCCGACAAAAATACTGATAAAAACCTCAACATTAACTCCTTCATTTTTAATCACAAAAATATATCCCTCATTTATATCCACATAAAATAAATATTTCCTTATCATATGAATCAATAATTAATTATTCACAAATAATATTACAGAATCACATTTATGACAACCAGGCCGTTCCCAGGAAAGAGGGGGCTTTCCAATAAGGATTTCTCCTTATTGGCGCGCAATTAGATGACCAAACCTCTCCTTAGACAGAACTTTCTTGATATTGCCAATAATGTTATCTAATAATATTATTCAAATAATATGAATTAGTGATCTGATAATGGAAAATACTGTGCAGCAACAATTATTGAAACAACAATAATATAAAATATTAACGCAACAATTATTGAATCAATAAAATAAAATATTGAACAATAACTACTGTAACAATTATTGAGTAGTACCTTCTTACGTAAGAATCAATAATTGGTGCAATACCGTGTGCTACTGTATTTTAACCACCGGGTATTCCAGCAGTATTAACGGTAACAACTACGCCGTTATTTATAAACAACTTATACTTGTCGTTTTCTTCATCCAATCGCTTTTCGTTATGGGGCCCACACAAGGCTGCGCCGTCGTACGAATATTCCCCGACAGCAAGAATATTCCACGACCAAACGAATATTCTCCGACAAAATGAATATTTTATAACCATTTGCTTATTTTGTAAAATTTGCACATTTCACCCATAACCAAAGTATTATATCAAATTAATCCCTTATTATTCACAATAATATTTAGAGAAAATTTGATTTTATTCATTAATAAGTTGGGGTCTTACATAAGGTGTGTTTAGCGATTGGGCCTAGTATACTACAGTAAAAATATAACAATATGTGTTACGTTAATTATGTAATGTAGTAAATTATATAAATTTAAAATTGTTACTGCAATAATAAATTAACACTTACTGTACAGACTCGACATCCACCAGGACTGTAAGTGGAATTGCCGGTGGATGACCAATGATATCGAGGTTAGTCCCTCGGTGTCATTGATGAGGCACATATGTAATTATTAAAAAAAAAATTGAGTTAATAAACATAAACTAATGCAGGTTAAGATATATTTAAATCTTAGTTTAGATAACTTACTAGCTCCTGAAGATGAGCCTCCATCATGGCTAGCGTCTCCTGATTGAAATCTCCCACCACCGCGGCGACCTCCACCGCTATGTATAGCCATAAATATGCTATTGGAATAACCAAAATAATGCATGTGAATTTGAATGTAAATTATATATATATATATATATATATATATATATATATATATATATATATTACTCTTGCATTATTTATTAATTTGAAATAAATTTAGATTACGTACATCATTAAACCAGTCAGATTTAACATCGATATCATTTTCGGATTATGTGTCTTCCTCATTATCAGTTTCGATATCAGTTCTGTCATCGTTATCATCCTCAATGACTATGTAGTCATTCACGACGATGTCTTCCTTGACATCCTCATCATCAAGTACGTCAACCACATCATTTGTCATTACATCTTCATCATTTAGCACTACTTGCCTGGGATTGCTAACATCTTCTTGCAGCACCTCATCCATCCCAAACATATTAGCATCATCAAATGCACGTGTTTTAGTTTTGACTGCTATATACCAGGGGCTTCTACTATTTACGATATTAGGAGCGTATTACACTTGATTCGCTTAACTGGCTAACACGAATACGTCATCAGATCTTAGTACCAACTTGATATCTACTGTGATGATTCTATTACGATCAACTTTAACATTCTTTTTAGTATTAAACGAACGACACTTAAATGTAACTACCTTTTCGTGAAAATTGAGCATAACCACATCCTGTAAACGTCCATAGTAATTGGGCTCGGAATCATGGTAACAGCTTCCCAACACCATAACCCCAGAATTGACTGATGTGAGTTCATTTAATTCATCGACCTTAAATTTGTACCCATTCTTGATGCAGTCAGGAAAAGAACTAACAACTTTGTAAGGTCCTTAGATGACATCTATAGAACGCTTAGAAATGTTCTCTTCTTCAGCCTTTTCTTAAACCACTATTAGAAATTAGCAGTAGTGAATGCTTCCAACTCTGCTGCAATTAAAGTCAGGTTAGAAGCATACGTTTCCTCTTCGAATGAGCTGAAATAATAATAAAATGGCTTAATATATAAATGATTAAACTTATAAATTATATATAAGATGTGACAAATAATAATTCATACCTGAAATATGATGATACTTCGGGCATATTTAAAAGCAAGTATGTAGATACAATCTTCAAATCTTTGTCGCTTAACTAAGTCATCGTCTCATGGCTAAATGGCTTAGCTGAATATGTGGATACAGTTAACTCTTCATCAGCATGAGATTGGGGACTGACGACCTCATTCCTACTTAAACGATTGTGCTTCTTTGAGACAACATCGTTAAAATATAATGAGCAGAAGTTGACATGCTTTTCCTCTATATAGCCTTCAACAATAGAACCCTCTACATGAGTTTTTTTCTTGACTTTCTATTTTAATCAATGCATATACCTAAAATATATTCCAAGATATGAGTATTATTAATATGAGAAGCATAATGCAATTTGTAGATTATATTACCTCTCAAAAGGATACATCCACTGATATTGCACCGGTCCTCCAAGTTTAAGTTCATACGGTAGATGGATAGGAAGATGTTTGATGAGTGGATTTTATACCCATAAATCGGATACTTTAATCCTTAAGAAATTGCATATCCGTCATGATTTATACTGCTTTTATATAGTGTTTTGTTATTATTCTATATAAAAGTGCATTGCAGAAGTTTATTGGTCATTTCAAGGGTTAAAAGGGCAAAAATGTTAGATTTCTAGTACCAACGCCGTAGCGCCATTTCCTAGTCCTTTTCTGGCACTGTAGCGCCTCTTGATTTCCAGCTCACCCTATGCAGCACTGCAGCGGCTCTTCTGTTGCACAAACTGGCACCACAACGCTTCAAATTGCACAGCCTTTACAGCACGGGTGCTGAAGCGCCTAACTTATCTTAAAACCCGGTGCCGCAGTGCCAGTACTAGATCCGAGGTAGACAACAGTTGTCATGGGTTGACCTAATAGGTATGGTTTTTAACCCAATGGAACATCCTCCTTGTTAAACATCAGACATATATTTTTGGAAGGAACAAGGAGCATAGAGAAAGATCTTGGGAGCTAGAACTTAAGAGAGTTTTGGTAAACCAAGAAACTAGAGATAGAAGGCAAAGGACTGGGACTCCATGGGAGCTCAAGAGCAAGCTAACAACAAGAAATGGAGAGCATGAATTGAAGGGAGTTCTTGGAGATTGAAGAATGACTTGACAAAGTTTATTATTCTCTATTTATTTCCTTTGATTTTATAATCTATAAATGTTGTTTATTTTGCTATTGATGTTTAATTTAAAAGCTATGAACTAAACATTGTTCTAAGATTATAATGGAACCCACTGTTAATTTGAATTGATTTTCTTTTCTCTTTGGTTGGCACTATATGGATTGGCTCAATATATTATGCTTAATGTTAATTACTAAGGGATTAGTAATTAAAATGGTAATTTATGAGAAATTGGGAAATGGATTGTAGATTTATACCTTGAATATTTTGGCATGTGATTATGCTTTGTCTACACCTATAAACTACATAATCTGTGTATAGGATAGGAATATACCTATATATCATGTGTGACCTAATTGAGAACCTAAACTTGAATTCTTTGTCTATGGTTAATTCACATAGGAATATGTGGAATTATGTAGCTAGGATGTTCCTTTTCGTTCTATTCCCTTTTTGGTAGATCAAGAGAGGATAGGTTTATATGTACTTCGGAAGAGGCGTATGAATACTTATGAATTCTCGATTGACAATCTGTCGTGACCACTATAATCAAAGAGAGAGTTAGGATATTTAATGAAGAATTACACGCCAATTGTTTGACAAAAGGCTTGTGTGGGAAAAGTTATGATCTTAGCTTGTAGCACCTTAGATACCAGTTGTTAGCCATTTACTTGCTTTGATAATTAGTTTAATTAATTATCTTTTATTCAACTATTTAAATAAGACTGAAGCGATATAAAGTCGGTAATGGGTAAATATTAGTGATAATTCCTCGTGGGATCGACAACTTATTTACTTTTTATTACTTATGGACCATGTATACTTGTGCATGTTTTATTGATTACGAAATTGATCAACAAGTTTTTGGCGTCGTTGCCGAGGAATTATTATTCTAATATTGTCCAATATTGATTTCAATCAATTTAGTCTTAAGCTAGACGTGTATATTTATATTTAATTTGTTTGAGTTTTGTTTTGTTTTTAAGTGTTTTTAGGCTATGGATTAGCATATCTATCAATGGTCTTGTGAGAGGACGACACAACCAAGTTTGGAAGGAATACTTGAGTGATTGCAAGAACAAGTTACAAATCTCTCAAGGTTTTTTGACAATCTTGAGTGTCAATCCACTCAGAATGCCTACTGTCAGGATCAAGCTGACTATGGTCCAACCTACTATCATCCAGAGTGTCAGAGTTATCCAAGCTTTTCATGGTACAATAGTCAAGAGCAATCTTGTGCTCCAAATTTTTCATACCAGGCATAATTTGCATACGAACCTCCACCGCAATATGAGGAGGCATCTAAGTTGGAGGAGGTTATTTCCTATTACTTAGAGCAACAAGAAGAAAGAAGGTTGGAGTAGCTCCTTTCCAAATTTATAGAGCAAAATGAGGTTCAATTGACTAACCAAGTTGCTTCATTACGGAACCTCGAGAGCCAATTAGGACAATTTGTCACTATTATCCTTAATCAATTGCGTAGCATTTTACCTAGCCTCACATAAATGAATCCTACCGAGGAGGGTGAAGAGCAATACATGGTGGATACGTAAGAAAATGGCGAGGAGTTACACAGGGATGTTGAAGACAATGAAATGCATCCTGATGTGATTGTGGATTCTGAGGTTGGAGAACATAGTAGCATGATTGGGTGTAATGTCAAGAATGATGAAGATCTTGAAACCACATGCAGGGTTTTTGAAACCATCGAAGACCCAATGGAGCATAAAGAACATTTTCATGTTGATCTTTTGAAAGGCAAATTAGTGGATAATTCGAACAATGAAAGTTTCTTCGTGTCGATGGATAAAGTGGAGTTTGAGGGTCGCCAATCATCCATGTCCACCATGCAAATCAAAGAAAAGACAAATAGGCGACATGATATGGTCATCTTCTCGTATGAGCCGGTTAGAAAGAAAATGAATGATTCGGGCCGACGACTATAAACAATCACTTCTTGGGAGGCAGCCCAAGCGCTAATTTAATTTTAGTATCCTTGTATTCTATTTCTCTTTCATATTGCTCTATTATTAATTTAGTTTATTTTGTCATCCTTCCATGTGTAGTTTAGTTCATTTTTATCTTAATTTTCCTTTTTAAGGATTAGTAAGTTAATTTTGTTCTAATAGTGCATTGAGATTTTAAGTTTAATATAAAAAATATATTTTCAACACTCTTGGTATACTTATGATATTCATTGCTTTAAATCTTTGGTAACCATTAGTGTTATTTTAAGTTATGGCATCCCTGCGGTTTCATTTTTTTAAATTCTTGATATCTGTTCGTGTTTTTAGTTTAGGTAAACTTTGGTTAAATTTTAAGTTGTTATGCATTTATATATGTTTGTGGTTTTTAATTTTGTTATAGTAAGTTTTTAGTGCATAAAAATTTTGTAGAATTTTGGCTATGTGTGCTGATAGAGAGTGTTTACTGTGCAGAAAAGGCTAAAAATGTTTGCCTGGTGCAGGGTCGGCGTCGCAGCGCCTATGATTGGCTTGGAACTGGCACCACAGTAACCTAGTTGTAAGACCCCAACTTTTATAAATAAAGATGAATTTTCTATAAATGTCAGTTTTGAATATTATAGAGTTAATTTGATATAATGTTATAGTTGTGGGTAATATTTATAAATTTTGCAAAGTACGCAAGTTGTTATATAATATTCGATTGGTCGGGAAATATTCGTTTTAACAGGAAATATTCGTACAACGACACAATCATTGGTGGACCCCACAACGGAATTATTGTCGGATTGAGAAAACGACAAAAATATTTTATTAAAAATAACGGCGGAAATTTTACCATTGTTACTGTTGAACTACTCGGTAGTAAAAGTACAGTAATACGTGTGGTTGCATAGTAGCACACAGTATTGATTATTAATGCTTATGTGAGAAGTCACTCAGTTTGATTCAATTATTGTCAGTTAATAATATGAATTATTTAGCGATAATGACGTTTTTTTTTATTCGTATTATTAACGTAATAAAACAGAAACATCTTTTTATATAAAACAGAATACTTTATTAAAGTTATTCTATAAATAGAATATATTATATTTTATTTAAAAGATTTTTCTTTAAATATGGACCGTCAGATTAAAGTAATCAATCTGGACCGTTCATGGATTAGTTACTATGCATTCTATTTTTCTATAAATAGCAGCTCATTCCTTCATTATTTCTTACGAATTCACTGAACTCTAGAGAGAGAAACTATAGAGAGAAACTATAGAGAGAGAGAAGAAGAGTATTCTGCTACTTAACTACTTCCTTATTTCAGCTCGTCTTTAAAACGGTAAGGGATATTATTCTTTTGTATTCAAGAAGAGAATTTCTGTTATTCCATTTCTTTATTATTCTGTTGGAATAACCTGTATATGCGGAATACCCTATACTTGGTGACATTCTTCTATTATTCTGTTGGAACATCCTGTCTGTGTGTTTTACACCGGACCTGGTTCCGTTTTTATTATTATTCTGTTGGAACATCCTGTCTGTGTGTTTTACACCGGACCTGGTTCCGTTTTTATTATTATTCTGTTGGAACATCCTGTCTGTGTGTTTTACACCGGACCTGGTTCCATTATTTATTATTCTGTCGGAATATCCTGTCTGTGTGTTTTACACCGGACCTGGTTCCATTATTTATTATTCTGTCGGAATATCCTGTCTGTGCGTTTACGCCGGACCTGGTTCCATTATTTATTATTCTGTTGGAATAACCTGTTTGTGCGGTCTATCGCATGCATGGTGATTTCTTTTGTTATTCCATTCTTTATTGTACTCAATTGGTTAAGTTTTGACTTCTATACTCCATGAAATTTGTGGAATATCCTTGATAATTGCGTTTCATCCAGTATCTTTTCATGAAAATATTCTTCTAAGTATTCTTGAATTTTACTCCACAAAGCAGTATCATGTTGACAATTTGGACGTTATTAATTCCTGGATAAATTAATTCTTGAACTTGTTTTATTGAATTCTTATATCATTGTCATCATCCTCATGTTTATAAAATGTTGAAAGTCATCTGTGGCCTGTAGTGCATAGATGGACTTGGTATGATTATGACCAGGGATTATTCGGTATAATCATGACCGTAATGTTACAAATGATGTGGTAAAAGTCCTCATTGGCCCGTAGTGCATTGATGGACAGTTGTTGGCATGATCATGACCATTAATGAATATACGAATATCCTTGGCCGTAGTGCAGGGGTGATTCGATGATGTGAATTATTTTATTAAGCTGAGTCTCAGCGATCACAGTGTTGAAAATCTTTTAAATCATAAAAGATAGTAGAGTTTATTTTCTACTTGACTCTTTTAATGGATTGCTTGTTCCGCTGCAGTTAAACTTGATGTCTATTATATTTTATCAGTTTAACATTGTTGAAGGCTAATGATAATTTATTCTGCATTATCTTAGTCATGATATTTCTTACTGGGCTAGTTGAGCTCACCCTTTCTTTCACTGTTCTCTTCAGGAAATGAGAACGTAGCTGGGGCAAGTCGGGGAACGGAGTGATGGTCCGAATGATAGTATTAGTTAGTAGTCCTCACTATTCTATGTAATGGTGTGTTAATAAATGTAATGAGGACTCCTTTTGAGTATGAATACTCTCTAGAAGATAATATTTGTATTCAAACTCACAGTTTATGTTTTGTCGTATTGTACACGACAGTTGTATTAGTAAGTTGTATTTGTATTTTGTACTATGTATCTGACGACCCAAGATGGGTGATGTATACCTAATTTTGGGGGCGTCACAGTTGGTATCAGAGCTTAGGGATATGATCCCTGGCTAAGATGTGAGAATAGAACTAGGAGGGGAGAGACGGGGAATTCCTTCGCTAGTATGACCTACCTAAGTTTATTTGCATGGTATTTAATTGGTCGGTCATAATATAAGGATAATATATGACATATCAATTAACTTTTATTTTGTGACAGTATCTGAAAATGGCATCTGAGAATGTTGAGAATAGCAATGGAGCACAGACGATTATTGATTCACCACATATCAATAATCAGGATAATGTTCATCAGGAAGGTGACAATCCTCATGCAAACAACAACACTGACCAGATGATGAATGATGGAATGTTCAGAGGTTTTATGCAATTCATGCAACAACAGGTGAAAGCGGCTCCTGTCCACAACGTAGGTGGAAATACTGGAAACTCTCAGGCGGTCACCGCTAAACAGTTTAAGGAGCTGGGACCACCGGAGTTTAAGGGAGAACCCAAACCACTTGTAGCTGAAACATGGATAAAGCAGATCACCAAGATATTTGATGTCTTGGGTTGCTCCGAGGAGCAAAAGGTTCCCTTTGCCGCCTTTATGTTGCGAGGAGAGGCAGATTACTGGTGGGAATCGATAAAGCGTACTCAACCTGCCGCACTGAAGATATCCTGGGAGAAGTTCCAAGAGCTGTTTAACGACAAATACTTTCCCGAGAGTATTCGTCACATGAAGGAGGTGGAGTTCATCAAATTGGAGCAGAATAATATGACCGTGTCGCAGTACGAGGCAAAATTTGCGGAGTTATCCCGGTTTGCGTCCCACCTGGTGGATAATGAAGAAAGAATGACGCGGATGTTTTTAAGAGGTTTGAAGCCGGAGATACGTCAACATCTTGTTTCTCATAAATTGTGTTTGTATTCAGATGTTGTAAATAGGGCTCAGTTGGTGGAGCGCGATAACGAGACAACGCAACCAAAAGAGAGCAGCCGGCAAAATGATAATACTAGTGAAAGCAGTCATCGAAGCGGTGACAACAAGCGTGGAGGGAATCAACAGGCCAGAAATGGTAACCACTTCGGTGGTAATCAGGGCCAAAACAATAAGAATGGGCATTTCAAGAAGAGGAGATTCAACAATGATGGAAAGACGTCAGCACCAGCACCTGTCGTTAAGGAAGGAGAACGACCACCTATCATATGTTTCAAATGCGGAGGGGAGGGGCACATCAGTCCAAACTGCGCGATGCCGTCCAAAGCATGTTATAATTGTGGAAGAGAAGGTCATTTAGCCCGATTTTGTCGTTTACCGAAGACAAATTCAGCTAGGATGGAGGCACCAAAGGCCGTCCCAGAAAAGTCAAAACCGGTTGTGCAAGGGAGAGCGTTTGTTGTGAACTCCCAGAAAGCAAGGAACCCGAATGAGGTCATCACGGGTAAGCTTATCATAAACTCTAACGAAGTCTATACTTTATTTGATACCGGTTCTACCCATTCTTTTATTTCTCCTACTTGCGCTCATCGATTAAATTTGATTCCGAAGAAATTAGACTTTGACTTAGCAGTTGAAACTCCATTGGGAGAAACCTTCATTACATCCACGGTTTATAAGTCTTGTTTGGTTCAAGTTGGTACCCACACATTACCTGTCGATCTTATTTCATTAAATACTTGCATTTGACGTGATTCTAGGGATTGATTGGTTAACTACTCATCATGCAAAAATTGATTGTTTTCGTAAGGTTGTTAGCTTTCATATTCCTAATCGACCTATTATGCGAATTCAAGCAACCAAACCATTAAAATCAATCGCTGTCATCTCAAGCCATAAAGCTATTCGTTTATTGAAAAACGGATGTCAAGCTTTCTTAGCTCATGTCACAGATCTAAACAAAAATACGTCAGCTTTGAATGATATTTCTGTTGTTAATAAATTTCCTGACGTATTTCCCGAAGAACTTCCTGGCCTACCCCCAGAGCGTGAAATTGAATTTTGTATCGACCTTGAACCCGGTACAAAACCCATTTCCAAAGCCCCATATCGAATGGCTCCTATTGAACTTCAGGAGTTAAAGACCCAACTGCAGGAATTGTTAGACATTGGTTTTATTCGTCCTAGTACTTCTCCTTGGGGTGCTCCTGTTCTGTTCGTGAAGAAGAAAGATGGGAGTATGCGACTTTGTATTGATTATCGGGAGTTGAATCATGTCACCATCAAAAATAGGTACCCATTGCCACGTATTGATGACCTGTTTGACCAGTTGCAAGGAGCACAATTCTTTTCAAAGATCGATCTTCGTTCTGGATATCATCAGCTGAAGGTTAGAACTGAGGATATTCCAAAGACTGCCTTCAGAACTCGGTATGGGCATTATGAATTCTTAGTTATGTCTTTTGGATTGACTAATGCTCCTGCTGCCTTCATGGATATGATGAACAGGGTATTTAAGGAATATTTGGATCACTTTGTGGTCGTCTTTATCGATGACATCCTTTTTTATTCCAAAAGTCGTGAAGATCATGAGCAACACTTGAGGCTGGTACTCCAAAAGCTTCGTGAATACAAACTTTATGCCAAGTTGAAGAAATGCGAGTTCTGGCTGGAAGAGGTAGCATTCCTTGGGCACGTAGTATCAAGTCGTGGAATATCTGTTGACCCGGCAAAGATTGAAGCTATTCAAAGCTGGGAGCAACCTAAATCAGTAACCGAAGTACGTAGCTTTCTTGGTTTAGCTGGTTATTATCGGAGATTCGTGGAAGGATTTTCTCGAATCGCTACTCCATTAACTCAGCTGACTCGGAAAGATACAAAGTTCGGTTGGAGCGAAGAATGTGAGCAGAGTTTTCAAGAACTCAAGAGGAGACTCATTTCAGCACCTGTTCTAACAATACCATCTGGCTCGGAGGGATTTGTCATCTACAGTGATGCTTCGAGCAAAGGGTTGGGATGCGTTCTCATGCAACATGGAAAAGTCATAGCCTATGCATCAAGACAACTCAAGGAATATGAGAGGAATTATCCTACTCATGATCTAGAGTTGGCAGCTGTTGTCTTTGCACTTAAAATTTGGAGGCATTACTTGTATGGGGAGAAGGTGGAGATCTTTACGGATCATAAAAGCCTCAAATATTTCTTCACTCAAAAGGAACTCAACATGCGACAACGACGTTGGCTTGAACTGTTGAAAGATTATGATCATACCATTCAATACCATCCTGGAAAAGCGAACGTGGTAGCTGACGCATTGAGTAGAAGATCATATGCAAGTACGAGTGCATATTGTCAACACAAAGGCCCATTTTGTGTGACTTGCAAAGGATGGAGATAGAGTTAAAGACTCCAGGGACCCATGTGATGATGGCGAATATACGAGTAGAACCGACTTTAATCGATAAAGTTAAAGCTGCTCAAGCTACAGACCTGGAGCTGATGCGTATGAGGAAGAAAGTGCAAGAAGGTGCTATGCCGGAAGCAAGAATCGATGAAGAAGGAATACTTCGAGTCAACTCCAGACTTTGTGTTCCTAACAACCCTGATTTAAAGTATGAAATCATGATGGAGGCGCACAACACACCGTTTGCAATCCATCCTGGAAGTACCAAAATGTATCATGATCTTCGTCATACATTTTGGTGGAGCAATATGAAGAGAGAGATAGCGTTGTTTATCTCAAGGTGTCTAACTTGTCAACGAGTCAAAGCGGAGCATCAAGTACCAAAAGGTCCATTGCAACCACTTGAAATTCCAGAATGGAAGTGGGAGCACATTACCATGGATTTCGTTACCGGTCTTCCTAGGGTTTCTCAAGGTATTGATGCGATTTGGGTCATTGTTGATAGATTGACCAAGTCTGCTCATTTCTTACCGATACGAGAAACTTATACACTTGAACGTCTTGCTCGTATGTACATAAACGAGATTGTAAGACTGCATGGTATGCCAGTATCCATAGTTTCTGACCGAGACCCAAGATTCACTTCACGATTTTGGGTTAGTTTACAAAAAGCTATGGGCACGGAGTTACGATTTAGTTCAGCATATCATCCTCAGACGGACGGACAATCAGAGAGGACTATTCAAACTCTTGAAGATCTATTAAGACTCTGTGTCTTTGACTTCAAGGGAAGTTGGGACAAGTTCTTACCATTGGTGGAGTTTTCCTACAACAACAGTTATCAAGCAAGTATTGGCATGGCTCCATTCGAAGCATTGTATGGAAGAAAATGTCGTTCTCCAGTATGCTGGGATGAGGTGGGTGAAGCAACGTTGTTGGGACCGGAGTTGGTACGTATGACTACAGAAAAGATTCAAACGATCCGACAACGTATAAAAACCTCACAAGATCGACAAAAGAGTTATGCTGATCTTCATCGAAAGGACGTGGAATTTGATGTAGGAGATCATGTGTTCTTACGTGTTGCTCCATGGAAAGGAGTTACGAGATTTGGAAAGAGAGGAAAGCTCAATCCTCGATTCATCGGTCCATTTTTAATCCTCGATCGAGTAGGAACTGTGGCTTATAGACTCGCTTTACCGCCAAGTATGTCTCGTGTTCATAACGTTTTTCACATATCCATGTTACGCAAATATGTGGAAGACCCGAACCACATTATTGAGTTAGAACCGGACGAAATAGCGGAAGATTTGACGTATGAAGAAGTTCCTGTTCAAATCTTGGATAAGAAGGAACATATTCTACGCTCCAAGGTTATACCTCAAGTCAAAGTTTTGTGGAGAAACCACGATGTTGAGGAAATGACTTGGGAGTTAGAATCTGAAATGAAATCAAGGTATCCTTACCTCTTCGACATACCAGGTACGTACCCTAATTTCGAGGGCGAAATTTCATAAGAAGGGGAGGTTGTAAGACCCCAACTTTTATAAATAAAGATGAATTTTCTATAAATATCATTTTTGAATATTATGGAGTTAATTTGATATAATGTTATAGTTGTGGGTAATATTTATAAATTTTGCAAAGTACGCAAGTTGTTATATAATATTCGATTGGTCGGGGAATATTCGTTTTAACAGGAATATTCGTACAACGACACAATCATTGGTGGACCCCACAACGGAATTATTGTCGGATTGAGAAAACGACAAAAATATTTTATTAAAAATAACGGCGGAAATTTTACCATTGTTACTGTTGAACTACTCGGTAGTAAAAGTACAGTAATACGTGTGGTTGCATAGTAGCACACGGTATTGATTATTAATGCTTATGTGAGAAGTCACTCAGTTTGATTCAATTATTGTCAGTTAATAATATGAATTATTTAGCGATAATGACGTTTTGTTTTATTCGTATTATTAACGTAATAAAACAGAAACATCTTTTTATATAAAACAGAATACTTTATTAAAGTTATTCTATAAATAGAATATATTATATTTTATTTAAAGATTTTTCTTTAAATATGGACCGTCAGATTAAAGTAATCAATCTGGACCGTTCATGGATTAGTTACTATGCATTCTATTTTTCTATAAATAGCAGCTCATTCCTTCATTATTTCTTACGAATTCACTGAACTCTAGAGAGAGAAACTATAGAGAGAAACTATAGAGAGAGAGAAGAAGAGTATTCTGCTACTTAACTACTTCCTTATTTCAGCTCGTCTTTAAAACGGTAAGGGGTATTATTCTTTTTATTCATGAAGAGAATTTTGTTATTCCATTTCTTATTATTCTGTTGGAATAACCTGTATACGCGGTCTACCCTATACTTGGTGACATTCTTCTATTATTCTGTTGGAACATCCTGTCTGTGTGTTTTACACCGGACCTGGTTCCGTTTTTATTATTATTCTGTTGGAACATCCTGTCTGTGTGTTTTACACCGGACCTGGTTCCGTTTTTATTATTATTCTGTTGGAACATCCTGTCTGTGTGTTTTACACCGGACCTGGTTCCATTATTTATTATTCTGTCGGAATATCCTGTCTGTGTGTTTTACACCGGACCTGGTTCCATTATTTATTATTCTGTCGGAATATCCTGTCTGTGCGTTTACGCCGGACCTGGTTCCATTATTTATTATTCTGTTGGAATAACCTGTCTGTGCGGTCTATCGCATGCATGGTGATTTCTTTTGTTATTCCATTCTTTATTGTACTCAGTTGGTTAAGTTTTGACTTCTATACTCCATGAAATTTGTGGAATATCCTTGATAATTGCGTTTCATCCAGTATCTTTTCATGAAAATATTCTTCTAAGTATTCTTGAATTTTACTCCACAAAGCAGTATCATGTTGACAATTTGGACGTTGTTAATTCTGGATAAATTAATTCTTGTTTTATTGAATTCTTATATCATTGTCATCATCCTCATGTTTATAAAATGTTGAAAGTCATCTGTGGCCTGTAGTGCATAGATGGACTTGGTATGATTATGACCAGGGATTATTCGGTATAATCATGACCGTAATGTTACAAATGATGTGGTAAAAGTCCTCATTGGCCCGTAGTGCATTGATGGACAGTTGTTGGCATGATCATGACCATTAATGAATATACGAATATCCTTGGCCGTAGTGCAGGGGTGATTCGATGATGTGGATTATTTTATTAAGCTGAGTCTCAGCGATCACAGTGTTAAAAATCTTTTAAATCATAAAAGATAGTAGAGTTTATTTTCTACTTGACTCTTTTAATGGATTGCTTGTTCCGCTGCAGTTAAACTTGATGTCTATTATATTTTATCAGTTTAACATTGTTGAAGGCTAATGATAATTTATTCTGCATTATCTTAGTCATAATATTTCTTACTGGGCTAGTTGAGCTCACCCTTTCTTTCACTGTTCTCTTCAGGAAATGAGAACGTAGCTGGGGCAAGTCGGGGAACGGAGTGATGGTCCGAATGATAGTATTAGTTAGTAGTCCTCACTATTCTATGTAATGGTGTGTTAATAAATATAATGAGGACTCCTTTTGAGTATGAATACTCTCTAGAAGATAATATTTGTATTCAAACTCACAGTTTATGTTTTGTCGTATTGTACACGACAGTTGTATTAGTAAGTTGTATTTGTATTTTGTACTATGTATCTGACGACCCAAGATGGGTGATGTATACCTAATTTTGGGGGCGTCACACAGGTTATACTAACTCGCGTTGTAGCGCCTCTTGAAGCCTAACATCGGCGTCGCAGAGCTTAACCAACCTTCACATTCTGTAGAGTTGCACTGCAGTGCTCATAACAAAGGCTTACTAGCGCCGCAACGCCAAAAAGTAAAATTTTGTTACCTAAGTAAGGCATCGCTCGGCTGTTGCTGCACAAAACATTAGAAATCCTCCTCATAACAGCCCCAGCTCATATCACATTGACGCTACAACATCCTATAGAAAATTCTCAGCCCTTATCTCAGTTGCCCACGAGATTTGTCTTGCTAACATCTCCCAAGCATCAATTACAACCTAATTTGGTCGCCCATTCAAGAGTACATCAATCTCGTTTTGAAAAAGCCCTAGTCTGTTTGGTTGGCAGCGAAAGTCTTGCGATCGGGGAAAATCACCAAATAAGTGATACAAATTGTACACTTTATTTTAGTCAGATATTGCATAGGGATACTGAGCTTAAGCTATTAAAATGCTTATAGTTGGGATTGTACACAACTTATGGATTTCGCCATATATGGGCTAAAGTACTATTAATTGTTAGATTTGGTGTGATTTGTAATGGTGTTAAATTGCTTTGGATTGCCAACTTGGTTGAATTGATCTATTTGACAACAAAATTTGGATAGAGATTCACCTAAACAAAGGCTGATAGACTGGAATTGGGGCACAGCCACGCCAGGTGGTCGACAATCACCCAATATGAATATTCGGCTCAGTTTGGCTTATAGTTTGGCATTGGTTTA
>CM029015.1:38427384-38723975 GCA_016801055.1 Panax notoginseng | reverse complement strand
CGTAAAGATCTCCACCTTCTCTCCCCATACAAGTAATGCCTCCAAATTTTAAGTGCAAAGACAACAGCTGCCAACTCTAGATCATGAGTAGGATAATTCCTCTCATATTCCTGGAGTTTTCTTGATGCATAGGCTATGACTTTTCCATGTTGCATGAGAACGCATCCCAACCTTTGCTCGAAGCATCACTGTAGATGACAAATCCCTCGAGCCAGATTGGTATGTTAGAAACAGTGCTGAAATGAGTCTCCTCTTGAGTCTTGAAAACATGCTCACATTCTTCGCTCCAACCGAACTTTGTATCTTTCGAGTCAGCTGAGTTAACGGAGTAGCGATTCGAGAAAATCCTTCCACGAATCTCCGATAATAACCAGCTAAACCGAGAAAGCTACGTACTTCGGTCACTGATTTAGGTTGCTCCCGGGTGAATAGCTTCAATCTTTGCCGGTCAACCGATATCCACGACTTGATACTACGTGCCCAAGGAATGCTACCTCTCCAGCCAGAACTCGCATTTCTTCAACTTGGCATAAAGTTTGTATTCACAAGCTTTTGAGTACCACCTCAAGTGTTGCTCATGATCGTCACGGCTTTTGGAATAAACAAGGATGGTCATCGATAAAAGACGACCACAAAGTGATCCAAATATTCCTTAAATACCCTGTTCATCATATCCATGAAGGCAGCAGGAGCATTAGTAATCCAAAAGACATAACTAAGAATTCATAATGCTCATACCGAGTTCTGAAAGCAGTCTTTGGAATATTCCTCAGTTCTAACCTTCAGCTGATGATATCCAGAACGAAGATCGATCTTTGAAAAGAATTGTGCTCCTTGCAACTGGTCAAACAGTCATCAATACGTGGCAATGGGTACCTATTTTTGATGGTGACATGATTCAACTCCCGATAATCAATACAAAGTCGCATACTCCCATCTTTCTTCTTCACGAACAGAACAGGAGCACCCCAAGGAGAAGTACTAGGACGAATAAAACCAATGTCCTAACAATTCCTGCAGTTGGATCTTTAACTCCTGAAGTTCAATAGGAGCATTCGATATGGGGCTTTGGAAATGATTTTGTACCGGGTTCAAGGTCGATACAAAATTTAATTTCACACTATGGGGGTAGGCCAGGAAGTTCTTCAGGGAATACGTCAGGGAATTTATTAAAAATAGAAATATCATTCAAAACTGACGTATTTTTGTTTAGATCCGTGACATGAGCTAAGAAAGCTTGACATCCGTTTTTTCAATAAACGAATAGCTTTATGGCTTGAGATGACAGCGATTGATTTTAATGGTTTGGTTGCTTGAATTCGCATAATAGGTCGATTAGGAATATGAAAGCTAACAACCTTAAGAAAACAATCAATTTTTGCATGATGAGTAGTTAACCAATCAATCCCTAGAATCACGTCAAATGCAAGTATTTTTAATGAAATAAGATCGACAGTAATGTGTGGGTACCAACTTGAACCAAACAAGACTTATAAACCGTGGATGTAATGAAGGTTGTCCCAATGGATGTTCAACAGATAAATCAAAGTCTAATTTCTCCGGAGTCAAATTTAATCGATGAGCGCAAGTAGGAGAAATAAAAGAATGGATAAACCGGTATCAAATAAAGTATAGACTTCGTTAGAGTTTATGATAAGCTTACCCGTGATGACCTCATTCGGGTTCCTTGCTTTCTGGGAGGTCACAACAAACGTCTCCCTTGCACTACCGGTTTGAACTTTTCTGGGACGGCCTTTGGTGTCTCCATCTGGCTGAACTTATTTTGGTAAACGACAAAATTGAGCTAAATGACCTTCTCTTCCACAATTATAACATGCTTTAGACGCATCGCGCAGTTTGGACCGATGTGCCCCTCCCCTCCGCATTTGAAACATATGATAGTGGTCGCTCTCCTTCCTTAACAACGGGTGCTGGTGCTGACGTCTTTCCATCATTGTTGAATCTCCTCTTCTGTAAATGACCATTCTTATTGTTTGGCCCTGATTACCACCGAAGTGGTTACCATTTCTGACCTGTTGATTCCCTCCACGCTTGTTTTCACCGCTTCGATGACTGCTCTCACTGGTATTATCATTTTGTCGACTGCTCTCTTTTGTTTACGTTGACTCGTTATCACGCTCCACTAACTGAGCCCTATTCACAATATCTGAATATAAACACAGTTTATGAGAAATAAGATGTTGACGTATCTCAGGTTCAAACCTCGCAAAAACATTCGCGTCATTCGCTCTTCATTATCCACTAAGTGGGATGCAAATCGGGACAACTCAGCAAATTTAGCCTCATACGCGACACGGTCATATTATTCTGCTCCAATTTGATGAACTCCACCTCCTTCATGTGACGAACACTTTCGGGAAAGTATTTGTCATTGAACAGCTCTTGGAACTTCTCCCAAGACATCTTCAGTGCAGCAGGTTGAGTACGCTTAATCGATTCCCCAAGTAATCTGCCTCTCCTCGCAACATAAAGGCGGCAAAGGGAACCTTTTGCTCCTCGGAGCATCCCAAGACATCAAATATCTTGGTGATCTACTTTATCCATGTTTCGCTATAAGTGATTTTGGCTCTCCCTTAAACTCGGTGGTCCCAGCTCCTTGAACTGTTTAGCGGTGACCGTCCGAGAGTTTTCAGTGTTTCCACCTACATTTAAACAGGAGCCGCTCTCGCTTGCTGTTGCATGAACTGCATAAAGCTTCTGAACATTCTATCATTCATCATTTGGTCAGTATTGTTATTTGCATGAGGATTGTCGCCTTCTTGATGCACATTATCCCGATTATTGATATGTGGTGAATCCACAGTCGCCTGTGCTCCATTGCTATTCTCAACATTCTCGATGCCATTATCAGATACTGTCACAAAATAAAATTAATTGATATGTCATATATTATCCTTATATTCTGACCGACCAATTAAATATTATGCAAATAAACTTAGGTAGGTCATACTAGCGAAGGAATTCCCCATCTCTCCACTCCTAGTTCTATTCTCACATCTTAGCCAGGGATCATATCCCTAAGCTCTGATACCAACTGTGACGCCCCCAAAATTAGGTATACATCACCCATCTTGGGTCGTCAGATACAAGTACAGAATACAAATACAACTTACTAATACAACTGTCGTGTACAATACGACAAAACATAAACTGCGAGTTTGAATACAAATATTATCTTCTAGAGAGTATTCATACTCAAAAGGAGTCCTCATTACATTTATTAACACACTATTACATAGATAGTGATGACTACTAACTAATACTATCATTCGAACCATCACTCCGTTCCCCGACTTGCCCCAGCTACGTTCTCATTTCCTGAAGAGAACAATGAAAGAAAGGGTGAGCTCAACTAGCCCAGTAAGAAATATTATGACTAAGATAATGCAGATAAATTATCATTAGCCTGTAACAATGTTAAACTGATAAAATATAATAGACATCAAGTTTAACTGCAGCGGAATAAACAATCCATTAAAAGAGTCAAGTAGAAAATAAACTCTGCTATCTTTTATGATTTAAAAGTTTTTCAACACTGTTATCGCTGGGACTCAGCTTAATGAAATAATCCACATCATCGAATCACCCCTGCACTACGGCCAAGGATATTCGTGTATTCATTAATGGTTATGATCATGCCAACAACTGTTCATCAATGCACTACGGGCCAATGAAGACTTTTACCACATCATTTATAACATTACGGTCATGATTATACCGAATAATCCTTAGTCATAATCATACCAAGTCCATCTATGCACTACAGGCCACATATGACTTTTAAACATTTTATAAAAGGATGATGACAATAATATAAGAATTCAATAAAACAAGTTCAAGAATTAATTTATCCAAGAATTAACAACGTCCAAATTGTCAACATGATACTGCTTTGTGGAGTAAAATTCTAGAATGCTTAGAAGAATATTTTCATGAAAAGATACTGGATGAAACGTAATTATCAAGGATATTCCACAAATTTTATGGAGTATAGAAGTTAAAACTTAACCAATTGAGTATAATAAAGAATGGAATAACAAAAGAAATCACCATACATGCGATAGACCGCACAGACATGTTATTCCAATAGAATAATAAATAATGGAACCAGGTCCGGTGTAAAACGCACAAACAGGATATTCCAACAGAATAATAATAAAACGGAACCAGGTCCGTTGTAAAACACACAGACAGGATGTTCCAAACAAATAATAATAAAGACGGAACCAGGTCTGGTGTAAAACACACAGACAGGATGTTCCAACAGAATAATAATAAAGACGGAACCAGGTCCGGTGTAAAACACAAAGACAGAATGTTCCAACAGAATAACAGAAGAATGTCACCAAGTATAGGGTAGACCGCGTATACAAGTTATTCCAACAGAATAATAAGAAATGGAATAACAACAATTCTCTTCATGAATAAAAAGAATAACACCCTTACCGTTTTAAAGAAGAGCTGAAATAAGGAAGTAGTTATGTAGCAGAATACTCTTCTTCTCTCTCTCTATAGTTTCTCTCTATAGTTTCTCTCCCTAGAGTTCAGTGAATTCGTAAGAAATAATGAAGGAATGAGCTGCTATTTATAGAAAAATAGAATGCATAGTAACTAATCCATGAACGTCCAGATTGATTACTTTAATCTGACGGTCCATATTTAAAGAAAAATCTTTTAAATAAAATATAGTATATTCAATTTATAGAATAACTTTAATAAAGTATTCTGTTTTATATAAAAAGATGTTTCTGTTTTATTACGTTAATAATACGAATAAAACAAAACGTCATTATCGCTAAATAATTCATATTATTAACTGACAATAATTGAATCAAACTGAGTGACTTCTCACATAAGCATTAATAATCAATACCGAGTGCTACTATGCAACCACACGTATTACTGTACTTTTACTACCGAGTAGTTTAACAGTATCAATGGTAAAACTTCCGCCGTTATTTTTAATAAAATATTTTTGTCGTTTCTCAATCCGATAATAATTCCGTTGTGGGGTTCACCAAATGATTGTGCCGTTGTACGAATATTCCCTGTTAAAACGAATATTCCCCGACCCATCGAATATATATAACAACTTGCGTACTTTGTAAAATTTATAAATATTACCCACAAACTATAACATTATATCAAATTAACTCCATAATATTTAAAAATGATATTTATAGAAAATTTATCTTTTTATAAAAGTTGGGGTCTTATATATATATATATATATATAGGGTCAGGATCAGGTAAGGGATCCCTTACTTTTTTAAATGAGGAACTTTTTTTTTTTTTGCTTTTTTTTTTAAAACTAAAAAAAAAGTTTAAATATTTTATGGAACTGAAATTTTTTCATAATACAGTGTTTTGGGTGTGATTTGGGTACATATAACAAAACATGTATGTACAGTCTGGCAGACTGTGCCACCACTTTTTGGTATATGTATTCAAAACACGCCCAAAACATTGTATTATGAAAAAATTTCAGTTTCATAAATAATAAACTTTTTTTTTTAGTTATTTAAAAAAAACAAAAAAAAAAGTCCCTCATTTTAAGAAAGTAAGGGATCCCTTACTTGATCATTTCTGTATATATATATATATATATATATATATATATATATTTGCGTTTAATTATCTTAATTCTTTTGACCAAAAATGATTTCTAATTGAATTAATATTTTCTTGAGCTTGATAATTTAATATCAAGTATTAAAGAGATTAATTCACAAAGTAATATTTTCTAAGGCAAGGAGAGTCCATATTCCTCAAATGTTTTTCTTCAATAATTTTCCCAAATAATATATGATATATTTAAGCTATTTTTGAAAAAGAAATCAAAAATATACAAAAGACTTTAGCCTTTGTTTCATCCCGAAAATGGGCTTGGGAGTCTGAAAATATTATTAATGTTTGTGGGTGCACGAGCTTAAATGACGAAATAAGTTTGCAGTGCTTATTTGTTTGGCTTGACCGTTCGTTGCATGAATTGGTGTTGTTTTTGTAGGCCCATGAAAATTGAAAGGCTTTTAGCCTGTCTAAACCAAGTATACACCAAGTATACATGTTGGGCAATTAACAAGCCCTGTGCTTATTTGAATTGAAAACTTGCGTGGATTATTTTGGTAAAGGCTGTCGGCGTGTACGGTGTTATCCGTGTGAAGCATATTTCATCTGAAACTTCAATTTTCAAAACAACTCATCCAAGCCGTTGGTTTCAAAAGAAAATTTTAAATTAAAAGTTTACCCACGCCAAAAACTTTATATAAAGAGTCCTTCTACGGCGACATTTTCTGGCGACATTGTGTAGCGATAATTTTTTTTTTTGGTTTTTTTTTGTAGTACCTCTCAAAAAATTATAGTATTTATTTCAACTGAAATTTTGTAAAAAACAGTGATTTAGATGTTGTAAGACCCCAACTTTTATAAATAAAGATGAATTTTCTATAAATATCATTTTTGATATATTATGAAGTTAATTTGATATAATGTTATAGTTGTGGGTAATATTTATAAATTTTGCAAAGTAAGCAAGTTGTTATAAAATATTCGTTTGGTCGGGGAATATTCTTTTTGTCGGGGAATATTCGTACGACGGCACAATCATTGGTGGACCCCACAACGAAATTATTGTCGGATTGAGAAAACGACAGAATTATCTTTCTATAAAAATAACAGCCGAGGTGTTACCGTTAAAATCGTTAAAACTGTTGAACTACTTGGTAGTAAAAGTACAATAATACGCGTGGTTGCATAGTAGCACACGGTATTGATTATTGATGCTTACGTGAGAAGTCACTCAGCTATACTCAATTATTGCTACAGTAATTACTGCATCATATCTCTTAAATTATTGTCATAGTATCATCTGTATAATATGTTATATTATTGAGACGTTGTGGTAAGTTTGGTTATTTTATATGGGGGGCCATATGTCATCATCTAAGAGTCTCTTCGTCAATAGTATTACCGTCGTCAATAGTAATTACCGTCGTCAATAGTAATTACCGTCGTCAATAGTATTTACCTTGATCAATAGTAATTACCTTCGTCAATAGTATTTACCTTGGTCAATAGTATTTACCTTGGTCAATAGTAATTACCTTCGTCAATAGTATTTACCTTGGTCAATAGTAATTACTTTCGTCAATAGTAGTTGTCCCTTCAAATTACCAAGAGTCATTTGACCCTTCGTTAAGACCAAGAGTCATTTGACCCTTCGTTAAGACCAAGAGCCACCCTCAGTTTTTCTATAAATAGAGGCCTAGGGCTTCATTATTTTTCACGAATTCATTCAAGCTATAGAGAGAGAAAGTATAGAGAGAATAAGAGAGAGAGAGAAAAAGTATTCTGCTACATCACTTTTCCAATATCCAGTTCTTTTAAGGTAGGGAATATTATTTCTTTTATATTCATGAAGAGAACTTCTGTTATTCTATTCGTTATTATTCTGTTGGAATAACCAGTATACGCGGTCTACCCTATACTTGGTGACATTCTTCTATTATTCTGTTGGAACATCCTGTCTGTGTGTTTTACACCGGACCTGGTTCCGTTTATTATTCTGTTGGAACATCATGTCTGTGTGTTTTACACCGGAACATCATGTCTGTGTGTTTTACACCGGACCTGGTTCCGTTTATTATTCTGTTGGAACATCCTGTCTGTGTTTTTACACCGACCTGGTTCTATTTTTTATTATTATTCTGTTGGAGCATCCTGTCTGTGTGTTTTACACACCGACCTGGTTCCATTATTTATTATTCTGTCGGAATATCCTGTCTGTGCGTTTACGCCGGACCTGGTTCCATTATTTATTATTCTGTTGGAATAACCTGTCTGTGCGGTCTATCGCATGTATGGTGATTTCTTTTGTTATTCCATTCTTTATTATACTCAGTTGGTTAAGTTTTGACTTCTATACTCCATGAAATTTGTGGAATATCATTGATAGTTGTTGCGTTTCATCCAGTATCTTTTCAAGAAAATATTCTTCTAAGCATTCTTGAATTTTACTCCACAATGCAGTATCATGTTGACAATTTGGACGTTGTTAATTCCTGGATAAATTAATTCTTGAACTTGTTTTATTGAATTCTTATATCATTGTCATCATCCTCATGTTTATAAAATGTTGAAAGTCATCTGTGGCATGTTGTGCATAGATGGACTTGGTATGATTATGACCAGGGATTATTCGGTATAATCATGACCGTAATGTTACAAATGATGTGGTAAAAGTACTCATTGGCCCGTAGTGCTTTGATGGACAGTTGTTGGCATGATCATGACCATTAATGAATACACGAATATCCTTGGCCGTAGTGCAGGGGTGATTCGATGATGTGGATTATTTTATTAAGCTGAGTCTCAGCGATTACAGTGTTGAAAAACTTTTAAATCATAAAAGATAGTAGAGTTTATTTTCTACTTGACTCTTTTAATGGATTGCTTGTTCCGCTACAGTTAAACTTGATGTCTATTATATTTTATCAGTTTAACATTGTTGAAGGCTAATGATAATTTATTCTGTATTATCTTAGTCATAATATTTCTTACTGGGCTAGTTGAGCTCACCCTTTCTTTCACTGTTCTCTTCAGGAAATGAGAACGTAGCTGGGACAAGTCGGGGTACGGAGTGATGGTCCGAATGATAGTATATTAGTAGTCCTCACTATTCTATGTAATGGTGTGTTAATAAATGTAATGAGGACTCCTTTTGAGTATGAATACTCTCTAGAAGATAATATTTGTATTCAAACTCACAGTTTATGTTTTTGTCGTATTGTACACGACAGATGTATTAATCAGTTGTATTTGTATTCTGTACTATGTATCTGACGACCCAAGATGGGTGATGTATACTTAATTTTGGGGGCGTCACAGATGTAATTTGGATACATATAAGAAACAGAGTCTGTACAGTCTGTACAACCCTGTTTCTTGTATGTATCCAAATTATGCCTAAATCATTATTTTTTATAAAAATTTCAGTTAGAATAAATACTATATATTTTTTGAGAGGTACTACAAAAAAAAACCAAAAAAAAGAGAGAGTAAAATGTCGCTAGAAAATGTCCCCCTAGACTTATTGTTATATAAATAGGGAAACTTCTCTTCATTTCCAATTTGTCAATTTCCAAAACAAGAAAATCTTACTCTCTCTACCTATATAATTTCTCTCTAAAAATGTTTCTCTTCTACTCAAAGTTATAATCGTTTGAAGAAGAGAAAATTGGTCAAATTATTTTGAGATAAGTTCTTGAATTGATTTATTTTTATTATCTCATACTTGTGCATAATTATATATATACAAATATAAATTGTTATATACATTTATATATCTATATTTCATCTATTCATATAAATAAAAAGTCAATTTTAGATACCGTGTTTTGGAGATATTGTATATCATTCAAACGGTGATTAAAGTTCTAAGTGGCTCTTTAACGATATAATTGATTTATATAAATATCGTAAAGTAGATCAGATTTAGATACCGTGCTTTGGAGGTATTTCTTAAATAAGAATATCATTTGAACGGTATTTAAAGTTCTAAGTGACCTTATTTAATATTCACATGATAGATAAAATAAATCATTATATATATTTTCGAGTTTAACAAATTTATTTGTTATATCAAGTATCATTTAACTGTTTAATTTGTTATACTTGATATCTGTCATTACAAGTATTTAAGCATAAAATCATTTATTCATAAGATACTTGTTGCATAATATAAAAGTTATTTAAACTTTTATATCACAAACTTATGTGAATTTATCTACTTAACAAGAAGCATAAATATAAAAGTTATTTAAACTTTTATACCTTAAATTAAAAGAATTGTTTAATTAAAGACTTTTAATTATCTACATGGTGTTTTTTTTATAATATGTGATAAATTTATAGTTTTAAGCAATGCTTTTAGAATTATGATGATGATCATGCTATTGAAATCTAAATTCTTAGATAGCCCACAAACTAAAATTGTTCCCAATTGTTGAATTACTGAAAATAGAATTAGTAAATCCGAAAAGATTGGTACATACGTTGCTGTTAGGTTTGTAATATTCATGAACACAATAAAATTGCATCCAAGTAAAGCGGAAGCATAAAAATGGAGTTTTAAAATTTTACAAACCAATTACCCCGGATCATCCTTTATGTGTAATTATTAATTAGATGAAGATTAAATTTATACCCTTGTACAACTAGCTTTCTCAGGTACAAGTTCACTTCCAATCCTTTTCGTATTCAACTTGAATCCCTCGGGTTTAATTCCTTCCTTTGATTAACGTTAACCACCCAAATGTTTGGCCTTTAGAGTTGATCTACCAAAGAAGAAGAAGTATTCAAGAAGATGAGTGTTTGACAAAATCCTAGTTTTTCTATCTCTATAGAAAATACGTACTCTCCCAACTCTTGAAAAAATCATTAACGTGTGTTGTGAAAACATCAACCCTCACCCATAATAAGACTTCTCTTATTTATAGATGTAGACAACCCTCCTTAACAATTAAGAAATTGAGTTTTATTTTAATTAATTAAACTCCTTTAACTAATTAGGCTCCTAATCTTATTAGGAATAATTAATTAAACTCTTTCAATTAATTAGCCTCCTAATTTTATTAAGAATATATGAGAGTATTTTTATTAATTAATTACCAAACAACTTAGGAATTAAATAATAATAATAGTAATAATAATAATAATAATAATAATAATAACTCCTCTTATTAATTTATATTTAATATTTCTAAAATATTAAATAATAAATATTAAGCTGTTTAATTTATTATATCACCATAGATTAAATTAAATACACTTAACTTATTATTACGATTATGTCATTTGCTTCTTACATAAATATTCTCCTTTTTTACGGTGTGACCCTTTAGGTTCTCCTTATTAAACCGGTTGTGAATAAATCAATTAGAATAATTCAAATCTTATTTAAATAAATAAAATAATATATTAATTTATTTAAATAAATAACATTAATTTTACAATAATGATAAGCCTCCTTAGCGATTAACGACTTTCTAGATAATATAGATTTTAACATTAATCATAAAAAAACCTTTGAGTAAATAGTTACCGTACAATTCAATCATTCCACCATACAATGTCTGTAACACCCCGAATCCAATATAGGCCCGAAGTGCTACACGCCGCGAGCCCAAACAAAACAACTCAACAATAATCTTAATTTAAAACCTAACAATAAATATATTTTAAATCAATCCAAATGTAATACCAATAAATACCACATTCAAATAATGGAGATGCAGCTCCTCGAAACTAAGAATTTTATCAAAATCCATCAACAAAAGAAATAATATCTAAAACTAAACTCCACCTATTCCAAGCGTATCAAATAAGTGACCACCTTTCAACGATGAGACCTGTAAAAATCTGTAAGGGGGTGAGCGATGAAGCCAATCAAGTAGCAATCCTCCCTATCTAGCCGAGTCAAGTACAATTTATAAAATACTTTTTTTTTAAATAACTTTTTGTTCAATAACAATAGTACATAAGCTTTCAAAACTAAAATAATTCAAAAATTTATTTCAATGTATATCATATATCTTTTAATTCACAGCCTTAGCGACTAAGGTTACAATAGCCCTATAACACGACCTAAAAGTTTGATAACGTTATGATACGCACCCTACTAAGGTATCTATAAAAATGCACGCTTCTCGAAGGACATCTAAAAGGTGTGCGCCTTAGTAGGTCCTATATTAGCTCCGGAACTAAACGTAATCAATAACGGGTTCTATACATAGTCAGACTGAGGATTTCAAAATATTTTCTCAATATTATCGATATTCTAAACGATACTATTTTACAGTTCAAAATCATATAATCTAAATTCCCAGTTCAAAAATAAATACTTGATCCGAAATTTTCAATAAATGAACATAACATTTTAATTTAAATGCAAGCCTTAAATAAAACATAACAAATTTTGAGACCTTGCATTTAGGCATCCGAGAAATTACTAACATATACATAAAAATAAGCGATAATTTAAAAACACTAAATAGTTCGGAAAGCTACTTATTTCGATATTGTGAAACACAAAATTAAAAGTGAACAAATCCTTTGAGTTTACTTCTTCTCTTCTCTGTTCTGCAGTACACCAAAGTCAAATAGTTTTTACGTTCTTTTCTTTCTTTCTAGTTGTTTAAATATATGTAATTCCTTTGCAAAATAGGTTACCAAGTAAAAGAGTCCTTTTAAAATTAAAAATTTGTTACAACTTAAATGACTTATCTTCTCCTTATAGACTTTAAATAAGTATAATTAATTATTAGTTACAATTCTATTATTTAATTATATTATTTTATTATCTTTTATCCTTTTTTAACCGGATATTACAATGTCCCAATTAAATATAAGACATGGAATTACTGTCAAGTCCTATTTTATTTAATTCTATGTATTTCGATTCTTAAATGCATAACTCAAAATAATACAAATTAGAAACTCCTTTCTAATTTTCTTTTACCTTGGCCAAGGACTACTGGGTTGTTATTTATCGAATCACATATGACATTTGTCTTCTTTAACTAGAAGCGGTAGATTCTTTATTGATCATACATTATCTCCATGTGCAACTTATTACACCCAAGCATACCCTTTGATATATCATAAGGGTCTTAAGGAATATGTCAAAGTATAACTCATCATACACAAGATACTATGATGATCTCAAATCTAAGGATCACTTGTACTACTATCACTACACGAATTTCTATTGACAGACAAGTAAAACTCCATTAGGTATTCCTTAGCAAGCCACGTTTAGTGAACGTATTCTCCAATAAGCACCTACATACTTGCTTTAATGTCTTCACATAAATGATCATGAGATCAATCATCATCATTAAATGAGCAAGCAACGTATGTACCAATCTATCTAGATTCACAATTCCTCGTTTTAGTAATCTAATGATTGGGAACAATTTTAGTTTGTGAGCTATCTAAGAATTTAGATCTCATTAGCATGATCGTCATTATGATTCTAAAAGTATTGCTCAAAACTATGAGTTTATCACATATTATAAAATAACACCATGTAGATAAATTAAAGCCTTTAAAATTAAACAATTCTTTTATTAATAAATGAATAAGATTGTTACAAAGTATATGCTTTATCATCAAACATGATTGGCTTGTGTGCATACTACTTTCAATCTCCCACTTGCACTAAAGTCAATCGCCATGGTATCTCATACCCTTCTTTTATAAGTGGCGATCATCCTGCCGTTAGATAAGCTTAAGTTAATGGATATGTAATGTTGTTCTTGAGATTCCACTATCTCTATTGTAACTTCTCTTCTTTCAATGATTCTCTAATCAAATGAAAGTGCCACAACACATGTTTAGATCCAAGATGAGACTTAAAAACTATTCCTAGTTCTGTAATGAATTTTTCATCCAAACAATCAACTTGCAGCTTCATTTAAAACTATCTACTTTGTCTTTGTCACTTAAACTAGCAACTCTTTGCTTTTTAAAACTTTTACAATTCACTGCACCATCGTTCAAGGTAACGCTTTACCTTAAAGTAGATTCTCTGTCGTCTTGGTCTGTCTAAAAAACTCGAATCTATTAAGCCTCTAGTTTTAATTCAGACTCACCATGAATATGATCACATCCTTAGTGCTGGTTAAGTACTTTAAGATGTTTTCACTGTCTTATAGTGATCTTTTCTATAATATGACTAATCAACATCAGGTCTCGTATATTTCATTGCCTACGTGATAATTACTCATGCGATCTCTCTTTTCAGAGTCTATGGGACTATTAAGAGAGATACACTCCATGACTCATCTTCATGAGATATCTCTTGGAGCTTGCCATACTAAACGACTTTAGTATCAAATGAATATACGTTTATTGGGTTAAGCTGAGCATCCTTTTAAATCTATTTGTATAGATTTGTATCTCCAATTAAGATACTCTTCCCAAATCATTCATGGAAGAATATTTAGACAACTTTATCTTTACTGATTATTGGTATGTCATTCTTATCCGTAGTATATCATCATATAATACTAGGAATGTCACGACGCTCCTACTGACCCTTTTGTACACACTAGGTTCATTCTTGTTTTTGATAAAATTAAATTCTTTTGATTGTCTCATCAAAAACAAATGTTCTATTTTTGAGAAACTTGCTTCAACACATTTTCTTACGCTTCTACAACTCTTACCTCATCGTATGTAACCAGATCATCATCTTCTATGATGTGTACCTCATCATCATCATCATCATCATCATCTATGATGAATCCATACCTCCCAGGTATCTTCGGTACTATTCCAGATTTATGATTCGGTTGTGGTGCAATAGGTCTATCTACATGTTCCTCTTATTTGACTTATAGTGCTTTATGGATCTTGAACTCTTCAGGATCTATTATCCTCCCACTAGCCCCTTCAATGATAAACACCTTTATCTTAGAAGGCAGCGTGTTTCACAATAAACACCTTTTGCTAAGTAGGATTATCGACGTCGGGAAAAAATTTCCTTTTGAAATTTCTCTTTTAAATATTTCTTACCCTTTATGTTTTTTATGTGGTTCGAATTTGGTTTGAAAGGGTGATATTAACAAAACAATCTGACATAAAATGTTGACGATTTGAAAATATTGATTTTTACAGAGCCGTCAGTTGGTAGGAGTGAAATGGTTGTAATAATTCAACTAAGTTTATGAAAAGTTTTACAAAAAGGCCCAATTATTAGACTTTGTTTAACAGGTCTTGGAAACCGAGATTCATAGAGTTCGGGGGACTTGCTTAAGTTGGGGGGGGGGAGGTTTTAGGCACCCCTCCGACTTCCTTAAAAACACGGTTACCGCGTCTTTTTAATTCCCTAATTTATTTGAAATGTGTGTGTGTGTTGCAGTTAATTGGGCCTAAGTGCTTTATTTGGAAGTAGTACTATGCCTCTTTTGCACCTATATACAAAGGGTTTTATTTGTATAAAAGTTCAATTTTAATACAAGACATATGAGTTGTGTTCAATCTTATCCCAGATTCCATTTGCTATTTGGGGGATCGATATCCTAGGCTCGTTGCCGAAGGGCAAGGGTTGACTGAGTTTCATGACTGTGGAAATCGATTACATGACCAAATGGGTAGAGGTCAAGCCTCTTCGGGTGATAACATAATAGGAATGTTTAATATTTTTAAAGAAGTCAGTGGTGTTCCGGTTTGGTTTCCCAATAGTTCTAGTATCGGACAATAGGCATCAATTTATTGGGGCCAAGTTCGAACAGTTTTTGGAAAATTTGAACATTTAACATCAAACGACTTTGGTGGCGCATCCTCAATCTAATGGTCAGGTGGAAGTAACGAACCAGACTCTACTCAACGGGATCAAAAGAAGGTTGGATGAAGCCAAATGTCGGTGGCCCAAAAAGTTACTTAGTGTTTTGTAGGTGTATTGGACAACCCTTTGGACTACAACTGGGAATTCATCATTCAAGATGACATATGGTACTGACGCCTTCATTCTTATAGAGTTTGGGTCGCCTTTGCTTCGGGTCAGTCAGTATAGGGAATTATATAATGATGACGGGCATCGACTAAACGTTGATTTACTTGAGGAGGTTCGGGATTCGGCTCTAGTGTGGTTGGCAATCTATCAGCACAAGACTTCTGGACATTATAATTGGGGTGTTAGATTGAGAAGGTTCAAGGTTAGCGATTTGGTGCTTCGGGAGGCTGAAGCCTTTACTCCCCAGAACGTCGACAAACTCATGCCTAATTGGGAAGGTCCTTATGAAGTAGTTGGTGTCCCAAAGCCAGGTACGTACCGGCTTCGAGCACTGGATGGAAAGGAGATTAGAAATATTTGGCATGTCAAAATGCTTCAGAGATATTATCAATAAGTTGTATGGTTTCTCTTTTGTAATTATGTAACTAAATTGATTCATCAATAAATTTAATTTCATTTGAACAAATTATTTACCCAAAAGTTAATTTCACTCATTTTGAGCATATGTAAAAAAGTTGTTTACATTGAAAAAATAGGGGGTAGGGTGGGTTCTTAAGCATTATCCTCTTCGTCAAAAGAATTGAGGACCTTCGGATTGAGGTCGAACGTTCGCATCCTTCCCTTCATCTACCCTTTGGCATCTTGGTATCCCTCGCCGAATTGCAGAACTATTTCTTAAGTCAGCTCAGTGGATGTTTTATACTCGAAGATGACATGATGTCGAAGGGCTTTGGTTAGGTGGCCTTCTTGCATGATTCGATTTTAGTCCTTCTCTAACCTATTACCAGCCTCCACCAGGTTTCTCATCTTCCCATTCATGTTCTTGGCATGAATTTGGAGATCATCCACAGCCATCTAGAAAGCTTTATTGTCTACCTTCTCCTCATCGAGTTCGGAGTACTTGTCCTTAATGGTGCTTAACTCCTTCATGAGCTCCTCGACGAGAAAGATAAAATTAGCATAGCGACTCTACTCAAATTCCAGGTCAGTTTTGGCTCACTGGAGCAAGGCCTACAGGCGTTTGATCTCATTCTCAAGGTCCTTCTCCCTAGTGTGAGTTTTAGCTAGGTGGCAAAGATATCGAGAAGAGGTAGCCGAGGTCTAAAGCACAAAGAGTTAGTCAGTAGTACGAAGGAAATGATTTGTTAAAATAGAATGTGTGTATTCAGACTTTAGAGAAAGAGTTGTTAGGGGGTTTAGTCTTCGAATCCCTCCTCGTATTTGGGAAAAGAGAAGAGTTTATAGAGAGCGAAAGGGTAGTGTTCAGATTCTTTGAGCTAGAGGGTCAGACTGGAAAAGACATCGGTAGATGGTGGTTGTGGTGCTGATGAGGAAGGGGTTGGTTCCTCAGGGAGATTTTGTTCTAGTTCGGTGCGGGGTCTTTTTGCAAGAGGTTCGGAGGGGGTTATTCTGTTTCTTTCCTTTTTAGGGGTGCGAGGGTGGATAGTCGAGGTGTTTTGGCATTGGTGGTTTGTTAGGTTTTTTGGGTGGGAATTGTTTGGCTGGGAGTTTTCATCTTCCTCAACTATTTCTTTTTGTATAAAATCTTCGTTTGACAAAGGTCAATTTTGTGGCGACCTTGCCGGATGAGGGGGCTGTAGGCACCGGGACAGAAGAAATAGGTTTTATGAAGATGTGGGCTTTGGTCTCTTGGGGGATTGAGGAGGAAATGTTGGTAAAGTCTTTAGAAGGATGTTTGATTTGTAAGGTGGTCTTTGGGAGGGGTTCGAAGGATGGGGAGGTGATGTCATCGATTTGTATTGTTGGGGTGGATGCTTGACCAACGTCCGTGATTGTTTGCTGCTTAAAGAGGGACACTGCAAAAATGAAGGTGTTAGTATTTCTTAGGGATTATGGAATTTTGTAAGTAGAGGAAGCGTTCAGAACTTATGTTTGTGATCATATAACCATGTTTGGTCGGTCAGCAGGTCTATCGACCAATCCTCTCTTGGAACCATGGCGTATAAAGCTCTGATTATGTTGACGTAGTCATCGGAGAATTTATCGAAGGTGAAGTTGGACCTTGAGGAATCAGCCCAACCAGGGAAGAGGTAAGTGTCAGGTCCCCTAATGTAGAGCCAGTTGGAGTTTTAGCCCTTGTTCCTGGAAGGGGTCTTCATCCAGGTTTGCTTGTTTGGTTGTTTGTCCAACTGTCGGAAGCCTGACTCTTTAGATTGGCTAATGGTGAACAGGGTGAAAAAAAACCTTGCTTGAGGGCACACCGCAGTCATGGTAGAAGCCGATGTAGCAGATAAGATGAATGTATGAGTTCGACACTAGTTGTGGGAACCCGATTCCCACAAAGTTGAGGAAAGAGAAAATAAAGTCATGGTGCGGGAATCTTACTCCATTCCTTAGTGCGTAGAGGGGGACAATAGTACAGCCACTAGGACGTTTTTACATCCTTTCATTGAGCTTCAGTGCTCAAAGCTCGTATATCTCTGGGATAAGGTATTTTTTATGAATTTCTTGAAGGGTTTGTTTGTTGATGAACGATTGTGTGTTGATGTGCGAGTAGACTTTTTCAGAAGAGTATTCTTCCATCATTTTCACTTCTGTAATCTCAACTTCAGTTTGAGCTGAGGATGGTATTGCTTCAGCTGCAAAGGAGGAGGTTGCGTCATGGGGGGCAACGTTGTTGTTGGCGATGGCGACGATGGTGGTGATGGTTATGGAGGTTGGGTTTTCTATAGTGAAGTTATCATTTGTTGGGTTTATTGTTACTTGAGAGGGGTGGGATTGTGGTGGAGGTTTCATCAGCAGTGGTTGGGGTCTGAATGTGAATGTTGTTTGCCATTGTAGATCAAAAAAGTTGTCAGAGTTGCAGGAGTACGATTGGAGGATATGAGTGCAGCGGGTGGGAGTAATTAGCTTGAGAGAAAATTTAAATCTGAACAGGGATGCGTGGTCGTCGATTTTTGGGTTTTGGGGCTTTCGAAACAACCAGGTGGCTTTGTACGTTCCTCAAAATGCGGTGCAATAATGATGAAGGTGTGACCTTCGCCAGCACGTGGGGCAAATGAGAGACCCTTGATAGCCGTATTGAAGTTAAATGTGTTTTTTGTACTTTCCTGTTCAATATTTATTATAACCAGAAAGTGGGGGCAATGTTGGAGCATGATTTTAGGGGCCCGGGTAATTCAATGGGACCCATTCCCCGTGGAGGATCTTCTCACGTAGGATTATGTTTTAATTGGGAGTTTTAACTTTTTAAGTAATAGATAATTCCTGATTATATTTAGTTTCTAATTCCTAAGGAAAGAGTCAAGATTATATTCGACTTCCTTTCATCAAGGAGATTGACTCATATCCTAGTATGGTAACTACTATGCTAAGGAATCCTATTCCAATTCGTGGACAAAATTATATAGAGGTGTGATCACTATAAATACAAGACTACGCCATAATTTATAGGTAACCAAATTGCAATGTGCATGTGCATGTGCTATCCACCGAATATATTTACGGTCAGATGTTAAACGAATATATTTACCGCACATTTTAACATTTGACAGCCGCATATATTTACCGTAAGGAAATGTGCATGTGCTAATTTACATGATGATATACGACATGCTCAAGCCCAGTGCAACAAAGGCTGAGATTTATTGTATAAAAAAACACTTAAAGTTTATGCCACCCCAGCCAAGTCCACTCACATTTAAATTATTTATATTACAGACCAGGCTAGGTCGAACTAGGTGGAGCCTAGGTCGGACCAATGCCACAAGCTGGGATTTTGGCCAGACCGAGGCAGGCCGATTCAGACGTGACTTTTACTTTCAGACAACAACCTTTTCCTAGCCTTCCAAGTTAGACCTGACTGGTCTAGGCATTGATCAGGCTTGACTTTAACCAGGTCGTGAGCCCTAAAATGTTTGTTCATATCTACGCCCATATGATATATATTTTTATATCTACATATTTAATTGCAATTGGCACATAATTACATGTATGTCAAATTAGTTATTACAAGATTGATAATCTATACAAGACACGGGTTAGTTTTAAAAACAATTCCTCTTTTTTCACAGTTATTTACTTCTCTTTCTTCTAAGACAATCACTATAGAAAACCAACTTAGAGCTAACAGCTAACACCAACACAAACAAGCACGAAAATTGGCACTTGGCAAAAAATCCACAATGTAAAGACAAAAAACAAGGCACTAACATGGTATCACCAACACTCTAACAGTACTATAGATCAAGTGAATATCTCTCACAACTATAAAATAGCATCACAATATAACAATTCAAGAGGGCTTAAACCCACATCAAAACACTTTCAATCTTCACCGGAAAGACAAGCTCAAAGTCTCAAACTACCCTCTGTTAGGATAACATAAGTGAGCTGGAGTCTCACATCAAAAAAATAATGAAAAAGTGAAGGATTAATATACATGAATGGGCCTGAGACCTGGCTTTTGAGTCATGGGTTCCAAACATGTGTGTTAATTCCTTGTGTACGTGTACGCAATGCTCGAGCTCCCTAATTTTTTCTCAACAACTAGTATCAGAGTTACAGAAGATTGATCTGGGTTGGTGAACATCTTCAATAGACGCGATGGTGGGTTCGAAAATTAATCTCAAATAGCCTCTTCAAAAGACACGCGATGATGTTGAATTCTTGATGAAGGATTGGAGCTTCTTCAAAAGTCTCTCGATGGTGTGATGTTGAATTCTCGATGGGTTTTAGCTGAGAATTGGTGTCACAGTGATTGAAGATTAAATATTCAATTTTTGAAGTAAGTTCTTGATGTGATGAACTCACTTGTTAGAGAAGATTGTTATGATATCACAAGTGAGTTGGAGTCACATCAGAGAAATAATGAAAAAGTTTAGGATTAATATATACATAAATGGACTTCAAACCTAATGACTTAAGTTTTTGGGTCAGATTGGGTTCTAAATATGTGTGTTAATGCCTTGTGTACATCCACACAACTCTGAAAAGAAAAAAGAATCTCTGCAGCCTCACCAATATCCAACAAGAATCTTACTCCCAAGTCCTACTTGATGACAAACAATCGCAAAAAATGGCTACCCGAAAAAGAAATTAACTAGTGTTGTGTTACATATAGATATTTAGTTTGATTTAAATATTGTATGTGAAATTTATTTTTTTATTTAATTTATAGGTTAAAGAGTCCTAGTCTTATGTAGAGTGGTTTTAATGGTAGAAAATATAAGTGGAATAGTGGGTTAGTGTATAAGTCCTTAGTTAAGTTTTGTTTCCTAATTACTTGCTAGTTTTTATTTTATGAATAGAGAAGTTTAGAAAGATAATAAATAGATGAGAATTATTATGAGAAAGTTTCAAGCTTTTAACAGAATTATTACTTTCTAATCTCAGTTTTTCTCTATTTAAACCACCAAACGACGAATTCACGTCCATATGAATCTGCCAAAGATATAAGTTTGTAACATGTTGTTAGGGATGAATGGCCAAACCATTCCCTAAGCACCTATGATCCAAATCTATCCCTTTAACAGTTAAGGACTCTAATCCAAATTTATCCCTCTAATATTTGGGCTTATCTCTTATAGGCCCCAAATTGACACAACGGAAGATGGATAGAGAATAGAAACAATCACATGAATTTAATCTATGTATTTTGCAATTACAGGAATTCACACAGTTTGGATAAGTTGACTAAACAACCACAATATTTCATAAATTTGATAATAATAAGTTAACCTTAAAACACATGAAAACATCCTTTAAATACTAAATAATAAGCTGAAAACCTAATTATACAAGGAATAATGAAATTACAAAAATATCCAAATAAACTCAAAATTAGAAAAAACTTCGGAAGGCCAAAACACCTATTTCCAGGCCTTTTTTGAACTTCAAATGGTGTTTATCATGGCCAAAGGCGATGAGTCTTGTAGGGCTCATTGTAAGCTTCGATTTAATATATTATGGGCCCATAACTCTAAAGAGTTCAAAACAAGATCAACCCATCTTAGACTTGGTTATCCTTCCTTTTCTTATTTGGACTCCACCTTGGACCGTGCCACAAATACATAGTGGCCTCTGATACGTATTATACACATTCTCATATTCTTAAAACTCTCTCATGTTGAATACTGTCAGAGATGGATGTAGAGAAAACTCCTCTTTGTATTTGTCACACTACAAGAAAAAGATTTAAGTTCGACGGAATATTTCATCAAAAGTAAGCCTATTCTGTCGGAATTAGCCTATTTCTGAGGGAATATTCCATCGAAAATTATATATACACATTGGAGATAAGATCAGTCAAAAATTTCGTTAAAAACACATATTTTTGACTCAATTATATTCGACTAAATTTCGTCAGAAATAAGATATGGTTAACGGAAAGCTTACAACGAAATTAAGTTGTCGAATATAAACTGAGGTTATTTCGACAAATCAATCCTCGGAAATAAGCTATTTTTGACAAAAATTATAATTTTTTTGAAAACTATTTAAACGTTAATATCGTCAGAAGTTCCCTCGAAAATAAGTTATTTCTGACGAAAAATATGATTTTTTTAAAAACTATTTAAATAGTAAAATTGACGGAATATCCGTAGGAAATACCTTATTCCGTTGAAAATAGTCAAATTTTTTTATATTTTTTTAAAATTGTAATTTCTAGGTTTTAAACTCATTGTTGTACTTGTAACCTGCTTTATCCCAACATAGACAGACAGTAATATATTTCACATTCAACATAGCGCTAAAAACCTATATTATCTCATTATCAACAACATAACTAAGCTAACAATTGCATATATAAGCTAACAATTACAAATAATCTACTAACTCATCAACAATTACAAATATAAGCTAATGTTCCATAAATTATATACAATATAATTTACAAAACTTGTACAGACACAACTAGACTATAATATGCTCAAATAATCTACAATTTAATGAATAAAATGAATACAAATGAACTATAAACTAGTAGTCGGATCATCATCGGGCGGGGGTGGACGACGATGCTGCTCTGGTGTATGAAAATCAGCGCTGTCATCACCCTGGTCGCCATCTCCATCGTCAGTCTGCTGGACATCGCCAGCTTGTTGATAGAATTAAAAATAAAAATCATTAGTTCGTATATATGTGATAATTAAAAAGATACTGTTAAATGAAAATAACATAAATATGCAGAATACCTGAGCAGACGGTGGCTAACGAAAAGCCTGCTCTAGGAGGGTAACCACCATCTAGAGCATCTCGTCGCTTAACACGGCGAACTGCTCCTCCGATAATCCCATACTCTCTGCGGTGGCCAACCTCCTGAGCGAGTTGGTGAAGACGAGAACCTATCCGACACCGCAAATAATACAATCTCGGGAGGGGTGGTGGTGGAATCTAACGGCTAAGAACCCCCTAGCAGCCTCTAACTCAACTATACGCTGGTCCTAAAACTTCTGAAATCTGTCTTGTAATTTATTTTATATACGTGATTTAATTATATCATTTTATTAACGAGTGGATATTGAGATTATTAAAAAGTAAGATTAGTTTTACCTGTAAGACCCCAACTTTTATGAATAAAGATTAATTTTCTCTAAATATTATTTTGAATATTATGGTGTGAATTTGATATAATGTTATAGTTGTGGGTAATATTTATAAATTTTGCAAAGTATGCAAGTTGTCATAAAATATTCGTTTGGTCGGGGAATATTCGTTTTATCAGGGAATATTCGTACGACGGCACAATCATCAGTGGACCCCACAACAAAATTACTGTCGGAGTTAGAAAATGACAGAAATAACTTTTTATAAAAATAACGGCAAAAGTTTTACCGTCAACTGTTGAAATACCCGGTGATAAAAGTACAGTAATACGCGTGGTTGCATAGTAGCACATGGTATTGTACAGTATCTTTGATTATTGATGCTTACGTGAGAAGTCACTCAATTTTATTCAATTATTGCCACAGTAATTGTTGCATAATATCTCACATTATTGATTCAATTATTGTCACAATATTATCTGCACAATATTTTATATTATTAAATCAATAATTGAGACGACAAAGTTATTCATATTATTATTTGTATTATTGACGATGTCTAGAAAGTTATGTCGAGGAAAGGAGTTTGGTCACCTAATTGTGTGCCAATAAGGAGAAGTCCTTATCGAAAAGTCCCCTATTTCCTGGGAATGATCTAGTTGTTAATATTGTGAGTTATAATATTAATGATGAAAATAAATGTTGTTAAAAATGTGTTTTGTGAAGCCAAGTGAATTAAGATAAATAGTGAGGAGTTTTATGAAGTATTTGTTATAAATTTTACTTATTATATGGACCCCCATTTACACATTTTTCAAAACTGTCGGTAGAAAGTTATCTCAATTTTGTTTATATATATATATATATATATATATATATATATATATATATATTATGTCACGGGTTGGGGGGATCACGGGTGGAAGAAAAAAAGGGAGTATATATATATATGTTTTGTTTTTTTATGTAAAATAGAATATATTATATTTTATTTGCATAGTGTTGCATAGTGCTGCATAGTGCTACATAGTGCATCATAGTAAAATCAAAATTTTTTAAAAGTTTCAGCCGAACGTCGCCCGTGAATTCTTCCTACTGTGCATCCGTGATTTTCTAATTCTTCCTACTGTGCATCCGTGATTTTCTAAATTTAAATAGTATCCTGCCATTCTTCTATAAATATGATGCTTAGTTTAGAATTGAAAATCACACCAGAAAACAGTTCAAGTTTTCTTTAAGAATATCCCCGCCCTACCAGTCAGAAATACTCTCCTTTTAAGGTAAGGGATATTATTTTTGTTCAATATTCATAAAAAATAATATTTACTTTCATACTCTGTAGTATGTAAGTAATATTATTTCGTTTCAGATTTCGAATTATACACTCATTTTGTTAAGTATTGCTTCTATACTCCTTGAAATTAGTAGAATATCCTTAAAATATGCGATTCATCTAGTATCGTTTCACAAGGATATTTTTCTTAACAATCTTGTTAAATTTTGATCTTTTCATGTCGGGGTACTACTCACGGGGTACTATTCATGAAGTACTATTCATGGGGTGCTATTCACTCGGGTACTATTCACCCGAATTACTATTCATGATAAAAATTGATTTTTTTTCTGTTCAAATTATTTTGATACATGAATATGATTCTTGAATTTTACTCTACAAAGCAGTTATCATGTTGACAATTTGGACATTCTTAAACTATGAATAAATTGATTTATAAATATTTAAAATTTATCTTTGCTCTTACTTAATTGAATTTTTATATCATTGTCATCATCCTCATGCTTATATTGTGATGAAAGTCATCTTTTGGCCCGTAGTGCATAGATGGACTGTTGATTGATATGATTATGACTATGTATCGGTATAATCATGACCTATAATGTTACAAATGACGTGGTAAATGTCCTCATTGGCCCGTTGTGCATTGATGAACTGTTGTTGGCAGGATCATGACCACTGGTGATACTAACGAATATTCTTGGCCCGTAGTGCATGGATAATTCATGGATGTGATAATAATGAATATCCTTGGCCCGTAGTGCATGGATAATTCATGGATGTGATACTAACGAATATCCTTGGCCCGTAGTGCATGGATAATTCGATGATGTGAATTATTTATTGAGCTGTGTTATAGAGATAAAATATTGATGATGAACTTTTAAATCATAGAAGATAGTAGATATTATGTTGTACTTGACTCTTCTAATGAATTACTTGATCCGCTGCAATTAGACTTGTTGTCTATTATATTCTATCAGTTTTACACTGTTGAAGGCTAACGATAATCTATTCTGCATTATCTTAGTCATAATATTCTTTACTGGGCTAGTTGAGCTCACCCTTTGCTTTCATTGTTCTCTTCAGGAAATGAGAACATAGCCGGGACTAATTGGGAAATGGAGTGACGGTCCGAGATGGTGGCTGCACTAGTCCTCACTATTTTATAAAATAGTGTGATAATAATTGTAATAAGAACTCCATTTGAGTTTGGATATTGTCTATGAGACAATATTCTTGTTAAAACTCTCAGCTACGCTTTTGTCATATTTGTATAAATGAAGTTGTACTTAAATTCTATACCATGTATTTGGTGACCCAGAATGGGTTCTATATACCTATTTTGGGGGCGTCACATTACCCGTATAGCTAATGCTACCTAAGACAAAGCATGCTCCTCTTTAGGCGTGTGGGCTTTATCACAGAACTCTAACATGGTCGGAGCTCGGCCCAAAGTCCTCCCTAAGGCCTAATAAATACATTCATAAAATACTTATTAATTATTCATGTGAGAATTTGATAATTAAACACCTAACTACATTACACTTATCTACTTCGCCTCCTCGAAAGACTACGAGCTAGTTGTGTGTACTATGCGGAGCTGGCCACGGTTCTTCTTTGCCTGCTCAAAATTCTTCTTGAAGTCATCATCATCCCAGTGCGCACACATAACCTGCCATGCTAAATCGAAGACTATGTGGAGCTGGTGATCTCTAATAGTGGTCCCGGACTAGTCATCAACTACCTGGGTTGCCCTCCGTCGCATTTCATACAGTCAGTCAGATTAATTCTTAGCGACGTGTGCAATAATCACATCGTCGCCGGCTGCCTAAGAGATGCCCTCCTCATATCTATAATAAGTCTAGAACAAAAGTTTAAAAGTTAGGAACAATTAATTTCTTAAGCAAAAACTATGTACTAATATATAACTAATTAATATAAACTTATTAACTTATGTGAAACTCCCGTAAAACAATATGTATAAATAAGGCATCGTACCGCGCGTACTGGTTGTAGCGTATGCACCTGGTCAGGAGGTGCGTCACGCAGACAGCGTGTAAGGTGTGACGTCCCCAAAATAGGTATACAACACTCATTCTGAGTCGCCAAATACATGGTACAGAAAGCAAACTACAACTTCAATAATACAATTGTCGTGCAAAATACGACAACACATACTGTGAGTTTAAATACAAATATTGTCTTCTGGACAATATCCACACTCAAATAAATCCTCATTACAATTATTCAAACACTATTTTACAGAAATAGTGAGGACTGCTAAAACATCTTTCTAGAACCATCACTCCATACCCCGACTAGATCCTGTTATGTTCTCACCTCCTGAGAAGAAAAATAGAACAAAAAGAAAAAGGGTGAGCTCAACTAGCCCAGTAAAGAATATTATGACTAAGATAATATACAACAAATTATCGTTAGTCTTCAACAGGGAAAAATCTGATAGAATATAATCGACAACAAGTTTTAGATCAACAACTGCAGCGAAAATAGCAAACCATTAGAAGAGTCAAGTAGAGAAAGAATTCTACTATCTTCTAAGATTTAAAAGTCCATCATCAATATTTTATCCCTGTAACATCAATTAATAATCATCTTTATCCAAATATTCATCTTTGCACTACAGGCCAAAGATATTCATTTGTATCACCTGTCAATCATGTTCATCTCAACACCTGTTCATCTTTGCACTACAGGCCAAAGATATTCATCAAGTAATCATACATCTTTGCACTACAGGCCAAAGATATTCAGTAATATCATCATTTAGGACTGAGGATGATGAAAAATATCTTAAAGAGAACGAATCCAGTGAGACAGAAGGACAAATAGTAGGGATTCGTATAACAGTTTATCCAAGATCAATAATACTTCATAATAATCAATTGTGAAGCAGAATTCAAAAATAAAGATCAAAACATGGATACAATCAAAGATAGTAATCATAATAGACATCTTAGACAAAAAGGGAAATTTTTTATTTTTCGGTGAATAGTGCCGTATTTGTGAATAGTACCGTATACGTGAATAGTGCCGTATACGTGAATAGTAACCCCGACACAAAAAGTTCTAAATTTGATAAAAACTCATATCAATATTTCAGCATAATGATATTGAAGAAAATAATATCATTAAGAAGAAAATAATATCCCTTACCTCAAAATATCAGTACTTCTGGTCGGAATACCGGTATAAGGCTGAAAGAAACTTGCTCTGATGTATAGAAACTCTCAAAGTATCTAAATACTCACAAAATACACTCAATAATCTAGAGAGAGAAAGAGAGAAAACTTGTTTCTGGTGTGATTTTCAATTCTAACTTAGCCCTCTATTTATAGGAAAATGTTAGCACGCCGAAGCAGACTTAACTGCAACCTGATGGCTTTACCTGCTACTATTCTCACCCACCACATTTGAATAAAAATCTCAGTATATTTCTTCACCAACCAAGAGTGGGGCCCACCAATTCTAGAATTTTCTATCAAAATGATAAACTCCGAAAATTCAACAATTTCTGAACCAGTCATCTCGTAAAATTCATAATAAATCATACGTTCATTTTTAACGGTTCAAAATTTGTGGACATATACTCAACTTATATATGTATAACATATCCAAAAATTACCACGATCCAACGGTCGGATTAAAAATTATAACCCCCGCAAAATATCTCAAAAACCCTGATTTTTAATACCTCCATTCCGACAAAAATACTGATAAAAACCTCAACATTAACTCCTTCATTTTTAATCACAAAAATATATCCCTCATTTATATCCACATAAAATAAATATTTCCTTATCATATGAATCAATAATTAATTATTCACAAATAATATTACAGAATCACATTTATGACAACCAGGCCGTTCCCAGGAAAGAGGGGGCTTTCCAATAAGGATTTCTCCTTATTGGCGCGCAATTAGATGACCAAACCTCTCCTTAGACAGAACTTTCTTGACATTGCCAATAATGTTATCTAATAATATTATTCAAATAATATGAATTAGTGATCTGATAATGGAAAATACTGTGCAGCAACAATTATTGAAACAACAATAATATAAAATATTAACGCAACAATTATTGAATCAATAAAATAAAATATTGAACAATAACTACTGTAACAATTATTGAGTAGTGCCTTCTTACGTAAGAATCAATAATTGGTGCAATACCGTGTGCTACTGTATTTTAACCACCGGGTATTCCAACAGTATTAACGGTAACAACTACGCCGTTATTTATAAACAACTTATACTTGTCGTTTTCTTCATCCAATCGCTTTTCGTTATGGGGCCCACACAAGGCTGCGCCGTCGTACGAATATTCCCCGACAGCAAGAATATTCCACGACCAAACGAATATTCTCCGACAAAATGAATATTTTATAACCATTTGCTTATTTTGTAAAATTTGCACATTTCACCCATAACCAAAGTATTATATCAAATTAATCCCTTATTATTCACAATAATATTTAGAGAAAATTTGATTTTATTCATTAATAAGTTGGGGTCTTACATAAGGTGTGTTTAGCGATTGGGCCTAGTATACTACAGTAAAAATATAACAATATGTGTTACGTTAATTATGTAATGTAGTAAATTATATAAATTTAAAATTGTTACTGCAATAATAAATTAACACTTACTGTACAGACTCGACATCCACCAGGACTGTAAGTGGAATTGCCGGTGGATGACCAATGATATCGAGGTTAGTCCCTCGGTGTCATTGATGAGGCACATATGTAATTATTAAAAAAAAATTGAGTTAATAAACATAAACTAATGCAGGTTAAGATATATTTAAATCTTAGTTTAGATAACTTACTAGCTCCTGAAGATGAGCCTCCATCATGGCTAGCGTCTCCTGATTGAAATCTCCCACCACCGCGGCGACCTCCACCGCTATGTATAGCCATAAATATGCTATTGGAATAACCAAAATAATGCATGTGAATTTGAATGTAAATTATATATATATATATATATATATATATATATATATATATATATTACTCTTGCATTATTTATTAATTTGAAATAAATTTAGATTACGTACATCATTAAACCAGTCAGATTTAACATCGATATCATTTTCGGATTATGTATCTTCCTCATTATCAGTTTCGATATCAGTTCTGTCATCGTTATCATCCTCAATGACTATGTAGTCATTCACGACGATGTCTTCCTTGACATCCTCATCATCAGGTACGTCAACCACATCATTTGTCATTACATCTTCATCATTTAGCACTACTTGCCTGGGATTGCTAACATCTTCTTGCAGCACCTCATCCATCCCAAACATATTAGCATCATCAAATGCACGTGTTTTAGTTTTGACTGCTATATACCAGGGGCTTCTACTATTTACGATATTAGGAGCGTATTACACTTGATTCGCTTAACTGGCTAACACGAATACGTCATCAGATCTTAGTACCAACTTGATATCTACTGTGATGATTCTATTACGATCAACTTTAACATTCTTTTTAGTATTAAACGAACGACACTTAAAATGTAACTACCTTTTCGTGAAAATTGAGCATAACCACATCCTGTAAACGTCCATAGTAATTGGACTCGGAATCATGGTAACAGCTTCCCAACACCATAACCCCAGAATTGACTGATGTGAGTTCATTTAATTCATCGACCTTAAATTTGTACCCATTCTTGATGCAGTCAGGAAAAGAACTAACAAATTTGTAAGGTCCTTAGATGACATCTATAGAACGCTTAGAAATGTTCTCTTCTTCAGCCTTTTCTTAAACCACTATTAGAAATTAGCAGTAGTGAATGCTTCCAACTCTGCTGCAATTAAAGTCAGGTTAGAAGCATACGTTTCCTCTTCGAATGAACTGAAATAATAATAAAATGGCTTAATATATAAATGATTAAACTTATAAATTATATATAAGATGTGACAAATAATAATTCATACCTGAAATATGATGATACTTCAGGCATATTTAAAAGCAAGTATGTAGATACAATCTTCAAATCTTTGTCGCTTAACTAAGTCATCGTCTCATGGCTAAATGGCTTAGGTGAATATGTGGATACAGTTAACTCTTCATCAGCATGAGATTGGGGACTGACGACCTCATTCCTACTTAAACGATTGTGCTTCTTTGAGACAACATCGTTAAAATATAATGAGCAGAAGTTGACATGCTTTTCCTCTATATAGCGTTCAACAATAGAACCCTCTACATGAGTTTTTTTCTTGACTTTCTATTTTAATCAATGCATATACCTAAAATATATTCCAAGATATGAGTATTATTAATATGAGAAGCATAATGCAATTTGTAGATTATATTACCTCTCAAAAGGATACATGCACTGATATTGCACCGGTCCTCCAAGTTTAAGTTCATACGGTAGATGGATAGGAAGATGTTTGATGAGTGGATTTTATACCCACAAATCGGATACTTTAATCCTTAAGAAATTGCATATCCGTCATGATTTATACTGCTTTTATATAGTGTTTTGTTATTATTCTATATAAAAGTGCATTGCAGAAGTTTATTGGTCATTTCCAGGGTTAAAAGGGCAAAAATGTTAGATTTCTAGTACCAACGCCGTAGCGCCATTTCCTAGTCCTTTTCTGGCGCTGTAGCGCCTCTTGATTTCCAGCTCACCCTATGCAGCACTGCAGCGGCTCTTCTGTTGCACAAACTGGCACCACAACGCTTCAAATTGCACAGCCTTTACAGCACGGGTGCTGAAGCGCCTAACTTATCTTAAAACCCGGTGCCGCAGTGCCAGTACTAGATCCGAGGTAGACAACAGTTGTCATGGGTTAACCTAATAGGTATGGTTTTTAACCCAATGGAACATCCTCCTTGTTAAACATCAGACTTATATTTTTGGAAGGAACAAGGAGCATAGAGAAAGATCTTGGGAGCTAGAACTTAAGAGAGTTTTGGTAAACCAAGAAACTAGAGATAGAAGGCAAAGGACTGGGACTCCGTGGGAGCTCAAGAGCAAGCTAACAACAAGAAATGGAGAGCATGAATTGAAGGGAGTTCTTGGAGATTGAAGAATGACTTGACAAAGTTTATTATTCTCTATTTATTTCCCTTGATTTTATAATCTATAAATGTTGTTTATTTTGCTATTGATGTTTAATTTAAAAGCTATGAACTAAACATTGTTCTAAGATTATAATGGAACCCACTGTTAATTTGAATTGATTTTCTTTTTTCTTTGGTTGGCACTATATGGATTGGCTCAATATATTATGCTTAATGTTAATTACTAAGGGATTAGTAATTAAAATGGTAATTTATGAGAAATTGGGAAATGGATTGTAGATTTATACCTTGAATATTTTGGCATGTGATTATGCTTTGTCTACACCTATAAACTACATAATCTGTGTATAGGATAGGAATATACCTATATATCATGTGTGACCTAATTGAGAACCTAAACTTGAATTCTTTGTCTATGGTTAATTCACATAGGAATATGTGGAATTATGTAGCTAGGATGTTCCTTTTCGTTCTATTCCCTTTTTGGTAGATCAAGAGAGGATAGGTTTATATGTACTTCGGAAGAGGCGTATGAATACTTATGAATTCTCGATTGACAATCTGTCGTGACCACTATAATCAAAGAGAGAGTTAGGATATTTAATGAAGAATTACACGCCAATTGTTTGACAAAAGGCTTGTGTGGGAAAAGTTATGATCTTAGCTTGTAGCACCTTAGATACTAGTTGTTGGCCATTTACTTGCTTTGATAATTAGTTTAATTAATTATCTTTTATTCAACTATTTAAATAAGACTGAAGCGATATAAAGTCGGTAATGGGTAAATATTAGTGATAATTCATCGTGGGATCGACAACTTATTTACTTTTTATTACTTATGGACCATGTATACTTGTGCATGTTTTATTGATTACGAAATTGATCAACAAGTTTTTGGCGTCGTTGCCGGGGAATTATTATTATAATATTGTCCAATATTGATTTCAATCAATTTAGTCTTAAGCTAGACGTGTATATTTATATTTAATTTGTTTGAGTTTTGTTTTGTTTTTAAGTGTTTTTAGGCTATGGATTAGCATATCTATCAATGGCCTTGTGAGAGGACGACACAACCAAGTTTGGAAGGAATACTTGAGTGATTGCAAGAACAAGTTACAAATCTCTCAAGGTTTTTCGACAATCTTGAGTGTCAATCCACTCAGAATGCCTACTGTCAGGATTAAGCTGACTATGGTCCAACCTACTATCATCCAGAGTGTCAGAGTTATCCAAGCTTTTCATGGTACAATAGTCAAGAGCAATCTTGTGCTCCAAATTTTTCATACCAGGCATAATTTGCATACGAACCTCCACCGCAATATGAGGAGGCATCTAAGTTGGAGGAGGTTATTTCCTATTACTTAGAGCAACAAGAAGAAAGAAGGTTGGAGTAGCTCCTTTCCAAATTTATAGAGCAAAATGAGGTTCAATTGACTAACCAAGTTGCTTCATTACGGAACCTCGAGAGCCAATTAGGACAATTTGTCACTATTATCCTTAATCAATTGCGTAGCATTTTACCTAGCCTCACATAAATGAATCCTACCGAGGAGGGTGAAGAGCAATGCATGGTGGATACGTAAGAAAATGGCGAGGAGTTACACAGGGATGTTGAAGACAATGAAATGCATCCTGATGTGATTGTGGATTCTGAGGTTGGAGAACATAGTAGCATGATTGGGTGTAATGTCAAGAATGATGAAGATCTTGAAACCACATGCAGGGTTTTTGAAACCATCGAAGACCCAATGGAGCATAAAGAACATTTTCATGTTGATCTTTTGAAAGGCAAATTAGTGGATAATTCGAACAATGAAAGTTTCTTCGTGTCGATGGATAAAGTGGAGTTTGAGGGTCGCCAATCATCCATTTCCACCATGCAAATCAAAGAAAAGACAAATAGGCGACATGATATGGTCATCTTCTCGTATGAGCCGGTTTGAAAGAAAATGAATGATTCGGGCCGACGGCTATAAACAATCACTTCTTGGGAGGCAGCCCAATCGCTAATTTAATTTTAGTATCCTTGTATTCTATTTCTCTTTCATATTGCTCTATTATTAATTTAGTTTATTTTGTCATCCTTCCATGTGTAGTTTAGTTCATTTTTATCTTAATTTTCCTTTTTAAGGATTAGTAAGTTAATTTTGTTCTAATAGTGCATTGAGATTTTAAGTTTAATATAAAAAATATATTTTCAACACTCTTGGTATACTTATGATATTCATTGCTTTAAATCTTTGGTAACCATTAGTGTTATTTTAAGTTATGGCATCCCTGCGGTTTCATTTTTTTAAATTCTTGATATCTGTTCGTGTTTTTAGTTTAGGTAAACTTTGGTTAAATTTTAAGTTGTTATGCATTTATATATGTTTGTGGTTTTTAATTTTGTTATAGTAAGTTTTTATTGCATAAAAATTTTGTAGAATTTTGGCTATGTCTGCTGATAGAGAGTGTTTACTGTGCAGAAAAGGCTAAAAATGTTTGCCTGGTGCAGGGTCGGCGTCGCAACGCCTATGATTGGCTTGGAACTGGCACCACAGTAACCTAGGTTGTAAGACCCCAACTTTTATAAATAAAGATGAATTTTCTATAAATGTCAGTTTTGAATATTATAGAGTTAATTTGATATAATGTTATAGTTGTGGGTAATATTTATAAATTTTGCAAAGTACGCAAGTTGTTATATAATATTCAATTGGTCGGGGAATATTCGTTTTAACAGGAAATATTCGTACAACGACACAATCATTGGTGGACCCCACAACGGAATTATTGTCGGATTGAGAAAACGACAAAAATATTTTATTAAAAATAACGGCGGAAATTTTACCATTGTTACTGTTGAACTACTCGGTAGTAAAAGTACAGTAATACGTGTGGTTGCATAGTAGCACACAGTATTGATTATTAATGCTTATGTGAGAAGTCACTCAGTTTGATTCAATTATTGTCAGTTAATAATATGAATTATTTAGCGATAATGACGTTTTTTTTATTCGTATTATTAACGTAATAAAACAGAAACATCTTTTTATATAAAACAGAATACTTTATTAAAGTTATTCTATAAATAGAATATATTATATTTTATTTAAAAGATTTTTCTTTAAATATGGACCGTCAGATTAAAGTAATCAATCTGGACCGTTCATGGATTAGTTACTATGCATTCTATTTTTCTATAAATAGCAGCTCATTCCTTCATTATTTCTTACGAATTCACTGAACTCTAGAGAGAGAAACTATAGAGAGAAACTATAGAGAGAGAGAAGAAGAGTATTCTGCTACTTAACTACTTCCTTATTTCAGCTCGTCTTTAAAACGGTAAGGGATATTATTCTTTTGTATTCAAGAAGAGAATTTCTGTTATTCCATTTCTTTATTATTCTGTTGGAATAACCTGTATATGCGGAATACCCTATACTTGGTGACATTCTTCTATTATTCTGTTGGAACATCCTGTCTGTGTGTTTTACACCGGACCTGGTTCCGTTTTTATTATTATTCTGTTGGAACATCCTGTCTGTGTGTTTTACACCGGACCTGGTTCCGTTTTTATTATTATTCTGTTGGAACATCCTGTCTGTGTGTTTTACACCGGACCTGGTTCCATTATTTATTATTCTGTCGGAATATCCTGTCTGTGTGTTTTACACCGGACCTGGTTCCATTATTTATTATTCTGTCGGAATATCCTGTCTGTGCGTTTACGCCGGACCTGGTTCCATTATTTATTATTCTGTTGGAATAACCTGTTTGTGCGGTCTATCGCATGCATGGTGATTTCTTTTGTTATTCCATTCTTTATTGTACTCAATTGGTTAAGTTTTGACTTCTATACTCCATGAAATTTGTGGAATATCCTTGATAATTGCGTTTCATCCAGTATCTTTTCATGAAAATATTCTTCTAAGTATTCTTGAATTTTACTCCACAAAGCAGTATCATGTTGACAATTTGGACGTTATTAATTCCTGGATAAATTAATTCTTGAACTTGTTTTATTGAATTCTTATATCATTGTCATCATCCTCATGTTTATAAAATGTTGAAAGTCATCTGTGGCCTGTAGTGCATAGATGGACTTGGTATGATTATGACCAGGGATTATTCGGTATAATCATGACCGTAATGTTACAAATGATGTGGTAAAAGTCCTCATTGGCCCGTAGTGCATTGATGGACAGTTGTTGGCATGATCATGACCATTAATGAATATACGAATATCCTTGGCCGTAGTGCAGGGGTGATTCGATGATGTGAATTATTTTATTAAGCTGAGTCTCAGCGATCACAGTGTTGGAAAATCTTTTAAATCATAAAAGATAGTAGAGTTTATTTTCTACTTGACTCTTTTAATGGATTGCTTGTTCCGCTGCAGTTAAACTTGATGTCTATTATATTTTATCAGTTTAACATTGTTGAAGGCTAATGATAATTTATTCTGCATTATCTTAGTCATGATATTTCTTACTGGGCTAGTTGAGCTCACCCTTTCTTTCACTGTTCTCTTCAGGAAATGAGAACGTAGCTGGGGCAAGTCGGGGAACGGAGTGATGGTCCGAATGATAGTATTAGTTAGTAGTCCTCACTATTCTATGTAATGGTGTGTTAATAAATATAATGAGGACTCCTTTTGAGTATGAATACTCTCTAGAAGATAATATTTGTATTCAAACTCACAGTTTATGTTTTGTCGTATTGTACACGACAGTTGTATTAGTAAGTTGTATTTGTATTTTGTACTATGTATCTGACGACCCAAGATGGGTGATGTATACCTAATTTTGGGGGCGTCACAGTTGGTATCAGAGCTTAGGGATATGATCCCTGGCTAAGATGTGAGAATAGAACTAGGAGGGGAGAGACGGGGAATTCCTTCGCTAGTATGACCTACCTAAGTTTATTTGCATGGTATTTAATTGGTCGGTCATAATATAAGGATAATATATGACATATCAATTAACTTTTATTTTGTGACAGTATCTGAAAATGGCATCTGAGAATGTTGAGAATAGCAATGGAGCACAGACGATTATTGATTCACCACATATCAATAATCAGGATAATGTTCATCAGGAAGGTGACAATCCTCATGCAAACAACAACACTGACCAGATGATGAATGATGGAATGTTCAGAGGTTTTATGCAATTCATGCAACAACAGGTGAAAGCGGCTCCTGTCCACAACGTAGGTGGAAATACTGGAAACTCTCAGGCGGTCACCGCTAAACAGTTTAAGGAGCTGGGACCACCGGAGTTTAAGGGAGAACCCAAACCACTTGTAGCTGAAACATGGATAAAGCAGATCACCAAGATATTTGATGTCTTGGGTTGCTCCGAGGAGCAAAAGGTTCCCTTTGCCGCCTTTATGTTGCGAGGAGAGGCAGATTACTGGTGGGAATCGATAAAGCGTACTCAACCTGTCGCACTGAAGATATCCTGGGAGAAGTTCCAAGAGCTGTTTAACGACAAATACTTTCCCGAGAGTATTCGTCACATGAAGGAGGTGGAGTTCATCAAATTGGAGCAGAATAATATGACCGTGTCGCAGTACGAGGCAAAATTTGCGGAGTTATCCCGGTTTGCGTCCCACCTGGTGGATAATGAAGAAAGAATGACGCGGATGTTTTTAAGAGGTTTGAAGCCGGAGATACGTCAACATCTTGTTTCTCATAAATTGTGTTTGTATTCAGATGTTGTAAATAGGGCTCAGTTGGTGGAGCGCGATAACGAGACAACGCAACCAAAAGAGAGCAGCCGGCAAAATGATAATACTAGTGAAAGCAGTCATCGAAGCGGTGACAACAAGCGTGGAGGGAATCAACAGGCCAGAAATGGTAACCACTTCGGTGGTAATCAGGGCCAAAATAATAAGAATGGGCATTTCAAGAAGAGGAGATTCAACAATGATGGAAAGACGTCAGCACCAGCACCTGTCGTTAAGGAAGGAGAACGACCACCTATCATATGTTTCAAATGCGGAGGGGAGGGGCACATCAGTCCAAACTGCGCGATGCCGTCCAAAGCATGTTATAATTGTGGAAGAGAAGGTCATTTAGCCCGATTTTGTCGTTTACCGAAGACAAATTCAGCTAGGATGGAGGCACCAAAGGCCGTCCCAGAAAAGTCAAAACCGGTTGTGCAAGGGAGAGCGTTTGTTGTGAACTCCCAGAAAGCAAGGAACCCGAATGAGGTCATCACGGGTAAGCTTATCATAAACTCTAACGAAGTCTATACTTTATTTGATACCGGTTCTACCCATTCTTTTATTTCTCCTACTTGCGCTCATCGATTAAATTTGATTCCGAAGAAATTAGACTTTGACTTAGCAGTTGAAACTCCATTGGGAGAAACCTTCATTACATCCACGGTTTATAAGTCTTGTTTGGTTCAAGTTGGTACCCACACATTACCTGTCGATCTTATTTCATTAAATACTTGCATTTGACGTGATTCTAGGGATTGATTGGTTAACTACTCATCATGCAAAAATTGATTGTTTTCGTAAGGTTGTTAGCTTTCATATTCCTAATCGACCTATTATGCGAATTCAAGCAACCAAACCATTAAAATCAATCGCTGTTATCTCAAGCCATAAAGCTATTCGTTTATTGAAAAACGGATGTCAAGCTTTCTTAGCTCATGTCACAGATCTAAACAAAAATACGTCAGCTTTGAATGATATTTTTGTTGTTAATAAATTTCCTGACGTATTTCCCGAAGAACTTCCTGGCCTACCCCCAGAGCGTGAAATTGAATTTTGTATCGACCTTGAACCCGGTACAAAACCCATTTCCAAAGCCCCATATCGAATGGCTCCTATTGAACTTCAGGAGTTAAAGACCCAACTGCAGGAATTGTTAGACATTGGTTTTATTCGTCCTAGTACTTCTCCTTGGGGTGCTCCTGTTCTGTTCGTGAAGAAGAAAGATGGGAGTATGCGACTTTGTATTGATTATCGGGAGTTGAATCATGTCACCATCAAAAATAGGTACCCATTGCCACGTATTGATGACCTGTTTGACCAGTTGCAAGGAGCACAATTCTTTTCAAAGATCGATCTTCGTTCTGGATATCATCAGCTGAAGGTTAGAACTGAGGATATTCCAAAGACTGCCTTCAGAACTCGGTATGGGCATTATGAATTCTTAGTTATGTCTTTTGGATTGACTAATGCTCCTGCTGCCTTCATGGATATGATGAACAGGGTATTTAAGGAATATTTGGATCACTTTGTGGTCGTCTTTATCGATGACATCCTTTTTTATTTTAAAAGTCGTGAAGATCATGAGCAACACTTGAGGCTGGTACTCCAAAAGCTTCGTGAATACAAACTTTATGCCAAGTTGAAGAAATGCGAGTTCTGGCTGGAAGAGGTAGCATTCCTTGGGCACGTAGTATCAAGTCGTGGAATATCTGTTGACCCGGCAAAGATTGAAGCTATTCAAAGCTGGGAGCAACCTAAATCAGTAACCGAAGTACGTAGCTTTCTCGGTCTAGCTGGTTATTATCGGAGATTCGTGGAAGGATTTTCTCGAATCGCTACTCCATTAACTCAGCTGACTCGGAAAGATACAAAGTTCGGTTGGAGCGAAGAATGTGAGCAGAGTTTTCAAGAACTCAAGAGGAGACTCATTTCAGCACCTGTTCTAACAATACCATCTGGCTCGGAGGGATTTGTCATCTACAGTGATGCTTCGAGCAAAGGGTTGGGATGCGTTCTCATGCAACATGGAAAAGTCATAGCCTATGCATCAAGACAACTCAAGGAATATGAGAGGAATTATCCTACTCATGATCTAGAGTTGGCAGCTGTTGTCTTTGCACTTAAAATTTGGAGGCATTACTTGTATGGGGAGAAGGTGGAGATCTTTACGGATCATAAAAGCCTCAAATATTTCTTCACTCAAAAGGAACTCAACATGCGACAACGACGTTGGCTTGAACTGTTGAAAGATTATGATCATACCATTCAATACCATCCTGGAAAAGCGAACGTGGTAGCTGACGCATTGAGTAGAAGATCATATGCAAGTACGAGTGCGATATTGTCAACACAAAGGCCCATTTTGTGTGACTTGCAAAGGATGGAGATAGAGTTAAAGACTCCAGGGACCCATGTGATGATGGCGAATATACGAGTAGAACCGACTTTAATCGATAAAGTTAAAGCTGCTCAAGCTACAGACCTGGAGCTGATGCGTATGAGGAAGAAAGTGCAAGAAGGTGCTATGCCGGAAGCAAGAATCGATGAAGAAGGAATACTTCGAGTCAACTCCAGACTTTGTGTTCCTAACAACCCTGATTTAAAGTATGAAATCATGATGGAGGCGCACAACACACCGTTTGCAATCCATCCTGGAAGTACCAAAATGTATCATGATCTTCGTCATACATTTTGGTGGAGCAATATGAAGAGAGAGATAGCGTTGTTTATCTCAAGGTGTCTAACTTGTCAACGAGTCAAAGCGGAGCATCAAGTACCAAAAGGTCCATTGCAACCACTTGAAATTCCAGAATGGAAGTGGGAGCACATTACCATGGATTTCGTTACCGGTCTTCCTAGGGTTTCTCAAGGTATTGATGCGATTTGGGTCATTGTTGATAGATTGACCAAGTCTGCTCATTTCTTACCGATACGAGAAACTTATACACTTGAACGTCTTGCTCGTATGTACATAAATGAGATTGTAAGACTGCATGGTATGCCAGTATCCATAGTTTCTGACCGAGACCCAAGATTCACTTCACGATTTTGGGTTAGTTTACAAAAAGCTATAGGCACGGAGTTACGATTTAGTTCAGCATATCATCCTCAGACGGACGGACAATCAGAGAGGACTATTCAAACTCTTGAAGATCTATTAAGACTCTGTGTCTTTGACTTCAAGGGAAGTTGGGACAAGTTCTTACCATTGGTGGAGTTTTCCTACAACAACAGTTATCAAGCAAGTATTGGCATGGCTCCATTCGAAGCATTGTATGGAAGAAAATGTCGTTCTCCAGTATGCTGGGATGAGGTGGGTGAAGCAACGTTGTTGGGACCGGAGTTGGTACGTATGACTACAGAAAAGATTCAAACGATCCGACAACGTATAAAAACCTCACAAGATCGACAAAAGAGTTATGCTGATCTTCATCGGAAGGACGTGGAATTTGATGTAGGAGATCATGTGTTCTTACGTGTTGCTCCATGGAAAGGAGTTACGAGATTTGGAAAGAGAGGAAAGCTCAATCCTCAATTCATCGGTCCATTTTTAATCCTCGATCGAGTAGGAACTGTGGCTTATAGACTCGCTTTACCGCCAAGTATGTCTCGTGTTCATAATGTTTTTCACATATCCATGTTACGCAAATATGTGGAAGACCCGAACCACATTATTGAGTTAGAACCGGACGAAATAGCGAAAGATTTGACGTATGAAGAAGTTCCTGTTCAAATCTTGGATAAGAAGGAACATATTCTACGCTCCAAGGTTATACCTCAAGTCAAAGTTTTGTGGAGAAACCACGATGTTGAGGAAATGACTTGGGAGTTAGAATCTGAAATGAAATCAAGGTATCCTTACCTCTTCGACATACCAGGTACGTACCCTAATTTCGAGGGCGAAATTTCATAAGAAGGGGAGGTTGTAAGACCCCAACTTTTATAAATAAAGATGAATTTTCTATAAATGTCAGTTTTGAATATTATGGAGTTAATTTGATATAATGTTATAGTTGTGGGTAATATTTATAAATTTTGCAAAGTACGCAAGTTGTTATATAATATTCGATTGGTTGGGGAATATTCGTTTTAACAGGAAATATTCGTACAACGACACAATCATTGGTGGACCCCACAACGGAATTATTGTCGGATTGAGAAAACGACAAAAATATTTTATTAAAAATAACGGTGGGAATTTTACCATTGTTACTGTTGAACTACTCGGTAGTAAAAGTACAGTAATACGTGTGGTTGCATAGTAGCACACAGTATTGATTATTAATGCTTATGTGAGAAGTCACTCAGTTTGATTCAATTATTGTCAGTTAATAATATGAATTATTTAGCGATAATGACGTTTTGTTTTATTTGTATTATTAACGTAATAAAACAGAAACATCTTTTTATATAAAACAGAATACTTTATTAAAGTTATTCAATAAATAGAATATATTATATTTTATTTAAAAGATTTTTCTTTAAATATGGACCGTCAGATTAAAGTAATCAATCTGGACCGTTCATGGATTAGTTACTATGCATTCTATTTTTCTATAAATAGCAGCTCATTCCTTCATTATTTCTTACGAATTCACTGAACTCTAGAGAGAGAAACTATAGAGAGAAACTATAGAGAGAGAGAAGAAGAGTATTCTGCTACTTAACTACTTCCTTATTTCAGCTCGTCTTTAAAACGGTAAGGGATATTATTCTTTTGTATTCAAGAAGAGAATTTCTGTTATTCCATTTCTTTATTATTCTGTTGGAATAACCTGTATATGCGGAATACCCTATACTTGGTGACATTCTTCTATTATTCTGTTGGAACATCCTGTCTGTGTGTTTTACACCGGACCTGGTTCCGTTTTTATTATTATTCTGTTGGAACATCCTGTCTGTGTGTTTTACACCGGACCTGGTTCCGTTTTTATTATTATTCTGTTGGAACATCCTGTCTGTGTGTTTTACACCGGACCTGGTTCCATTATTTATTATTCTGTCGGAATATCCTGTCTGTGTGTTTTACACCGGACCTGGTTCCATTATTTATTATTCTGTCGGAATATCCTGTCTGTGCGTTTACGCCGGACCTGGTTCCATTATTTATTATTCTGTTGGAATAACCTGTTTGTGCGGTCTATCGCATGCATGGTGATTTCTTTTGTTATTCCATTCTTTATTGTACTCAATTGGTTAAGTTTTGACTTCTATACTCCATGAAATTTGTGGAATATCCTTGATAATTGCGTTTCATCCAGTATCTTTTCATGAAAATATTCTTCTAAGTATTCTTGAATTTTACTCCACAAAGCAGTATCATGTTGACAATTTGGACGTTATTAATTCCTGGATAAATTAATTCTTGTTTTATTGAATTCTTATATCATTGTCATCATCCTCATGTTTATAAAATGTTGAAAGTCATCTGTGGCCTGTAGTACATAGATGGACTTGGTATGATTATGACCAGGGATTATTCGGTATAATCATGACCGTAATGTTACAAATGATGTGGTAAAAGTCCTCATTGGCCCGTAGTGCATTGATGGACAGTTGTTGGCATGATCATGACCATTAATGAATATACGAATATCCTTGGCCGTAGTGCAGGGGTGATTCGATAATGTGAATTATTTTATTAAGCTGAGTCTCAGCGATCACAGTGTTAGAAAATCTTTTAAATCATAAAAGATAGTAGAGTTTATTTTCTACTTGACTCTTTTAATGGATTGCTTGTTCCGCTGCAGTTAAACTTGATGTCTATTATATTTTATCAGTTTAACATTGTTGAAGGCTAATGATAATTTATTCTGCATTATCTTAGTCATGATATTTCTTACTGGGCTAGTTGAGCTCACCCTTTCTTTCACTGTTCTCTTCAGGAAATGAGAACGTAGCTGGGGCAAGTCGGGGAACGGAGTGATGGTCCGAATGATAGTATTAGTTAGTAGTCCTCACTATTCTATGTAATGGTGTGTTAATAAATATAATGAGGACTCCTTTTGAGTATGAATACTCTCTAGAAGATAATATTTATATTCAAACTCACAGTTTATGTTTTGTCGTATTGTACACGACAGTTGTATTAGTAAGTTGTATTTGTATTTTGTACTATGTATCTGACGACCCAAGATGGGTGATGTATACCTAATTTTGGGGGCGTCACACAGGTTATACTAACTCGCGTTGTAGCGCCTCTTGAAGCCTAACATCCGGCGTCGCAGAGCTTAACCAACCTTCACATTCTGTAGAGTTGCACTGCAGTGCCTCATAACAAAGGCTTACTAGCGCCGCAACGCCAAAAGTAAAATTTTGTTACCTAAGTAAGGCATCGCTCGGCTGTTGCTGCACAAAACATTAGAAATCCTCCTCATAACAGCCCCAGCTCATATCACATTGACGCTACAACATCCTATAGAAAATTCTCAGCCCTTATCTCAGTTGCCCACAGAGATTTGTCTTGCTAACATCTCCCAAGCATCAATTACAACCTAATTTGGTCGCCCATTCCAAGAGTACATCAATCTCGTTTTGAAAAAGCCCTAGTCTGTTTGGTTGGCAGCGAAAGTCTTGCGATCGGGGAAAATCACCAAATAAGTGATACAAATTGTACACTTTATTTTAGTCAGATATTGCATAGGGATACTGAGCTTAAGCTATTAAAATGCTTATAGTTGGGATTGTACACAACTTATGGATTTCGCCATATATGGGCTAAAGTACTATTAATTGTTAGATTTGGTGTGATTTGTAATTGGTGTTAAATTGCTTTGGATTGCCAACTTGGTTGAATTGATCTATTTGACAAAAAATTTGGGATAGAGATCACCTAAACAAAGGCTGATAGACTGGAATTGGGGCAACGCACGCCAGGTGGTCGACAATTCACCCAAGTGAATATTCGGCTCAGTTTGGCTTATAGTTTGGCATTGGTTTACAGTTTGGCATTGTGGCTTGGTTTAGGTTTAGATTTGCCCAAGTGAACTTTGGCTAGGCAATTCACTTTAGCTTGATATTTGGTGTTCAGTTTGGGGAAAAGTTTGGCTTAGTTTTGGTTTGGGCAATTTCTGGTTTAGTTCTAAATTTAGTTTGATTTAGCTTGGCTGTGGTTGAATTTTGGCCTATCAATTTAGTTTTTACTGGAAACTTTAACATGGCTCCTAAGAGACCTAGAACAAGCACTTCTCAGGACATACCGCAATGGGACACAACTAGATTCGTTAGCTTGGAAGCATCCGAAAAACACCATAAGGTTATTGCGAATAAGAGCCTAGTGCTAGAGAGAGGTCTCAGGCCAGATTTGAGGCTTGATGGAGATATGGGACCCACGCTAGTCGATCGCAAATGGGTCCATTTCACACGATAACCATTATCCTCAGTTATAGCCCTAGTAAGGGAATTCTACGCCAACGCTTCTTCAGAGGCCAAGCCATCTACTCAGCATCCAGAGTTAGGCTCTTCATCAACTGGGCCCTTGGTAGATATTCTAGCCTCGCTAACCCTCCTACACCAAAAATTAGATGAAGCTGCTCAGAGATCAGAGAGGCAAGCGAGGCGTATAGATGTGAGCTGCTCAGTAGCAAGACTTGATGATGCAGTATCAACTAGAGTTCGCCACCATAGAGGCTAATAGCTACTCATCATTTGGTGGAGAGGAGACACAGTCTATGCCCTTCTAATTTCCTCAGCCTCCAGTATTCCCTCCATATCCACCACCGTTTCCCACCATGGATGAAGACGGCGAAGGCGACGACGCTGAGTAATTTTACCCTCAAGAAAACCCTCTCATATTGATATCTGTATGCTAGCCAATGAGGGCATTGCCCATTTCAAGTTTAGGGTAGTTATCAGTCTTTTATCTATAGTATTATCTATCAATTGTCATAAGAACTGTTAGTATGATATCTTTTGGATTTGTTAGTATTTTAGGTTGTAATGAATTGTTATTAATTGTAGCCATGGATTATTATGTTTATGTTTTGATGCATGGATATGCATGAATTACAGGTTTTTATGTATGGATGTTTATTATCGTTATATTTGGAGTATGTTTAAATTATAGTCATGGATGCGAATTATCGTTTTGGGCCATGTTATGGCTATGTTAGACCCTATTTTGAGCTGTTTTATATTATTTCAAGGTTTTATATATTTTGTTTTATCTATCTTTTTGTGCCATGCTATGATTTTGATAAACCCTGTCTTGAACTGTTTATATGATTGGTATATAGATTATAAATTTTTTACTGTGGCCAACGATAAGTACGTTGATATGGCTATTTCAAAGAGTTATTTGTCAAGCATGTTTGGATGAGGTTTTTATTAATTATCAGTTGAGACTGTGTGTTGATCCTTTCTTTCTCATTGAGCACATACCAACTGTTGTGGCTAGTTATACTTCAGAAAAAGCTTTTATAGTTAATTGCTTTAAAAAATTTTGCGTTAACTCTCTTTAACTTGAGTGAGTCGATGAAAGTATGATTTAGATGCTTATTGCAAGTTCGGAATAGTCTTGGGTTATTGGCATGCTTTTATGGTATATAGAAAAAATTAAAATTAAAAAAATATATAATAATAATAATATGAGTTTGACCAAGCCTAATTACGTGACCTTTATTACTTGAGTTAGTAGATCCTTAGGGGTGTTCTACACCTAATACCCTAAAGTCATTTGGCTTGGGAGTCATTGATCAAATGCTTGTTACATGAGTGGCTCTGAATAGCCTAATGTCATTAGGCATAACACGCTTAAGATTTAGATTGGGATAGTTAAATAATAAAGAATAATTTCTTAAATTGGCTAAGTTTAACTACCTGGCCTTTGTTACTTGAGTTAGTAGATCCTTAGAGGTGTTCTACACCAAGTGCTCTAAAGTCGTCTGGCTTGGGAGTCATTGGTCAAAAGCTCGTTACATGAGTAGCGAATAGCCTAAGGTAGCTAAACATTGTACAAGTCCAATTTAGATGTTTGCATGCTAATACCCTTGGGATCCGTTCTTGCATATGTTGTCTTGTTCTGAAAACTTGATGTATCATGAGTTAAAGAGTTAGCATTTTAATTATGCAATTGATTATATGAATTTATTTGAGCTGTGGCTGGTTAGAGTAGTTGGTATTCACACACACACACATAGAGAATTGGATCAGAAGAAGTTTTAAGCTAGCAATTAGGATAATCATGACAGTGCTTTGCTTCTTCTTTGAGATAGTTATTCTGAGCTTAGAGGCCATAATGCGAGTAAATATTGATTCAATACTTGAGTCGCAATTATTATTAATTTTTGATGTTTTTATTTAGATATTTTGCTTAGGGACAAACAAAGACTTATGTTTAGGGGTATTTAATAAGTGGTTTTATACCCACAAATTGGATACTTTAATCCTTAAGAAATTGCATGTCCATCATGATTTATATTTCTTTTATATATTGTTTTGTTATTATTTTGTATAAAAGTGCATTGCATGAGTTTATTAGTCTTTCCAAGGTTAAAAGGGCAAAAGTGTCATACTTCTACTACCAGCGTCCCAGTGCCGGTTCCTAGTCCTTTTTTGGCGCTGCAACGCTTCTTGATTTCCAGCTCACCCTTTTAAGCGTTGCAGCGACTCTTCTCTTGCACAAACTGGCGCCGCAGCGCCTCTAATTACACAAGCCTCCTTGTTAAATATCAGATATATGTTTTTCGAAGGAATAAGGAGCATAGAGAGATCTTGGGAGCTAGAACTCCAGAAAGTTTTAGTAAACCAAGAAACTAGAGATAGAAGGCAAAGGACTGGGACTCCATGGGAGCTCAAGAGCAAGCTAGCAATAAGAAATGGAGAACATGAATTGAAAGGAGTTCTTGGAGATTGAAGAATGCCTTAACAAATTTTATTCTTCTCTATTTATTTCCTTTGATTTTGTAATCTATAAATGTTGTTTATTTTTCTATTGATGTTTAATTTAAAAGTTGTGAACTAAACATTGTTATAAGATTATAATGGAATCCATTGTTAATTTGAATTGATTTTCTTTTCTCTTTGGTTGGCACCATATGGATTGACTCAATATATTTATGTTTAATGTTAATTACTAAGGGATTTATAATTAAAATGGTAATCTATGAGAAATTGGGAAATGGATTGTAGATTTATACCTTGAATATTTTGGCATGTGATTATGCTTTGTCTATACCTATACACTATATAATTTGTGTATAGGATAGGAATATACATATATACCATATGTGACCTAATTGAGAACCTAAGCCTGAATTCCTTATCTATGGTTAATTCACATAGGAATATGTGGAATTATGTAGCTAGGATGTTCCTTTCTGTTCTATTCCTTTTTGGGTAGATCAAGAGAGGATAGGTTTATATGTACTTCGGAAGAAGCGTATGAACACTTGTGAATTCTCAGTTGACAATCAGTCGTGACCACTATAATCAAAGGGAGATTTAGGATATTTAATGAAGCATTGCACGCCAATTATTTGACAAAAGGCTTGTGTGGGGGAAGTTATGATATTAGCTTTTAGCACCTTAGCTACCAGTCGTTAGCCATTTACTTGCTTTGATAATTAGAATTAATTAGTTTAATTAATTATCTTTTATTCAACTGTTTAAATAAGACTGAAGCGATATAAAGTTGGTAAATATTAGTGGTAATTCCTCATGGGATTGGCAACTTACTCTTTATTACTTGTGGACCGCATATACTTGCGCGTGTTTTATTGATTGCAAAATCGGTCAACAATGTTCCATCAAGTTGAAGAATCCTTGATGGAAGACCATTTCTAGCTTGTAAATGGTAAGCACAATATTGTTCTCCATCTGCTTCACATCACTATACTTTATTACAGTTGAGCACATATCCCAAAAGAAATTAATTTGAAGGTTTGATCAATGCATCCATAACTTTTCTGGGTAACATCTCACGAAATGCAATTAAGATCAACTTTTACATGAATATATGATAATCGTGACTCTTGAACCCATTAATTTTTAATTGTTCAAGCTTACAGCAGCGCGATATATTAGACGCATATCCATCTGGGATCTTCAACCCACTAACCCATTTGCATACCTCTTCAACTTGTTGCTTAGTAAAACAAATAGAGCTTTAGGTTTCGTATTGTTAGGGCGAAGCCACAATTCTGGCCTGATGTTCAACGCCTCCAAATCTTTCTGTGTATTGTCATTGTCTTTGGTTTTACCACTCACATCTAACATGGTGTAAAACAAGTTCTCAAAAATATTCTTTTCTGTTTGCATGACATCTATACAATGACAAACTAAAAGTGTGACCAAATACGGCAACTCAAACCATATGGACGAGTGTATCCAATTATGAGTCTTCACGTACCCGACTGCTCTAAATTTACTTTGCTCCTTTCCTGGCGGTGAAAATGTCAGATCGTCCAGCCAGCCCAAGTCCTCACTACCCGACAGTCGACCAACAACCTCCTTCTTCTCTGTCTTTCTATTGAACTGTGCAGACATCTTTCTATAATTATGATTAACAGGCAAGAATATACGAGCTATTCCAAAGAAACTACATTTTTGCCCAAGTTGAAACTTATTACCTTGTACATCCCCCATACACACTGGACATGATATCTTCCCATGAGTTAACCAACCACTAATCATCCCAAGAGCTGGAAAGTTAGTGATAGTCCACAACAAGGCTGCCTTCATAAAAAAATTCTCGCTAATTAATTTATCATACGTCTGGACCCTCGTCTCCCACAACATCTTTAGTTCATCGAGTAATGGCCTAAGGTAAACGTTAATGTCTTTTGTAAGACTCTTATCCCCCGGTATGGGTAAAGTCAAGAACAAATACGAATCCCTTATGCACATTGACGATGGAAGATTACAAGCTATCATAATGACTGGCCAAATTGAGTAAGGCTGGCTAAAATTATTAAAAAAGCAAAAGCCATCCGTAGCCAGGTCGAGCCTCACATTCCTGACTTCCTCCATAAACTATGATTTTTTTATCAAATCTCTTTCATTCATCTCCATCTACTGGGTGAGTCAACTGACCAGGCACGACATCCCTTGTTCTATGCCAACTCATATGTTGAGCCGTATGGGACGATATGAATAGCCCTTGAAGCCTCGGTGCAAGAGGAAAGTAGCGTAAGATCTTCTTGGACATATGTTTCTCAGTCCCCCCACTTTTGTCACCTTTTACCAAGGCAAGCTGCATGTATCACATTGTCCCTTATCTCTGTCCACCCCATAGTATAACATGTAATCTTGCTCACAAGCATCAATCTTCTGATTCCCATATTCAATGATGAGTGGGTTTTATACCTACGAATCGACTTCTGATTTAGACTTGAACAGGGTTGATCCTGTCTATTTCTATACAGTTTTACTTGTTTTGTGTTTAGGATTGCATTACGTGGCATGGTGGTATAATGGTGGCATTATGGTGAGAAAGTAGCATTGTAAGCAAGAAATTAGCACAACTACAGAAGCACTCCCCGCCGAGATGGGCTTATTAGTGAAGAAAACCCCCGCTGGGGCGGGGGTACATGAGTCAGTTGCTGTAGTACCCCCCGCCGGGGTGGGCCCTTATAAGTATAAAACCCCCGCCGGGGTGGGGGTACGGGGAGAGAGAAAACGGTTTCTATTATGATTAAAACTCTACAGCTGGTGGATGAAAAACTTGGGCATGGATTAGGACTGCTATTGGGCGTCGTTTATGAACTATTACAAAAGATATGCATCAGTTAACACAACTTAATGAAGAGTCAATCACAACAATCAATCAATTAGAAAATTTGAGCCCTAATTTCAGAAGAACATTGGAGGAGAGTAAAGAAGGTCAAGATCACGAAGATTACAGGATCGAAGGAAAAGAAGGGTGGTTTTGTGTTGTTCTATTTCTTTAATTTGAATTATGTAATTGGGATGATGGATTCTTTTCTTATTTTAGTTTTTAATTTATCTATGATGAACTAAATTCTTAATTAGGCTTGCAATGAATCCTTAGTGTTAAACAATGATTATCATGCCTTAATTTCAGTTTAATAAAACTAACAATTCAGTTTATCTATTGTGATTTGTACTTTAATTTATGAATTGCTTGATCACCAGTTTTATGTGAATTTGTATGGACTCGAGAGATGATGTATGAATCTTGACCTAATCACTTTAGCATGTGTTCTTGAATTCTATGTTTTGATAGAATCTTGATGAATGTTTAGGATAGATATATACCTAACATCGCATGTAATCGCATAAAGAACTTGAGATTTAAACCTTCTTTGATTTTAATTCACATAGAGATATAGTGAATTAGTTAATTAGGGTGTTTGGAATAATTTAATCAATTTGTGAATTTAAGTTAATACGGTGTTAGTTCATTGAGAGATGGCTGATTCTACTTGAGTGTTCTTGATTAATAAAGTGAGATAGTAAGTTAAATTGGAAAAAGGTGTGATAATCAGAGTGAAACTTAAAGTGAAATTGTAAGCCTAATTCTCTAATATCTGATTTAAATTTACGGTTAATAGTATGTATTGATTGGTTGGATTTTTAGTTTTTTATTAATTATAATCTTTAATTTGAATAGTTTAATAAAATTGAAATAATATAAAATTGGTATTTGTTAGATTGAATTTCATACTAGTCTCTGTGGGAACGATACTTTTCTCATCATTATATTACTTGTTGACCACGTACACTTGCGTGTGAGCGTATCTAGAATTTACATCAACAAGTTTTTGGCATCGTTGTCGGGGACTAGTTTTGATTTTAGTATTTTTCAATATCATTTTAATTAGTTCAGTTTTACTTAAACAGTTTTTCTTTTTGTTTTGCTCTTTATTGTTTTAGGTTCTCTGATTTTGTGTATGCAAACTCAGTCTAAGAAGCCAGACTTGCTTCCTTTCGAGGAAGATATCGAGAAAAGGTTTCAAAGGCTCAGTAAGTGGATTAGGGATAACAGGGAGAACTTTGATAAGGATGAAACTATGGCTGCAGAAGATCAGAAAGCGCTGAGGGATTATGCTACTCCCAGGGTGACCGAGCTTCAGTCGAGTATTACCAGGCCTACGATAGCTGCGAACAATTTTTAGATCAAGTCTGGGACCATACAAATGATACATAAATCAATGTAGTTTGGGGGATTAGCCAACGACAATCCGAATGAGCACTTAGTTAGGTTTCTAAAATCTATGACACCTTTAGATACAACGGGGTGCCGGATGATGCAGTAAGACTTTTCTTGTTTCTGTTCCTACTGGGGGACAAGGCAAAAAGTTGGTTGCACTCATTACCGCCAGGGTCGAATACAACATGGGATGACCTTGCTCAGAAATTTTTGGCCAAGTTTTTCCCACTAGCAAAGACTGCGAAAATGAGGAACAAGATTACTATGTTTGAGCAGCAGCATGGGGAGTCTTTGTACGAAGCTTGGGAGAGGTACACAAGGAATTACTTAGGAATTTCCCACATCATGGACTACCCAAATGGCTGCAGATGAACAAGTTTTACAATGGGTTGAGTGGTAATCTTCGTACTAGTATAGATGCAGCTTCTGGGGGAGCGTTCATGGCTAAGAGTTATGAGGAGGCATACGATCTGATAGAGATTATGGTGGCTAACAACTACCAGTGGCCTACAGTGAGAATGACATAACCTAAGGCAGCTGGGATGTTTGAGGTAGATGGGGTAGATTTCAACTTTATCAAAGAAGATGGATGCTCTAACAGGTGCACAAACTCAGCAGGTTGCTTATGTTTACGAATTATGTAAGGGGGAACATCCAACAGAACAGTGTGCCATTAACCCTGCAGTGGTATAGTTTGTGGGCAGCTATAACATAATTCTGCAGAATATGTATCAGAATGACTATAATTCGGGAAATAGGAATCATCCGAATTTTTCGTAGGGTAATAATCAAAATTAACAGGCTCCACGACCATCTTATCCCTTAGGGTTTCAAAATCAGCATCAATAAGCAGCTTCACATCAAGAGAAAAAGACAGATTGAGAAGAGCTATTGTTGAAGTACATATTTGGTAACGAGGCAGTAATGAAAACACAAGCAGTGGCAATCAAAAACTTAGAAAATCAGATGGGACAACTTTTATTAGCCCTTAATAACAGGCCTCAAGGGACTCTACCTAGTGACACATAGAAGAATCCGAAGGGAAATCATGAATAGTGTCAAGCAATCACTTTGAGAAGTGGAAAACACCTTGAGGGACATAATATAGAAAATTTAACGAAGAAAGATGGTAAACAAGGTGAAGACAAAGTGGTTGAAGAGAAACAAGGTGAGGACAAGCAAGTTAACCAGAGTAAGACAGATGTTGATCCCATTGTTTATCCTCCACCACCGTTTCAGCAAAGAGTTCAGAAACAGAAATTGAATAAGCAGTTCTCGAAGTTTTTGGAAGTTTTCAAGAAACTTCAAATCAACATTCCTTTCGTAGAAGCCTTGGAATAAATGTCGAGCTATGCCAAATTCATGAAGGGTATTCTGTCAAGGAAGAAGAAGTTAGAGGATTACGAGACTGTGGCTTTAACGGAGGAATGCAGTGCAGTTCTACAGAGAAAGTTGCCTCTGAAGTTGAAGAATATGGGGAGTTTCACCATTCCCTGCACAATAGGGAACATGGCCTTCAACAAGTGTTTGTGTGATTTGGGGGCGAGTGTAAACCTCATGACTTTGTTAGTATATACTCAATTGGGTTTGCCAACTCCGAAGCCTATAAACATATCACTACAATTAGAGGATAGATCGATAACTTATCCAAGAGGCATTGTGGAAGACATTTTAGTTATGGTGGATAAGTTTATTTTTCCGACAGATTTTATAATTTTGGATTATGAAGAGGACAAAAACATCCCAATCATCTTAGGGGGGCCATTTTTGCTATGGGTAGGACTCTCATCGATGTTCAGAAAGGGGAATTAACCATGAGGGTACAAGACCAGGAAGTCAAATTCAATATGTTCAAGGCCATGAGGTTCCCTACAGACGAGGAAGAGTGTTTTCGATTAGATGTGATAGACAAATTGGTTAACGAAGACTTGGTTAAAGGTCTGGACAGGGATCTGTTGGAAAATACTCTACTGGGGGATGAGAACTTGGATGATCCAGATTTCGTAGACTACTTACATATACTGGATTATTTACCTAGAGTTAGCAGGTTCAAGGGACCATTCGAGCCACTACACACAGAAGAAAAAGCTTAGGCACGAATGAAACCTTCACTGGAGGAGCCACCTACTCTTGAGCTTAAACCTCTTTCTAAACACCTCAAGTATGCTTATTTTGGTAATTCTAATACTTTACCTATTATTATTGCATCTGCGCTTAACGAATTATAGGAAAGTAAGTTGCTGAGGGTGCTTAGAGAATACAAGTCTGCAATAGGATGGACGATCACTGATATCAAGGGGATCAACCCCTCCTTCTGCATGCACAAGATTATCTTATAAGAGGACTCAAAGTCAATAGTGGAACAACAAAGAAGATTAAATCCAATCATGAAAGAGGTGGTAAAGAAAGAAATATTAAAATGGTTTGATGCTGGAATAATATACCCGATTTCAGACAGTATATGGGTTAGTTCAGTTCAATGCATCCCAAAAAAGGGTGGAATGACAATAGTGACGAACGACGATAATGAACTAATTCCAACGAGTGTAGTGACCAGGTGGAGGGTTTGTATAGACTATAAAAAGCTTAATAAGGCAACCCGAAAGAACCACTTTCCTCTACCCTTTATCGATCAGATGTTGGACCGGTTTGCTAGGTATGAGTATTACTGCTTACTGGACGGATATTCGAGGAATAACCAGATAGTCATAGCTCTTGAGGATCAAGAAAAGACCACCTTCACATGCCTATACGACACATTTGCATTCAGGAGGATGTCCTTTGGGTTATGTAATGCATCGGTGACTTTCCAAAGATGTATGATGGTCATCTTTTCGGACATGGTGGAGAGGAATGTGGAAGTTTTTATGGATGACTTCTCAATCTATGGAAATACTTTTGATAAGTGTCTTGAAAATCTGGTCATGGTTTTAAAGCGATGTGTGGAAACTAACTTGGTTCTAAACTGGGAGAAGTGCCACTTTATGGTTGAAGAAGGAATTATTCTGGGGCACAAAGTCTCTGCAAAGGGTTTAGAGGTTGATAGGGCAAAGCTGGACACGATTGAGAATCTTCCACTGCCGACTACAATTAAGGGAATCCGCAGTTTTCTTGGACATGCCGGATTCTACCGTAGGTTTATAAAGGATTTCTCTAAGATTGCTAAACCACTATGCAGTCTCTTAGAGAAAGATGCAGTTTTTAGTTTTGATGAATAATGCATGTCAGCGTTTGAGCAGTTGAAAATTTTTTTTGACTACAACTCCTATGATAGTAGCACCTGATTAGACATTGTCGTTCGAGTTAATGTGTGATGCTGGAGACTACGCGGTAGGGGCTGTTTTGGGTCAACAATGAGAGAAGATATTTTATGCCATATCTACGCAAGTAAAACCCCTCACGGATGCCCAATTGAACTATACAACCACCGAGAAGGAATTACTTGCTGTAGTGTACGCCTTTGACAAATTTAGAGCTTATTTGATAGGAACAAAGGTGGTGGTATACACGGATCACTCGGCGATTCGTTATCTAATCACAAAGAAGGATGCTAAGCCTAGGCTCATTAGATGCATTCTACTCCTTTAGGAATTTGATTTGGAGATAAAGGATAGGAAGGGGATATAAAATCAAGTGACGGATCATCTTTCAAGATTAAAAAAATCTGGATAAGGATGGGGCAGATAAATATGTAATCAACGAGTCATTTTCGGATGAGCAGCTATTTGGAGTAAACTCTGAGTTTCCATAGTATATGGATTTTACCAATTACTTGGTGAGAAAAATCCTTTCCCCTGATTTGACACATCAACAGAAAAAGAAGTTCCTGCATGATGTCAAGTGGTACATGTGGGATGAGCCCTATTTATTCAGATAGTGTGCAGATAAAATGATCCGTAGATGTGTGTCTTACAGCGAAGTGAAGAATATTTTTCACGAATGCCATTCATCTGCATATGGGGGACACTATGGGAGTGAGCGAACAACGACCAATGTACTTCATGCATGATTCTATTGGCCTACTGTATTCAAGGATGCCCGCCAGTTCGTGAAAAACTGTGACATATGCCAAAGGGTGGGAAATATATCGAAAAGGAATGAGATGTCGCTCAACACGATCATGGAAGTCGAGGTTTTTGATGTATGGGGGATGGACTTCATGGGACCTTTTCTGCCTTCATTCAACAACCTGTACATCTTGCTAGCTGTGGATTACGTGTCAAAGTAGGTTGAAGCTATAACACTCCCTATGAATGATGCCAAGGTGGTTCTAAAGTTTCTACCAAAGAACATCTTCACAAGGTTTGGCACGCCAAGAGCAATCATAAGTGACGAGGGAAGTCACTTCTGCAATAGGTCATTTACAGCTCTCTTGGTGAAGTACGGGGTCAATCACAGGGGTACAACAACGTATCACCCCCAAACGAGTGGTCAAGCTGAGGTTTCCAACAGAGAGGTGAAGTGAATTTTAGAGAAAATGGTTAATCCGAGTAGAGAAGATTGGTCTCTAAAGTTAACTGACGCGTTATGGGCTTATCGGACAGCATACAAGACACCAGTAGGGATGTCTCTGTATCAGTTGGTCTATGGGAAAGCGTGTCACCTTCCAGTGGAATTACAACACAAGGTGTACTGGGCCATTCAAAAACTTAACTTTGATCAAACAGCTGCAGGAGAGAAGAGATTACTCCAATTGAATGAACTCGACGAATTTTGACTACAAGCGTATGAGAACTCAAAACTGTACAAAGAAGAAGTCTAGAAGTGGCACGACCAGAAAATTTTGTAAAGAAAGTTTGAACCGAGACAATCTGTATTATTGTTCAACTCACAACTGAGATTGTTCTTAAAAAGCTCAAATCCCGATGGTCGGGGCCATTCACGATCAAGACTATTTTCCCACATGGCGCCATTGACTGTACAACAAAAATTCACTCGAGACATTCAAAGTCAACGGTCAGCGATTAAAGCATTACTGGGGTGGCGACATCGATAACAAAGCTATTGCAATCACACTCGCCGATGCGTCATGAATAGGGAGTAGTCAGGCTGAAAGACTCAAAAACAAGCGCTCATTGGGAGGCAACCCAATTTTCTTTCCATTTACAATATTTTTGTGTTATGTTATTCATTTCGTAGCTTAGTTCATAATTCTAGTAGTGCGTAGATCATTCTTGTATAATTCTTAGTTAGTTAGTTTCTATTTTTTATAGTAAATTCGATCATACTTGCTCACACTCCATTCTTTTATCTCATATTTAGTGTTCTTATGGATTTCAGGTACTTAGGATGTTATTGGACATACGTACGAGGAGCTGAAACTGAAAAATCAAAGTTCTATACATAAGAGACCCCTGCCCCGGTGGGCCCATTCCCAGTCTGGCACCCCTGCCCCGGCCGGGGGGGGGGTCCCTGTCCATGCCCACCCCAGCGGGCCTATATAGGGCAAATACCCCCTGCCCTGGCGGGGGTATGGGAATTCCAGATTTGTTTTAAATAGTTTCTGCACTAAAGACTCTCCATTTTCCCCACTTCTCATCTCTTCAAATCGAAGTCACCCACTCTCTTCCCCACGAAATCCTCACGATCTCCCTTCATCTCATCTCCTACCCATCGATTTCGCACACAACCTCACTCTATATAAACCCACTCCCTAATTCCTTCAAGTCCACACCATTACACACCAAATTTCAAAATCCAATCACCCAAAACCTAGGGTTTGTAACTATTTATGGCTGAAGAAGGAAGGCAAAGGGGGGAAAACTTTAAATTAACATCACCCACTGCAGCAATAACATCAACAGAAGGGGAAATTAGTGGGTAAGTTATTCATTTGAGTTTGTCATCACACTTTTGAATTCAAGTTTGTCAATTTGGGTATTGTAGTGGGTTGCACACCAAGTGTTCGACGAATTGTCAAAAACAAGTTTGGGGGAAATTGTGACTGCAATTGACTGACATGGCACCTAAAACTCCATCAAAGCGCCAAAGGGGTGAGGGTTCAGGTTCTTCACCACCCACACGTGCTTTCGACATACGGAAGTTCATAAGTGCCAACACCACTGATAAATACGGCTACTTAGTGCCCAAAGCACTAACTCTTGAGCGGGGATTGGCATCGGATTCTTTTGATGGGCAGATGTGTCGGCAAATACATGAGCAAGGTTGGGAGATGCTCACAGATGATCCTGACCCAACTATAGTAAATGTGGTGAAAGAATTCTACTCCAATGCTGAGGATAGGGCGATAAGGATGATCTGGGTATATGGTTTGTAAAATTTTAAAATCAATTTTTACCATGCTTCCACTAATTAGATTGTGTATATGAATATTACAAACATAATAGTGGCATCAGAGCCAAACCATTATGCGAGTTATTAATTGATTAGATTTGATATGTGTTTAGAACAATTTAATTGGCATAATTGTTATCAAGGAATCATGTTTTTGAAGAAAAACTGTGCAATTCGCAAACTAGAAAAACGGTTTTTGGAGACTCGCGCTACAACGCCTGATTGCAATACAATCACGGCGCCGCAGCGCCTGCTCCGTGTTCTGAAAAACGCTGACATGGCACTGCAGCACCTAAAGTCAGTTCAATTGGTGCACTGCAGAGCAAGTTTCGTGTTCTTAACACTGATGACGTGGCGTCGCAACGCCTGATGCTAGTTCACTAGCGACGCCGTAGCGCCACTCTCCAAAAATAATATTTTTTTTGGTTTTTTTGTTTTTTTAATTAAGATAAAAGGTTTATTTTAATTAAAATTAAATTATATATTTTTCTGTAATTCTAAATGAATAAAGGAATTTATTTGATTTGGAATTGGATTGAAATAAAAATGTTTATTTTAATTAAAATTAGATTTTATAATAACTAATTAGAGTTGGAATTAGATTCCATGATAACTAATTGAAGTTGAAATTGGATTTAAAACAAACTATTATTTCCTATTAATTCGATATCAATGTATATATATTGATGTTTTATTTATTGATGCATATGACGATATGTATGATAATAAATTAGATTGATTATGGACTATTGACCAATGTGATTGGATTTTTATTTTAGTTGGATGCATGAATGTATGAGTTTTATTAAATGGGGTATGTGTACCTCGTCTTCTCTAATTTTTCTTAATGTAATTTATATCTCCCTCCTATGTACTTCCCCTTGACTGCTGATCAATGTTTCTATTTAAATTACATAGTTTATGTATTAAGATTAGTTAGAATTATCTTGAAAAATTGGAGACCAAGGAGCAAGGTGCAAGGAGCGCTTGAACACCTGTTTATAATGGAGCCTAAGTTTAAATGTAATAGTTATGTTTAATTTAATTTTTGCACCCTAGGGTTTGACCTTTTGGTTCACTTGGTGGCTCTAGTGAACCAAACTAGAATAAAGTTCATAATCAATTTGGATAGAATATAGTATTCTATATGCATGCTTATACTATATATATATATATATATATATATATATATATATATATGTGTGTGTGTGTGTGTGTGTGTGTGTGTGTGTGTGTGTGTGTGTGTGTGTGTGTTTGAAGCATTTAAAGATATTTGGAATATTGAACGTCACCTTCAAGAATGATAAAATGATAGAGTATCAGTTAATCATTATATCTAAGACCCCAACTTTTATAAATAAAGATTAATTTTCTCTAAATATCATTTTGAGTATTATGGTGTGGATTTGATATAATGTTATAATTGTGGGTAATATTTACAAATTTTACAAAGTAAGCAAGTTGTTATAAATATTCGTTTGGTCGGGAAATATTCATTTTATTAGAGAATATTCGTACGACGACACAATCATTGGTGGACCCCACAACAGAATTACTGTCAGAGTTAGAAAATGACAGAAATATCTTTTTATAAAAATAACGACGAAAGTTTTATTGTTAATTGTTAAAATACCTGGTGATAAAAGTACAGTAATACGCGTGATTGCATAGTAGCACACTGTATTGTACAATATCTTTGATTATTGATGCTTATGTGAGAAGTCACTCAGTTTATTTCAATTATTACCACAGTAATTGCTATAGAGTATCTCACGTTATTGATTCAATTATTGCCACAATATTTTATATTATTAAATCAATAATTGAGACGACAAAGTTATTCATATTATTATTTGTATTATTGACGATGTCTAGAAAGTTCTATCGAGGAAAGAGATTTGGTCACCTAATTGCGCGTCAATAGGGAGAAATCCTTATCGGAAAGCCCCCTCTTCCCTGGGAATGATCTAGTTGTTAATATTGTGAGTTGTAATATTAATGATGAATGTTATTAAAAATGTGTTTAGCGAAGCCAAGTGAATTGAGATAATAGATGGGTATTTTATGAAGTATTTGTTGTAAATTTGGCTTATTACATGGACCCCCACTTAACCATTTTTCAAAACTGTTGGTAGAAAGTTATCTCAGTTTTGTTATATATATATATATATATATATATATATATATATATATATATATATATATATATATATATTTAATCAGTGTCGGTGGGAGGGAATTCAATGTCACGGGGGGAGTTCTATTATATATTTATAATAAGTTTTGTTTTTTTTATATAAAATAAAATATATTATATTTTATTTGCATAGTACTACATATTGTTGCATAGTACTGTATAGTGCTGCATAATGCATCATAGTAAAATCAAATTTTTTTAAAGTTTAAGCCGAACGTCGCCCATGAATTTTTCCTACTGTGCGTCCGTGATTTTCTAAATTCAAATAGTATCCTGACATTCTCCTATAAATAAGATGCTTAGTTTAGAATTGAAAATCACACCAGAATCAGAGAATTCTTCTTCTATAATATTGAGCGTATTTCTTTAGAGTTTAAGGAAGCTTTGACTGTAGAAAATAATGCAAGTTTTCTTCAAGAATATCCCCGCTATACCAGTCAGAAGTACTCTCTTTTTAAGGTAATGGATATTATATTTGTTCAATATTCGTATGAAATAATATTTTCTTCCATACTCTGTAGTATGTAAGTAATATTATTTCGTTTCAGATTTCGAATTCTACACTCATTTTGTTAAGTATTGCTTCTATACTCCTTGAAATTAGTAGAATATCTTTGAAATTTTCTCTTCATCTAGTATAATTTCACATGAATATTTTTCTGAATATTCTTGTTAAATTTTGATCTTTTCATGCCGGAGTACTATTCACGGGGTACTATTCATGAAGTACTATTCACGGGATACTATTCATAAAGTACTATTCACCCGGGGTACTATTCATGCCAAAAATTGATTTCTTTTCTGTCCAAATTATTTTTGATACAATATTATTCTTGAATTTTACTCCACAAAGCAGTATCATGTTGACAATTTGGACATTATTGAATTTTGGATAAATTGAATTATAAATCTTTAAAATTTATCCTTGCTCTCATTTAATTGAATTCTTATATCATTGTCATCATCCTCATGCTTATATTGAAATGAAAGTCATCTTTGGCCCGTAGTACATCTATAGATGGACTGTTGATTGGTATGATTATGACTATGTATCGGTATAATCATGACCTGTAATGTTACAAATGATGTGGTAAAAGTCTTCATTGGCCCATAGTGCATTGATGGACAGTTGTTGGCATGATAATGACCATTGGTGATACTAATGAATATCCTTGGCCCGCAGTGCATGGATAATTTGTGGATGTGATAATAATGAATATCTTTGGCCCACAGAGCATGGATAATTCATGGATGTGATACTAACGAATATCACTGGCCCATAGTGCAAGGATAATTCGATGATGTGGATTATTTATTGAGTTGTGTTACAGCGATAAAAAAATTGATGGTAAACTTTTAAATCATAGAAGATAGTAGATATCATGATCTACTTGACTCTTTTAATGGATTGTTTGTTCTGCTGCCGTTAAACTTGTTGTCTATTGTATTCTATCAGTTTAACACTGTTGAAGGCTAACGATAATTTATTCTGCATTATCTTAGTCATAATATTCTTTACTGGGCTAGTTGAGCTCACCCTTTTCTTTCATTGTTCTCTTTAGGAAACGAGAATATAGCTGGGACTAGTTGGGGAATAAAGTGACGGTCCGAGATGGTGGCTATAGTAGTCCTCATTATTCTATGAAATAGTTGTAGACACTCGAAATTTTCTGCACACCTGTTACAGACATTGCAGGAGGGCAGATTCGTCTTTCAAACATAACCGTGGAAGACGGCTCATATCCAGTCCGAATACTATCGGAAGCTCAGTCTTAACCCCAGAACACACACCGAGAGTATCAGTTTCAACCTCGAAGATAACCCTGAGGCCTACAGTTCCAATATCAGAAATTCCACCGGAGAAGGCCGATTCATCCCGGAGATAACCTCGAGATATTCAGTCTCAGTCCTGACACCGGGAATAGCAGCGCTAACCTTGGAGATAACCCTAAGGAATGCAGTGGCAGTTCTGGCGATAACCCCGAAAATACTTGTTTCAAATGCATGCAAACAGCTTCAGAACACTCGACACGCATATCGAGGCATTTAGTACAAGACCCGAAGATAACACCGGGAAGACAGGCACACCTCAGAGATGACACTGAGGACCTTCAACACTTACAGCAGTCCAATCTCAAAGTTAACCCTGAGCAACGTCTGCTTTATCAGCCCAAACCGGAGATAACCCCAGTGAGGGGCAAAGTCGTCATCTTGCCACCTTGACGCCACATCGCGCCGTCTCAATATCTCATACATACATTTCTATATAGCAATGTCCCACAAAAACCAAGAAAGTCCAATCCCGAGTGACTATTAAGCAGGGTAACGGATAGAATTTGAAGCTTGAAGACCGGAGGGCATGGTCTCATCTTCCTGACTTCGTACAACCTCTAATCCTATGTCATTGCGTAACTCTCGACAACGACAGTCCGAAATAGGTCTTACACACCTCAGTCGGATGCCCGATTGAAGTTCTAAAAGTTCGAGCGGACATCACGTTGCATGCGTGCATGTACTTCGAGACGACAGGACCCGCGGAGCCCGGGGCACCCCGGGCAAACGCAGGTACACCTGCGGCTCCCCCCTCTATAAATAGAGGGCTTAGGGTGGCCATTTTGTAAGAGAAAGAGGCGAGGAAGCCCTGTCTAATTTGCTCTATACACACCCTAAACTGAGTGCTTTCTCATTTTAAACACTTGTAAGCTCATATTTAGCTACTATTTACCGGCGGGAGCCGAGTGTTTGTAACAACCCGATATTTTTCTATATAAATAAATCAGAAATTGTGTATAATTTTTTTATTTATTTTAAGGATGATGATTTGTACAAGATAATGTGTATATGTATTTATGTGGTAAATAAAAATATATTTATTACATGATTATTTCGAAGTAAATTTATTTTAGAATAATTGATTATTAAAAAGTATATTTTTATAATAATTAATTTTATAGTGAAAATATTTTTATTAACTATTTTCCATAAAAATATATTCATATATTATTTAAATAATATATGGAGTGATTTTTAGAATAATTATAATAATTATTTTATTATATAAATTTTATAACAGATTATTAAGTTAATTATTTTACCTTAATTATTAAGGTTAAATATGAAGAATAAATCAGATATGGAATCCAAACCCTAATTTTGGATTATTATCAAGGTATGAAAATAATTATATAATATTAAATATATTTTAATTTTTCAGTTCTATAAATATGTACTGCATGTATGTGAGTGGGTAATGATTGATCAATTGTGGTGCAGTATTTGAAAACCCTAGTTTTATTGTGGGAAACCCTAATTTGAAACTCAATTATGAGTGCGGGGTTATTATATAACTGTGTTATATGATGTTGTGATTAATTAGGTAAACCCTAATTGACAATTAGAAATATAAATTTCTAGAAACCCTATTTTTTTTAAGTTATAAACCCTAAATTGTAAATCTTAAATCTTAATTGCTATAATTAGCAAGGTTAATTATGATTAGTGGTACTAAACCCTAATGTTCATGTATAATATAATTACTAACTTAACCTAATTAACAATTTTAATTTTTTTCAAAATTTTAGAAACTAAAATAATTGTATTTTTCATTACAAACCCTAGTTGCTAAATCCTATTTACATTATGTGCTAAACCTTAGGGTTGGACCCTAAGGGTCAAACCCTAAGGGTTTGATAAGTTACGAGTATGCCATTTAAATGATTTATCAAAAGACCATTGTGCCCCTAATTGAATTATTGAATGCTAGACTAGGTTTTGACAATTGTGGTGAGTTGGTTACTAACCCTAACAACTCCACGTGCTCCATAACACTAGCCATCAGCCATTTATTAAGCCAAATACATTGCACATGTGTTCTATATATAGATTGAGAGAGAAAATATTGCAATTGTTAGCCATTTTAGTACCAAACACTCCAACCTTTTCTCTCCACCCAAACCGATGAAATTTTCAAGCTTTTCAGTCCCTAAGATCAGCCCCACAAAAGCCCCTAACGAAATCAGAATCCAGAATCAGAGATTTAGCAAGAAAGGTATAAAACCTTAGCCAAGAAATCTGTCCATTAATCTGTTGTTGAATGTTTGTTTTTAGTGTTAAAATATGTTGTTAGTAGCGTATAATGATGATCTGGGTTGCTAGATGATAGATCCGGGTTGCTAGATGATAGATCCATAACATCAAGAGGCTCGAATTTGAAGATCTTCAAAATCTGGAAAAAAGTTTGTTTTGTGGTCTGACAACGAATGTCAGTAGCCAGAGATCCTTGCTTGATCATGGTTTGTGCTGTTTTTAAGTTGTTATTGGTAGTCTACAATGTTGTCTTTAATTTGCAAAAAGAATTGAGGTCATTTGATGTGTATATTGTTAGTTATTAACGGTCAAATACCGTTGACCGGCATTGACCGGACAATTTCTGGGCAGCCCAGAAACCATGAACAAGCGTCTGACAGTGTATTCAAGCGTCTAGATCTGTCATTTTGTTGATGTTTTAGTTTGATTGTTGTATCTAACTTGTAGTCCTGTATACGATCTCTAATATTATGCCTTAAAATCTCCTAAACATATAGTATGCTGGCTTCAGTGATCGGTCAAAGTGGGTAGCTTAATCACAGATCCGATTTTCTGGGCAACCCAGAAAACCTTTAGCCATGTGTTCTGACAGCCTTTGACCGATCTATATCTTGCTATTGTTTTGTTGTTATGGTTATATTTTGTGATAGATTTGTAGTGCTACATGTGGGCTAGAACCTAGAAGTCTTAGATCACTAAAACAGTACACGATCCGAATGTAGTGGAAGTCCAAAGTGAGCCCCACGATCTGTTATTCATTTCTGGGCAACCCAGAAATGAAGAACAACCTCTGACAGCCACTTTGATGGCTTAGATCTTTCATTTGATGTATGATATGAACGTGTTTGTTGCTGGATCTTGTAGTCTTATATTAGCTCTACCAGATCTGTGCAGAAACGAGTCCAGAAACACATCACACACTGAGTTATTGATGGTCAAACAGAGACCCTCGAAACTGCCTTATGAATGCTCAAGAACATGAAGAACACCTATAGCGACAGTTTTGTCACTATAGGTGACCTTTAGCGACAGACAGTATATTATTTTTTGGAAATTAATTAATAAATAGAAAAAAATAGTTTTTAATTATTAAAAATACAAAATAAATTATTAATTTTTTTTAAATTCTAAAAATAGTTTTAAATTATTTTAAATATATTTCATAAATATTTAATATTTTTGCAATATTAAAGGTATTTAATTTATTTAATTATATTATTAAATAAATTAGTTAAAAATGATTTTAATACTTGAAAAATCATTTAAAATTATATTATGATATAATAAAATATTTTAAGTTATTTTTAATTACTTTTAATATTTTGTGATAAATTTCATTAATAAATTAATATTAATGATAGTTAAGTTATTTACTAAATGAATTAAATAAATAAATTAAAAATAATTTTATTATATTAAAAAACATTTTAAATAATAAAAGGTATTTAAAAATATTTTAAGTTATAAAATATAACTTTTAATATTTTAAGGTAAATTTCATTAATTAATTATTATTAATGATATTAAAGTTATTTAATAATTATATTAAATAATTTAATTTAAAAATGATTTTAGTATTATAATAATCATTTTAAGTGGAAATAAAGTGTTTAAAGATATTTTAAGTTATAAAATATAACTTTTAATATTTAAAGAATAATTTCATTAATAACTTAATATTAATAATTGTTAATGATATTAAATTTATTTAATAATTATATTAAATAAATATTTTAAAAATAGTTTTATTAATTTAAAAATCATTTAAAAGGAATATAAATGAATTGAAAATATTTTAAGTTATAATTAAATGATTTTTAATATTTTGATAAATAATACATTAATACTTTAATATTAATGATAATTATTTAAAAATAATTTTAAATATTTTAAAAATCGTTTAAGGGTAATATTAATACTTTAAAAGTATTTTAAGTTATTATACATAACTTTAACATTTTGGAAATAATTTCATTAATAGTTTAATATTAATTAAATATTAATGATAATAGAATTGTTTAATATTTAAATAATTTAAAAATGATTCTGATGTTTGAAAATTCATGATAAATCATAATAAATGTTTTAAAATTATTATAAGTCATTTAAAAATAATATGACTGATACTAAGTTACAGGACAGAGTCTTAGACTCGATAATTACCCGATAAAGTTGTCGGTACACCGACATATTTCAGAAATTGATCTAGACTTGGATAATGTGATTAGATAAGTAATTATTTGTGATTCAATGGTTATTAAACATATGTGCCAATGTGATTAGGGTATGTGCTGATTGTAATAAGCAGTGTTATGTGTTATAGTATATTGTTATAATCGAACGAATGATCTGATTAATGATAGGTCGTGCTATAAATGATAAAACTAAATTGTGAACTGTAAGCAGCGTATCAGGCAAGTATCTTACCTTTGTATGTTCTTTATGCAATGGACATGAGTAAGAATAATTACGAATTATATTATTACTGTACAGATTATTAACTTTATATTTTATAAGCTCATTGATTATCAACATGTTAGTATATGGTAACTCAGATATATATATATTCTGTTCGTTAATTTCTAGAAATGGTTAAACAAGTGTCCCCACTTGGATAATCATTGTATTTAATCACATGTTGATATACCTTTGTCAATTACCCGTATATATATATGTTGAATTATAAATTATTGTTGAACAAGATAAAACCTTTGATTTGGAACCCAGACAAGTATGAACATCCCTACACGGGAAAACTTTTATGCGTCCAAGGCGGACAGAGTGAACGATATCGTCGTTTATGCATGTAGTATTGATCAATGCAGGGTACAACGGGCTGATCACCCCGTGCCCGTAAGTTATGACGGTTTACAGATGAAGTTCTGTTTAACCTATTTGAAAATTGAAAATAATGTTCATAGTATGTCACATTAACCCTATATATAGTCACGTAGTTTTAAAAATTTGAAAGAGGGTTGTTATGTTATTATTATTGGTACAGATTACTTCACAACTATTGAAATCGTTGTAGAAGGGTAGTATAAAGAAAATATTTAAATTCTTTCAGCTTATATATATAATTGTTATTACTTGTCGGGCACTCAAATGCTCATCCTTGCTTAATTTAAATATTTTCAGCTAAGTGTGAACGACCAGAGAGCTCTGCTAAAAACAAGGGAAAGGGAAAGGTTGTTCAATGCACGAATTACTATGTTATGTAATAGTTAAATTTAAGTAAGGCAATGATATTAATTATCTATCATGTGTTGTAATGAATGTATTAAAGGTTACGTACTTGGGAGCCAGACTCTGATAATTATGTAAATTAAGTTTTACATTTATATTATTGTTATTATTATTAATATTATTCCGCTCATAGAAATGGTATCGTAAAGCACCGAGTTCGGGTTTTAAGTACCCGAATTTGGGGGCCTTACAGGTTGGTATCAGAGCTTAGGATTAAAAACCTTAGGTGGGTTAGACCTTAGGGTATAACCTTAAAACAGAGGGAAACGTTAAAAATATAAATAACTCATATAGAGTTTAAAAAGAGATGAATTGAATAAATTCATCGTCAAACAAAATAAAAGATAACTTATATAAAACTATTATTTGCGGTGTGTATATATAATATGCTAATCAGGATAATTTATATGTGTAGATATCTGGTGGAAAAGGCTTCTTATATGCATATAGCATGAAGAAGGGTCAAACCCGTACACCCGAGCTGATATCGAAGCCAATAGTTGAAATGGAGGCTCACAATGAAAATAACTCAGACGATGTGGTTATTGTAGAAAACGTAGTACAAGATCCAGAGATAGTGGAGCTGACAGATAGTGACTCGGACACCAAAGTTGATGCAGATCAAGCATCAGCGGAGGTGCAGGATCTGAATAATAAGGTTTCTTCTCTGGAAAGGTTGTGGGAGATAGAGAAGCTGTTGAATAGTCAGTTGCATCAGGCATTAATAGAAACAATGGAAGAACAAGATAAGCTTAAAATCCAAATTGATCAGATGGGAGCCACAAGCAACACTTCATGTGCAGCTCCGAGCAAGAAGGGAAAAAGAAAGATAGAAGACCAGAACTTAGGAAAACATGATAAGAAGAAAGGAAAAAGAATTTGTTACCTTTGCGGTTATGAAGGACATACTACTCTGTATTGTCCTGACTATAAACCAGGAGCATGTTTTATCTGTGGGATAGAAGGTCATCAGGCGAGAGGTTGTCCAAGAAAAAGATGTAATAAATAGGTAGTATAGATTCTGTTGTATATGTGTATTTAATGTAATATGTGTGTTTAGTATGTCTGTGTAATGTAATATTTTAAGAACTTTTGTGCAAGTAGTAGAACCGAATCCCGACTTTTATAGTCACAAAGGGATAGCTGATGTTTAAAGCATTATGTGTTATGCTATGTAAAATATTCGTTAAATGAATATGAAGCTATGTTTGATAAATGAAACAAGTTTAAAATATTAAACTTATATGATAAGGTTTAGAATATAAGTTAAATTTATGATTTTATCTAATCAGATAATGCCGCCAAGACGTCGAACTTGCAATCAAAGGGTAGAAGAATCTGTCAACAACTTTGAGGGACAACAATAAGCCGACCCAATGCAGCACTTTGCCAACATGGTAGCACAAGCTATGCAGCAAGGAATACCAGTCGCTGGGAATCAGCCGGACAACCGCTTAGCAAACTTTAAAGACTTTAAGGCTGTAGGACCGCCGGAATTCAAAGGTACCACTGACCCTGTTGACGCCCAAACTTGGGTTAAGGAGATTGAGAAGGCGTTCGTAATAGATAGGGTAGCTGAGGGGCAAAAAATTGCTTTTGCCACCTACATGATGAAGGGTGAGGAAAATTTTTGGGGGGAAGCGAATCAGGCGAGGGCAGGAAAAGGTGTAGTCACATGGGATAGATTTAAAACATTATTTTTCGAAAACTATTTTTCACCTAGTATGCAGGCGAGGATGGAGGTTAAATTTTTAGAATTGAAGCATGAGAATATGACGGTGTCAGAATACGCCGCCAAATTTAATGAGTTAGCTAGGTTTGCTCCACATCAAGTTGATACGGAGGCTAGGAAAGCTAGGAGGTTTGAGCTGGGATTAAAACCCTGGCTCTACAATAAGGTGGCGGTGTTGCAGATTCCTACATTTGCAGCACTCATGGAGAAGGCGATCATAGCTGAGGAGGGAAGTGAGGCCATGAGCCTATACAACAAGGAGAGAAAGAACAAAGGCAAGGTAGAAGGAGCTGGGAAAGTGGAAATTAATAGTGGGAATAGGGGTGGTAGTAGCATGAGGAAGGGGACCAGCTTTGGAATTGTACATATAAAGCAAGAAGGTGTAAAGAAGCAGATAGTGCCATGTAAGACTTGTGGAAAGAACCACTCGGGGGAGTGTTTGAAGGGGAAGTTTGCTTGTTATAAGTGCGGGCAGGAGGGCCATATCTCTCCCAACTGCCCCAATCCTAGGATGAACAGTGGATATTTTCTGTGCGGATCGACAGAGCACAGGGTGAAAGATTGTCCGAAGAGGAGGGTGGAGGCAGGTAGTGTGAACACTGGCACATGCAGCGGGACTTTAGCAATCACCGGACCAACTTCGTCAAGCAAGCCAACAAAATCTACTGCGAGGGTTTTTAACATGACGGTCCAGGATACGGCAACAGCTGGTACTGGAACTCTAGGTATTATTCGTATAACTTTTATTATACATGATTTTCCTATATAAAGTAAATTATTTCTAAAGAAATTTTGAGGGAGGAATTTGAGTTCTTTTAGAAATCAAATTTTCGTTTAATCAGAAAGACAAGCTTTATGTGAATAGCTAAAGATTAGTTCGATCAAAGTTGATCAAGATCTACTTGCGATGATTGTGTATGTTATGTACCCGTGTATGTATAGGTTTTAAAACAGTGATTCTGGGGACGAAATCTTTATAAGGGAGGGTGAATGTAACAACCCGATATTTTTCTATATAAATAAATTAGAAATTTTATGTATAAAATATTTTTTTTTTATTTTAAGGATAAGGATTTGTACAAGATAATGTGTATATGTATTTATGTGGTAAATAAAAATATATTTATTACATGATTATTTACAAGTAAATTTATTTTAGAATAATTGATTATTAAAAAGTATATTTTTATAATAATTAATTTTATAGTGAAAATGTTTTTATTAACTATTTTCCATGAAAATATATTCATATATTATTTAAATAATATATGGAGTGATTTTTAGAATACTTATAATAATTATTTTATTATATGAATTTTAGAACAAATTATTAAGTTAATTATTTTACATTAATTATTAAGGTTAAATATGAAGAATAAATCAGATATGGAATCTAAACCCTAATTTTAGATTATTGTCAAGGTATGAGAATAATAATATAATATTAAATATATTTTAATTTTTCAGTGCTATAAATATGTACTATATGTATGTGAGCGGGTAATGATTGATCAATTGTGGTGCAGTATTTGAAAACCCTAGTTTTACTGTGGGAAACCCTAATTTGAAACTCAATTATGAGTGTAGGGTTATTATATAATTGTGTTATATGATGTTGCGATTAATTAGGTAAACTAGAAATATAAATTTCTAGAAACCCTATTTTTTTAAGTTATAAACCCTAAATTGTAAATCTTAAATCTTAATTGCTATAATTCGCAAGGTTAATTATGATTAGTGGTACTAAACCCTAATGTTCATGTATAATATAATTACTAACTTAACCTAATTAACAATTTTAATTTTTTTCAAAATTTTAGAAACTAAAATAATTGTATTTTTCTTTACAAACCCTAGTTACTAAATCCTATTTACATTATGTGCTAAATCTTAGAGTTGAACCCTAAGGGTCAAACCCTAGCTAAGGGTTTGATAAGTTACAAGTATTTCATTTAATTAATTTATCAAAAGACCATTGTGCCCCTAATTGAATTATTGAATGCTAGACTAGGTTTTGACAATTGTGGTGAGTTGGCTACTAACCCTAACAACTCCACATGCTCCATAACACCAGCCATCAGCCATTTATTAAGCCAAATACATTGCACATGTGTTCTATATATAGATTGAGAGAGAAAATATTGCAATTGTTAGCCATTTTAGTACCAAACACTCCAACCTTTTCTCTCCACCCAAACCCACGAAATTTTCAAGCTTTTCAGTCCCTAAGATCAGCCCCACGAAAGCCCCTAACCAAATCAGAATTCAAAATCAGAGATTTAGCAAGAAAGGTATAAAACCTTAGCCAAGAAATCTGTCCACTAATCTGTCGTTGAATGTTTGTTTTTAGTGTTAAAATATGTTGTTAGTAGTGTCTAATGATGATCTGGGTTGCTAGATGTTAGATCCATAACATCTAGAGGCTCGGATTTGAAGATCTTCAAAATCTGGAAAAAAGTTTGTTCTGTGGTCTGACAACGAATGTCAGTAGCCACAGATCCTTGCTCGATTATGGTTTGTGTTGTTTTTAAGTTGTTGCTGGTAGTCTGCAATGTTGTCTTTAATTTGCAAAAAGAATCGAGGTCATTTGATGTGTATATTGTTAGTTATTAACGGTTAAATACCGTTGACCGGCATTGACCGGAAAATTTTTGGGCAGCCCAAAACCATGAACAAGCGTCTGACAGTGTATTCAAGCGTCTAGATCTGTCATTTTGTTGATGTTTTAGTTTGATTGTTGTATCTAACTTGTAGTCCTGTATACGATCTCTAATATTATGCCTTAAAATCTCCTAAACATATAGTATGCTGGCTTCAGTGATCGGTCAAAGTGGGTAGCTTAATCACGGATCCGGTTTTCTGGGCAACCCAGAAAACCTTTGGCCATGTATTCTGACAGCCTTTGACCGATCTATATATTGCTATTGTTTTGTTGTTATGGTTATGTTTTGTGATAGATTTGCAGTGTTACATGTGGGCTAGAACCTAGAAGTCATAGATCACTAAAACAGTACACGATCCGAATGTAGTGGAGGTCTAAAGTGAGCCCCCACGATCTGTTATTTATTTCTAGGCAACCCAGAAATGAAGAACAACCTCTGACAGCCACTTTGATGGCTTAGATCTTTCATTTGATGTATGATATGAACGTGTTTATTGCTGGATCTTGTAGTCTTACATTAGCTCTACCAGATCTGTGCAGAAACGAGTCCAGAAACACATCACACACTGAGTTATTGATGGTCAAACAGAGCCCCTCGAAACTGCCTTATGAATGCTCAAGAACATGAAGAACACCTATAGCGACAGTTTTGTCACTATAGGTGGCCTTTAGCGACAGACAATATATTATTTTCTGGAAATTAATTAATAAATAGAAAAAAAAAAGTTTTTAATTATTAAAAATACAAAATAAATTATTAAAAATTATTTTAAATTCTAAAAAATAGTTTTTAATTATTTTAAATATATTTCATAAATATTTAATATTTTTACAATATTAAAGGTATTTAATTTATTTAATTATATTATTAAATAAATTAGTTAAAAATGATTTTAGTACTTAAAAAATTATTTCAAATTATATTACGATATAATAAAATATTTTAAGTTATTTTTAATGACTTTTAATATTTTGTTATAAATATCATTAATAAATTAATATTAATGATAGTTAAGTTATTTACTAAATGAATTAAATAAATTAATTAAAAATAATTTTATTATATTAAAAATCATTTTAAATAATAATAAGGTATTTAAAAATATTTTAAGTTAAAAAATATAACTTTTAATATTTAAAGGTAAATTTCGTTAATTAATTATTATTAATGATATTAAAGTTATTTAATAATTATATTAAATAATTTAGTTTAAAAGATTTTAATATTATAATAATCATTTTAAGTGAAAATAAAGTTTTTAAAGACATTTTAAGTTATAAAATATAACTTTTAATATTTGAAGAATAATTTCATTAATAACTTAATATTAATGATATTAAATTTATTTAATAATTATATTAAATAAATAGTTTAAAAATAGTTTTATTAATTTAAAAATCATTTAAAAGGGATATAAATGAATTGAAAATATTTTAAGTTATAATTAAATGACTTTTAATATTTTGATAAATAATACATTAATACTTTAATATTAACGATACTTATTTAAAAATGATTTTAAATGTTTTAAAAATCGTTTAAGGGTAATATTAATACTTTAAAAGTATTTTAAGTTATTATACATAACTTTAACATTTTGAAAATAATTTCATTAATAGTTTAATATTAATTAAATATTAATGATAATAGAATTGTTTAATATTTAAATCATTTAAAAATGATTCTGATGTTTGAAAATTCATGATAAATCATAATAAATGTTTTAAAATTATTATAAGTCATTTAAAAATAATATGACTGATACTAAGTTACAGGACAGAGTTTTAGACTCGATAATTACCCGATAAAGTTATCGGTACACCGACATATTTTAGAAATTGATCTGGACTTAGATAATGTTATTAGATAAGTGATTATTTGTGATTCAATAGTTATTAAATATATGTGCCAATGTGATTAGGGTATGTGCTGACTGTAATAAGCAGTGTTATGTGTTATAGTATATTGTTTTAATCGAACGAATGATCTGATTAATGATAGGTCGTGCTATAAACGATAAAACTAAATTGTGAACTGTAAGCAGCGCATCAGGCAAGTATCTTACCTTTGCATTTTCTTTATGCAATGGACATGAGTAAGAATAATTACGAATTATATTATTACTGTACAGATTATTAACCTTATATTTTATAAGCTCATTGATTATCAACATGTTAGTATATGATAACTCAGATATATATATTCTGTTCGTTAATTTCTAGAAATGGTTAAACAAGTGTCCCCACTTGGATAATCATTGTATTTAATCACATGTTGATATACCTTTGTCAATTACCCGTATATATATATATATATATATATATATATATATATATATATATATATATATATATGAATTATAAATTATTGTTGAACAAGATAAAACCTTTGATTTGGAACCCAGACAAGTATGAACATCCCTATACGGGAAAACTTTTATGCGCCCAAGGTGGACAGAGTGAACGATACCCTCGTTCTTGCAAGTAGTATTGATCAATGCAGGGTACAACGGGCTGATCACCCCCGTGCCCGTAAGTTATGACGGTTTACAGATGAAGTTCTGTTTAACCTATTCTAAAATTGAAAACAATGTTCATAGTATGTCTCATTAACCCTATATATAGTCATTACGTAGTTTCAAAAATTTGAAAGAGGGTTGTTATGTTATTATTATTGGTACAGATTACTTCACAACTATTGAAATCGTTGTAGATGGGTAGTATAAAGAAAAATTTTAAATTCTTTTAGCTTATATATATAATTGCTATTACTTGCTGGGCACTCAAATGCTCATCCTTGCTTAATTTAAATGTTTTCAGCTAAGTGTGAACGACTAGAGAGCTCTGCTAAGAATAAGGGAAAGGGAAAGGTTGCTGAATGAACGAATTACTATGTTATGTAATAGTTAAATTTAAGCAAGACAATGATATTAATTATCTATCATGGGTTGTAATGAATGTATTAAAGGTTACGTACTTGGGAGCTAGACTCTGATAATTATGTAAATTAAGTTTGACTTTTATATTATTGTTATTATTATTAGTATTATTCCGCTCATAGAAATGGTATCGTAAAGCACCGAGTTCGGGTTTTAAGTACCCGGATTTGGGGGCCTTATAGTGTTCATCCACTTAAAGCTATAGAAGTCTTCTTTGGCAGCCCACTATAAGCCTTCTTACACACTTTAAAGCATTTCTCTTCATCTTTGGACACACTATTCTTCGCGTTAAGAGTCGTGTTGCGTGTGTATGCCCGGACTTCGGTCCGTGGTTTCATTTTAGTTTGTATATATATATATATATATATATATATATATGTGTGTGTGTGTGTGTGTGTGTGTGTGTGTGTGTTTTTATATATTGATTGACATTATCGAGTTATGCCTCGATTGAGTCTAGACTTATGTTTGGAGCATTTATATATATATATATATATATATATATATATATATATATATATATATAAATACTTATATATATGAACTGTGTGTCGAACTATGTTCTTTTAGCCTGGATTTTACATTCGGTGCGTTTATTACTTTAATATATATTTATATATATGAACTATTGTCGGACTTTGTCCGATGAGCCTGGATTTAATATCCGGTGTGTTTACATGCTTTTATATATATATATATATATATATATATATATATACATTTCGTCCCGCCTGGAGTTTAGTTCACGGCGGTTGACCGTTTTTACAGCTTTCTGTATATTTTGTCATGCCTGGAGTTTACTTCAAGGCGGTTGATCGTTTTATTGCTTTATTTACATTTGTAAGCCCCCGTGGAGGTGCTTCATGGTGGTTGATTGTTTGCACACACACACACACACACACACACACAAATATATATATATATATATATATATATATATATATATATATATATATATATATATATATTTATTTATTTACCGCTTTTATATATTTACATTTCTGATCCCCTATGGAGGTGCTTCGCAGTGGTTAATCATGTCTGTATATATATATATATATATATATATATATATATATATATATATATATATATATATATATATATATAATTGCTTGCAGCTTTCATACAAATTGCGGCATCATGTGAGCCTAGGAATCATGTGATCACAGATTCAGTCTACTGAATCTAGATTCAGTTCCCGTGATGGACATTTTCAGCTGTAAGCAGCTTGTAAATTTATTCACGGTGTTTAGATTTTCTCAGATGGTTTTCATACCCATGAGGAGTTTGGCACTGCTTTGTATATTATTTTCTTGAAGATGCTTCGCATCTCGAAAATAAAAGCAATCAAGCCGAACATTTAATAAAATTGAAGTATTAAAGGCCTCAATTACTATTGAGCACAGGGTTTGAAAAACCACTTTTTTTTATAAAACATCACTGCTATATCTTGTTAAAACTGAATTTTATACAGAAATTCAAACCCTTTGTATATAGGTGTGAATGAGGCATATCACTACTTCCAAATAACAGCACATTGACCCACACACACACATATTCATATAACAGTTTCTTAAAAAGTGGCGGTCACCGTGGCAACACGGATGTCGAGAGGTGCCTAACACCTTCCCTCCGCATAAGCAAGTCCCCGGACCCTAATGAATCTCAGTTTCACAGACCCGTTTAGCAGTGTCACATCACTGGGTCAATGTGCAAACCTTTTCTCAGTTATGTTGGTACAACCAGTTAAAAAATCAACTAGCGACTCTTAACAGTCCATCGTCGACATTACACATGTCGGACCTTTTTCACTTGTTTTTTCAAATAAATCTCACCTAAAATGAGAACACCAAAAAATAGGAAACGAAAAGGGACAAGTAAAAATCCCGACGTCGACAGGTGACGACTATGCTGGGGACAACTCCAGTAAGATGACTTAAGGAATTTCTGTATAAAATAGGAAACGAAAAGGGACAAGTAAAAATCCCGACATTTATGATGAATGTGTTATGCCCCCAAAACAGGTATGCATCACCCATTCTGAGTCGCCAATACATGGTACAGAAACAACTACAACTTTATTAATACAATTGTCGTGCAAAATACGACAACACATAAACTGTGAGTTTAAATACAAATATTATCTTCTAGACAATATCCACACTCAAATAAGTCCTCATTACAATTATTGATACACTATTTACAAAATAGTGAGGACTACTATAACAACTGCCTTCCCGCTATGTTCTCGCCTCCTGAGAAGAGAAATGGAACAAAAAGGAAAAGGGTGAGCTCAACTAGCCCAGTAAAGAATATTATGACTAAGATAATATAGAACAAATTATCGTTAGTCCTCAACAGGGAAAAATCTGATAGAATATAATAGACAACAAATTTTAGATCAACAACTGCAGCGAAAACAGCAATCCATTAGAAGAGTTAAGTAGAGAATGAATTCTACTATCTTCTAAGATTTAAAAGTTCATCATCAATATTTTATCCCTGTAACATCAATCAATATACATCTTGAATCAAATATTCATCTTTGCACTACAGGCCAAAGATATTCATTTGTATCACCAGTTGGTCATGTTCATCTAAACACCTGTTCATCTTTGTGCTACGGGTCAAAGATATTCATCAGTTAATCATTCATCTTTACACTACAAGCCAAAGATATTCGGTAATATCATCATTTAGGACTGAGGATGATGAAAAATATTTTAAAGCAAACGAATCCAGTGAGACAAAAGAACAAATATTAGGGATTCGTACTTCGATTTGTCCATGTTCAAAAACAACCCATAATATACAATAGTGGAGTAAAATTCAAGAATAAAGATCAAAACATGGATACAATCAAAGATAGTAACAAAAATAGACATCTGGGACAAAGAAGAAAAAATTTTATTTTTTGATGAATAGTGACGTATACGTGAATAGTGTCGTATATGTGAATAGTAACCCCGACACAAAAAGACAAGAATTTCACAAGAAAAATCTTACCAATATTCCAGCATAATGATATTGAAAGAAATAATATCATTTTAAAAAAAATAATATCCCTTACCTCAAAAAGACAGTACTTCTGATTGGAATACTGGATATAGTGTTGAAGGAACTTGCACCGTATAGCAACACTCAAAGTATCAAAATACTCACAAGAATACGCTCGATAATATAGAGAGAGAACACTTCAGTTTCTGGTGTGATTTTCAATTCTAACTTAAGCACCCTATTTATAGAAAAATGCTTAGAACACCAAAGTAGAAAATTTAATAAAATATTAATATATTTATTTTTTTTTCCCACGCACACCTTGCCATCTGATTTCAGCAACTAAACACGTGTAAGTGGGTCCCACCAACACACCAAACATGTTTTAAATAATTTTTTTGTAACAAAATCAATTCAGACACAATATTTCGGAACTTCAATAATTCATAATAAATAGCGCTTTTATCAGAAAAATTGGAATCTTATGTCCATTTCATAGAAAATTCAATTCTCTACAACTTTGTAAGTTTAAGTTTTTCTAAATTCCAAGCAAAAATTGACCGAAATCCACATACGAACGATTTTGCAGGCTATAATTAAATTTCAGTCAAAATGGGGTCCATCAACACACAAAACATGTGTTAAATATTTTTTGTAACAAAAATACTCTTCCTCCTCATTTATTCATATATCACACATTCATTGTAAAAATATCACTATTATTATATTATTATAATATAATAATATATTAAATGAATTATTTTATCAGAAAAGATAAAATATCAATCTTCAACAGTTGTCACTTTTCTAAAAATTCCTCCATTTATATCCACGTAAGTAAATATTTTCCTTATCATGTAAATCAATAATTAATTATTCATAAATAATATTACATAATCACAATACTGACAACCAGGTCGTTCCCAAGAACGAGGGGGCTTTCCAATAAGGATTCCTCCTTACTGGCGCGTAATTAGGTGACCAAACCTCTCCTTAGACAGAACTTTCTAGACATTGCCAATAATATTATCTAATAATATTATTAAAATAATATGAATTATTGATCTGATAATGGAAAATACTGTGCAGTGACAATTATTGAAACAACAATAATATAAAATATCAACGTAGCAATTATTGAATCAACAAAATAAAATATTGAACAGTAATTACTGTAACAATTATTGAGTAGTGACTTCTTACGTAAGAATTAATAATTGGTGCAATACCGTGTGCTACTGTGCAACACCGCGTATTACTGTGTTTTAACCACCGGGTGTTCCAACAGTGTTAATGGTAACAACTACGCCGTTATTTATAAAAACGTGTACTTGTCGTTTTCTTCATCCAATCACTTTTCGTTATGGGGCCCACACAAGGCTGCGCTGTCGTACGAATATTCCCCGACAGTAAGAATATTCCACGACTAAACGAATATTCACCGACAAAAATGAATACTTTATAACCACTTGCTTATTTAAAATATTTGCGCATTTTACCCATAACTAACCACATTAATCAAATCAACCCTTACTATTTCAAAATAATAAATAGAGAAAATTCAATTTTATTTATAAAAAGTTGGGGTCTTACAGAATGTGTACGAATGCATTTCTTTTACTGCACTGCAATATATCTATCTGTGATTTTAGTGCTTCGCACATGTCATCATTTTCATAAATGGTGAGACACGTTGTATGTGAATGTATGTTGTGTGGTTCCTCCACCAGGAGGCTATCATGTCGGTGTTTGATTACTGGACTCGTAGGAAGGCTAATTCCAACGAGGCTCAGGAAAGGCACCACCCAAATTCGCTCCAGTTGAAATACCAGATTAACTTCCCGTTGAGTAAATTGAGATGATCTGGGAACCCTCATGCCGAAATGCCGCGAGAGAAACCTAAGATAAGTCAGCCTCTGATAAACCAACTGCGGAGGAAAGTCTCTTTATGCTTTCTCATTTCAAATTACTCATAAAGTTAATTACTTGTAATTTACATTCCATATTCATCTCTATGTAATGAGAAATATGAAGAAATATGTGCATATACATATTTATATTAACATTCTATCATGTATTACAAACAGCTAACATCCGTTTTGCAGGATAATAATCCTAAAACGGACAAATCACATAGCATGTAAACATTAACACAATCCCTAATACTAAACTATGCAAGTTTTGTCGTAGGGAAGCATTCGGACCTATTACCCGGTCAAAATTTAAAAAGGCCATAGGCCTACAGCCAATCATGTCTTCATCTGACCAATCTAATCCAGTTTCTCGTGAAGAATTTGACGGATTAAGTAAACAAATTACAGATTTAGTTGTTCTGCTTAAAGAACTACATCAGTCTACTCAAGGTACGAAGATACCTATACATGATGAATCCTCTACACAAGGAGGAACCCAAGGTTCTGATCAAGCCACTACAGTACCTATGCTCCAGTTGGATACAACCAACAAAATTCATGATACCACCCATCTCAAAGGAGATCTAGACACCGGTGACATCAAGAAAAAGGTCCTTCAAATGGAAGAAACCCTTCGTTCTATCAAAGGAATTGGAGCACATGGGAGTGTATCATATGCTGACCTTTGTATAATCCCTGGTGTTCATTATCCAGAGAAGTTCAAAACTCCTGATTTCAAAAAATATGATGGGTTAGGAGATCCTTACACACATTTGAAGGTGTTCATTGGAGAACTTGGATCTTATGCAGAGGACGAAAAGCTTAGAATGCAGCTGTTCCAAAAGAGTCTGATTGGAGAAGCCTGTTCATGGTATACTAGATTAGACAACTCAAAGATCCATAGCTGGGAAGAGTTAGCTCATACCTTCCTTACACAATACAGTTTCCAGTCTCAGATGGCTCCTGATCGGTATCAGATTACCAAGGTCAAGAAACAGTCTAATGAGTCTTTCAGAGAGTATACTCAAAGGTGGAGGCACCTTTCTACTCAAGTGATTCTTGCTATGACAGAGTTAGAAATGGTTATGAACTTTATCGACATACAAGAAGCTCCTTTCTATGAGAGAGTTTTAGCTGGCATTGGTAAACTAATTTCTAAAATGATTAAACATGGAGAGATGGCTGAGATGGGATTGAAGTCAGGATAGATTTAAGACCTAACCGCTCTTAAAGTTGTTGCTGAGCATATCCAATCTGGAACTTATGGAAACAACCCCCGGAGGGTCCATAAAAAGAAAGAGAAGGATGTTTCCTTGACACTCCAAGGTCAAAAGGGCAATCAGAATATGCCTATTCAAAGGAAAAATTACACTCCCTTTCAAGCACAGTCTTCAAACCCTCCATTGACTAAAGGTGGAGAAGCCAAACACCCTTGAGTGTTCACACCTCTAGGAGACTCACTCGAGAATATTCTCAATCTTCTGACCACTCAGAAGAAAATTACGCATCTTCTTCCACCAGGCAACCCTAATGGGAGAGGTTTCAATGCTGCTCGAAAATGTGCTTATCATGCCGGGGCACCTGGACATGATACTCAAGATTGTTGGGCCTTGAAACACAAGATTCAAGATTTAATAGACAACGGTGAGATCGTGGTCACCAAACCAGATCAACCTCATGTACAAGACAACCCTCTTCCTCCACACAAAAAGGAAGAGGTTAACATGATTAATTGGAGCAATGGACAGAGTTTCGAATTTAATTGTGAATCATCCCAGATCATCAAAGACGGTGTTGACAAATGGGATTATGAAAAGTTCCAGTTTATGATGGAACGAAAGATGAAAGCTCTGTGTAAATAGATTGAACAATTGGCAAAACTGGTGACCTATCAGCATCAAGTCGCACGCCAATTAATTAGCCAGGAGCATGCTAGTCTCCTTCTCTTGGTTATGAATACTCCCCCGTCACCTTCAAAATATGAAACATTGGAGGATAAAGTGACGAAGAGAGCAACTGCCAAAGCCAGTCGGGATTTTTCCAATAAAAGGGAATTTACATACCTGGGCCAACCTATGGAAGAGATACTTCATATGCTAATCAATGAAGGAAGAATCACATCCCTTCTACCTCCAGTTAATCCCCGTTCAAGACGGTTCAATTCTGATGGAGTATGCCAATATCACTCCCATTCTAGCGGTTACATCACGGAAGAATGTTGGACACTCCGCCACTTATTCAGAATCTAATTGATAGTGGTGTCCTACAATTGGCAGACAACGATACCGTGCTATTTGAGAGTGAAAATACTTGTCCTACTAAATGGAAGGGATTGGTAGCAGTTATATCTGCTGAGGCTGATGGGACTCTCAAACCATTCACAATACAAACAATTCAACTTAAAGGAGTTAACAATCCTTTAAAAGTGGCTGCGCCAGAGCCCATCATCTTGCCATTCAAACCAAAATATCCTGTTATCAGCTTACAAAAAGTCCCTTGGAATTATGGAGAAGCTGAAGGATCTACCTCTCATACAACTACTGCAGTGTCGAATGAAAATCCACTGTGTCTTCCCTAAAGGGTGATGAAACCTGTCATCAAATCAAAGGGGAAAATTCCCATAGAGAAGATTAAAAAATTCCTCCGTGATATGGGTCATAATGAAGCCAAGGTGGTTTTAAGTTTAATAGAAGATCCACATCAAATTTCAATACTAGACTTGGTTTTAACTTCTGAGGATCTCCAGAAGATTCTAATGAAGATTTTGGAAGAAACATACTTGCCGAAATCAATGGATGTGGAAAAATTTCAACATCTGGTTGATCACATTTTTAACAACAAAGTGATATCTTTCACTGATGATGACATATCGCCCGAAGGGACCGGTCATTGCAAGCCGTTACACATTGCAGTTTTATCCTCCAGATACATGTTAGCTGAAGTCTTAGTAGATGGAGGTTCGTCTCTAAACATTTGTTTTTATGCTACGTTGCTAAAGATGAATGTCAATCTCAAGCGGATCTGAAGTAGCCATACGATTATCAAAGCTTTTGATGGATCCCACCGGAATTTAGTTAGAGAGATTGAGCTACCAATCGAGATTGGTCCCCATACATTCTGTGTATCTTTCCACATTCTCAAAATAGATACAAGATACAACCTACTTTTGGGGAGACCGTGGATCCACATGGCCGGGGCAGTCCCTTCCACTATTCATCAACAACTTAAATACATTATCAACAATAGCCTAATCATAGTCAACGCTGAACCGAAATGTCCTCAACAGGGTGACATGCCACTCATCAGTTTCAATTCTGATGTTGAGCCGATCAGTTTTCATGCTTTTGAAATAAACAACACTCAATACCATTCTATTGGGACGCCGTTTCCCATACCCAAGATTTTTGCCAGCTACTCAAGAAATGATGTGGGACACCAGCTAGGACAAGGGCTGGTAAAAATCATCAGGGTATTAAGCACTCGATTCAAGTGTCCAGTCAAACTGGGGCAACCGTACTAGGCTATTCTGCCAGTTCCAGTTCCAGGAATCCACATAAGAAGAAGCAGATTCCTTTAACTTCAGCCACACGACGATTATCTCCACCTGTAAACCCAGAGTCCGCACAATCTCCAGTAAAGGTGCCAGCCAATGTAATGGCTATGTTATTTTCTAAACCGATACCGGTAAAGGAAAAGGAAGTCTTTGTTCCAAATCCCAAGGTGGAAGAAGAGGAACGAAGAATTAAACAAGACATCGTTCGAATGATGTTAGGCATACGCATCATTGTCCATGATGAACATACAAATAGATATACCCCAGACGATGATTGCCCAAATGTAATGGTAATCATTTGGGAGAAGGAGGACGATGACAGCCCCTCCATTACTGCGGTCCACCAGAACTTTGCCCTTGTCAATTAGAGCAGCACTCCTTACATTGGTCGACAAGGGTAAAACGGGCAGGACTTCTTTCTGCCCGGTAGATATCATAATTGCTTACTTTTCTGTACGGTATTAGCAGTTGTTTTGTCTGTACATGCTAACATGTTATATGATTAAACAGTTTCATATATATTAAGTGAAATCATATTTAGTTTCAAGACTCTGTACTTAGGTGTGCCTGTAGTTGCTGATAAGATGCCTCTTCTCTACAAGGATTGTAACTTTGATGAAAAGTTGGACTCAAACTTGATGGAAATGCAAGAGGACATTGAGGTGCCTCCGGAGATAGAAGAATGGGTCGAAGACAAACCTAAACCCAACCTTGATCAAACCACCTCCTTCAATCTCGGAACCTTAGAAAGCCCTAAGTTAATCTAGATTGGTTCAGACCTTACCCCAAACCAGAGGAATGACATGGTTACACTACTAACCCAATTCCTAGATATGTTTGCATGGTCTCCTGAAGACATGGTGGGTTTGTCCACTGACATTGTCCTTCATCGCCTTCCCATTAAAGAGGGATTCAAGCCAGTCAAGCAAAAACTAAGGCGATTGAAACCTGAGTGGAGTTTAAAGGTGAAAGAAGAAATTATGAAACAATTTCAAGCTGGTATTATCATGGTGTCCATATATCCCGAATGGATATCCAACATCGTTCCCGTGCCGAAGCATGGAGGAAAGGTGCGAGTTTGTATGGATTATCGGGATCTGAATAAAGCTTGCCTTAAAGATAGCTTTTCCGTGCCATTTATCCACATTCTCATTGACAATACTGCTCAATACGGCATGTACTCCTTTGCTGATTGCTTCGCGGGGTACCATCAGATCATGGTTGCTGAAGAGGATCATGAGAAAACTGCTTTCATCACGCCTTGGGGAACCTTTGGCTATAGACGGTTGTCTTTTGGCCTCATCAATACCGGAGCTACCTATCAGCGAGCCATGATGACTCTTTTCCATGACTTAATGTACAAAGAGATAGAGATCTACACGGATGACATTATTGTCAAATCTTGAAGGGAGGAAGACCACCTATACCATCTCAGAAACCTTTTTAACAAGTTGCATAAGTATAACTTAAAGTTGAATCCAGCCAAGTGCGCCTTCGATGTTAAATCAGGCAAGTTGCTAGGATTTCTAGTCAACCACAAAGGGATTGAGCTGGATCCCACCAAAATCCAGGCCATCACAAAAATTCCCATTCCTCAGACAGAGAAGGAAATACGGGGATTTTTGGGAAGAGTCAACTTCATTAGTAGGTTCATTTCTCAACTCACAGCAACCTGTGAACCTATCTTCAAGCTGTTAAGGAAAAACTCCTCCATGAAATGGAATGATGAGTGTCAGAAGGCCTTCCTTATCATCAAAAAGTAGCTAGTCAGAGCTCCTATCTTGGTACCACCCAGGGATGATGTTCCCCTGTTCATGTACCTATCTATAAGTGACAATGCGATGGACTACATGCTGGGTCAGAAAGACAATAGAGGCCGAGAACAAGCTATCTATTACCTTAGCAAAAGTTTCAGCAGCAGTGAACACAAGTACACTCTGATTGAGAAGACTTGTTATGCTTTAGCATGGGCTGCCATGAGGTTACAACATTACCTCCATGGGCACACAACCCATCTCATCTCCCGCGTGGATCCTCTCAAGTATGTGTTCAGCAGGCCCATACTGAATTGCCGACTGTCTAGATGGCAGTTGATTCTGCAACAATTTGACATTGTTTACGTGATATAAAAGTCCATTAAAGGTCAAGGAATCGCGGATCAACTGGCTGCCGCACCTTCAGGGGATTTTAAACCCTTTGGAAACATATTTTCCCGATGAAGGGGTAATGGCAATTCAGCAATACCATCAGTACTATACACGCCAAACATGGAATATGTATTTCGATGAAGCTATTAATATGGAAGGTTTTAGAGCTGGACCAATTCTAGTATCCAGTATGGGGGAGCAGTATCCCGTTGCCGTCTGATTACAGTTTGTCAGCACCAATAACACAGCTGAGTATGAAGGTTGTATCATGGGGCTAAAACATGCCCGTTCAATGGACATCAGGCGATTAACTGTCTTTGGGGATTCAGAGTTGGTAGTCAAACAATCCACGGGAATCTATCAAACCGAAGAGCTACATTTGCTGCCTTACCATCGACAAGTTTTATAGATGGCTTCGGAGTTCAAAGAGATCTCCTTTCAACACATTCCTCGTAATAGGAATGACTTCGCAGACGCATTAGTAACTTTGGCCTCCTTGATTCACATACCTGATAAGGAACACATGCCAAGCGCCACATTTGCCCTGCAAAAGGCACCAGCCTATGAGAACTATGTTGGAGAAGTATCGAATGAACACCTCCTATCCAACAACCTTGGTATCAACATATCAAGGAGTACTTGCAAGATGGATCTACACCCGCTGAGGCGAGCCTGACTGAACAAAGGCGGATTCATCGACTTGCTATGAAATTCTACCTGAGCAGAGATGCACTCTATAAGAGAGATGCAAGACTAGGTCTCCTCAGATGCCTGGACACGGATCAAGCTCAGAGACTCATGGATGAGGTCCATGGTAGAGTTTGTGGCCCACATATGAGCGACCCTTTACTTGTAAAGAAGATCTTCAAAACGGGACATTACTAGCTCTCTCTCAAAGCTGACTGCAATGACCACGTCAGGAGATGCTATCAATGCCAAATTCATGGGAATGCTATCCATGCCCCTCCGCGGGAGCTCCACAATATGAGTTCGCCTTGGCCCTTCTCAATGTGGGGAATGGACGTGATCGGGCCCATCGAGCCCAAAGCCAGTAATGGACATCGCTTTATCTTCACCATGATCGACTTCTTCACCAAGTGGGTAGAAGCAGCCTCCTTCCCCAGGGTTACCAAAGAAGTCATCATTACTTTCATCAGCAACAATGTCATTTATCGATATGGACAACCAGAGGTAATTATATCAGACAATGCTAAGAACCTCAACAACAAAATGATGGAGGAGTTATGCAGTAAATTCCACATTAAACATCTTAACTCCGTCATCTACCGTCCAAAGATGAATGGTGCTGTTGAAGCGGCTAACAAAAACATTAAGAAAATCATGCAAAAGATGTCCGCCAACCACAAAGATTGGCCTGACTTATTGCCTCTTACTCTGTTAGCCTACAGAACATCAATGCACACTTCAACTGGGGCAATCCCCTACGCATTAACCTATGGGATGGAAGCAGTACTCCCCATAGAAGTAGAAATGGAATCCCTCAGAGTGTTGATAGACACTCAGCTAGATGAAGACCAATGCGTACAAGACAGGTATCACCAATTGTCTCTAATAGACGAAAGCCGAACCGCGGCTATCTTCCATGGTCAATTATATCAACAAAGGATCAGCCGATCCTACAATAAAAAAGTCCGGCTACCATAGTTTAAACAACATGACTTGGTTTTGAAGAAGATCATCGACAACCAAGATTAGTCTAAGGGAAAATTCGCTCCTAACTAGGAACGCCCATTTATTGTCAAGGATGTATTGACAGGAGGTGCTCTCAGATTGTAGGAAATGGACGGCGATGAATTTCCACAGCTTATCAACTCAGACACCGTGAAACGGTACTATGTCTGAGGTTACCATCAAATAAACATCCTGGTGTTGGATCATCAAATCATCAGTCATTCTGGTTCTTTAACCCTTCACTACATACAACTTTTTCCACACTGCGCCCCTCAAGGAAACACACTTTATAATCCAGCAGCCTAGTTTTCGGATCATCAGACCTTTCTTCTTCACTCGATTTTTAAACCCTTACTCAACTTTGGTTATCCCACTAGGGATTGAACCTTTCACACTTGCAGTTTATCCCCAAACATGGGATCAAACTTTTCACACCTGCAGTTTATCCTGAACTTAGGATTAAACTTTCTTGTTCCCCGCAGTTCGATCTGTACATGGGATCAAGCTTTTCAAACTCATCCTGAGGGGCGAAATACGTCGACCTGATCTCCTTGATACGCGGGAGTACGTAGGCAGCCATTTTATATGACCCGATTGCAATAAAACAAAAACAACAAAAACATTTCTACACCCTTCTCCTTTTTCAAAAACAAAAAATAAAAAAAATATTCCTACACCCTTTCTGCCACATACAGCGTTGAACCTCTTACACCAAGTTCGAACTACGCAGACCTGAGCTCCTCTTCAACAGGAGTACATAGGCAGCCATTTATGGTTCGGTTTAACCCTTTACCAAAACACAAATACTTGTCAACGGTACTGGGATCAAATTTCAATCCACCACATTTCATTTGGCTTCAGACCAAAGGGATGAAATTACCTGACCTCCCCATTTAAACGAGAGACTCGGCAACCATCTAAGCTGCGGTTGTTCCTTGAAGAGCAACACCAATCCATAAGAGATGGAATTAACTAGGCTCCTCCTAAATAGGAGTACTGGCGACCATCTGTGGTGCGGTCAATCTCAGAGAGGAAAGTCATATTCCTATCCATATTTTCATACAGAAACCAGTCCCAAGACACCAAAGATGGTAGGGATACACACAGATCCACGATCCATTCTGAACTATCCAGAGACAACTCAATGTCCATCCAGCAAGAAGGAATTCAGAATACATCAAGATCATAAGCCCTGAAGAAGCAGACAAATTTCAAGCAAGTATTCAAGCATATCTAAAAGGGAAGTGATCAAAAATATATTTCTCTGCTATATATAATACTGTTTGATATACACAATATAAACTGTACATGACAAAATGGCTAAGCTAGTCTGTGCATGAAAATACAAGGCTATCTACAGATCGGTATGCATGCGAGCTAGCAGATCTAACATGGCATCTCTCTCAGAAGAAAGAGGTAATGTTGTGGTCTCCTGTACAAGGATATCGCACGCGCCAGCAAGTCCGAGGCCATCTGCATGGTGACACTGTGCTCATCAATGTACGCACTCATCTCAGTAAGCATACCAGTGGTCAGGGATCTCACTGTGGTACTATTTGTGACGACTACATCCCAGGCAGATATGGCGCTATCCCGCTCAACTATCACTACATCTCTGGCTAATCTAGCCTTATCCCTCTTAACAACAGCGGCATCTCTCCAAGCCAATGCCTCATCTCTCTCTAACTGAGTTGCTTCTCTCTCATCAAGAGCTGTCAACATCAGGGCTCTAGCCTGATCTCTGTCAAAGGTCATCAAATGAAGACTCTGCTCAAAGTACTATGTCGAATGCTGGATCACAACAGTACTAGTACTAGTAGAATCTAAGAGAGCTGCTGCAACTCAGTAAATGGCTCTTCCTCGGTGTGGGAATCAATGTCCTCCATGGGCTCTCTGCCATCTGAATCACTACCCAACACTGTGGATACTACCGTAACCGATGAAGTCTCTATCTCCATGCACACAAAATACTCTAGCAAATAACCCGGATGGCTAACAGAAAAAGTAGCTATCTCACGCTGATCCCAACAAGCATACACACGGGATCGATGCTCTGCTGATAAGTGGCGAGAAGCTAAGTGCTGACCTAACGCCCCTTCGAAAGGAAGGAAATCCTGAAATTGGTCAAACTGCGACATCATGGCCAGTGGGTGGTAGGTAGTCATGCCCCTCAAACCAGCCAGAGGGAGATAATCCATGCCTGGAGCATGAGTAATGAAACTGTAGGGCGAACTGAGCCCTGTACACGGCAAGATAGCAAACGAATCTCCAATCCCAGCTAGGAAAACGGACTAAGAGACAGGATCTGTACACTCTGTAGGCTGGAAGGAATACGACATAACAATCTCATGGGTGAAACAATACTCGTGTCTTCTAAATGTGCCAATCGGTCTCAGGTGTGACATAAACCACATGTACAGCATGACCGAACTGCCTGTGAATACTCTTGTAGGGTAAGTGCTGCAGAACGTGGCCAACCTCAGTGTCTCTGCCATGATCATCGGAATAATGGTACGACCCTCCCTGAGAGCTCTCACTGCCATAATAATGTCGATGTCCAACTCATCCATGTATCGTGGCATGTACACGTATGATAATATGCACAACAGCAATACATCTATCCTAGCCAAATGCCACTGGTCCTCTAGTATGGTGAAATCCCCAGAATATCGAGCATAGTTGTCCTCATAGCCAAATTTGTTAATCAGAAAACGCTGGGATATCACATGGCCAGATGTGATCTCATCATGCACAACTCTCCACCTCAGCCCAGTGAGAGTCATAAACTGACGGCTCATGTCACCAATGGCCATATGCACGCAAGGTCTGTCAAGTGGTAGCATCGTCAAATGTGCATACTGTTAGGTTTGTAATATTCATGAAAGCAATCAAATTGCACAAAGTAAGCGAAAACATGTAAAAACAGAGTTAAAATTTTACAAACCATATACCCGGATCATCCTTTATGCACAATTATTAATTAAACGAAAAGATAAAGAATAAGAATCATACCCTTGAAGATTTGAGCTTCCTTAGGTACAAGTTCACCTCCAAATCCTTTCGTGTTCAACTTGAATCCACCGGGTTTGGTTCCTTCCTTTGATCAACGTTAGCCACCCAAGTTTTGGCCTCTAAAGGTGATCCACCAAGAAAGAATAAAGATTCAAGAAGATAAAGCCCTAATTCAAGAAGAATAACGTACTCTCCAATTATTGAAATTGCATATATTGATATCTGATATAAGACCCCCCTTATAAAGATATCAGGTAACCCTATTTAATTAAAAATAAGGTATTATTTATTTAATTAAACTCTTTTAATTAAATTGGCTCCCTAATCTTATTATAGATAATTAATTAAACTCCTTTAACTAATTTTTCCTCCTAATCCTATTAGAAATAAATGAGAGTACTTATATTAAATTAATTCCTAAACTCTTTTAGAAATGAAAATAATAATAATTGTAATAATATTAATAAGACTCCTCTTATTAATTTATATTTAATATTTCTAAAATATTAAATAATAAATATTAAGCTATTTAATTTATTCTAGCACCATAGATTAAATTAAATATACTTAACATATTATTAAGATTATGCCATTAATTTCTTAAATAATTATTCTTCCTTTTATGGTGTGACCCTTTAGGTTCTCCATATTAAATCGGTTGTGAATAAATCAATTAAAATAATCTTAATCTTATTTAAATAAATAAATTAAACAATTAATTTATTTAAATAAATAATATTTATTCTACAATAAGGATAAGCCTCCCTAGCGATCAACGACTTTCCAGATAATATAGATTTTAACATTAATCATAAAAGAACTTTTGAGTAAATAGTTACCGTACAATTTAATCCTTCTACCACACAATGTCCCAATTAAATATAAGACATGGAATTACTGTCAAGTCTTATTTTATTTAATTATATGTATTTCGACTCTTAAATGCGCAACTCCAAATAATGCAAATTAGAAACACCTTTCTAATTTCATTCTGCCTTGGCCAAGGACTACTGGGTTGTCATTTATAGAATCACATAAGACATTTCTCTTCTTTTACTAGAAGTGGTAGATTCTTTATTGATCATACATTATCTCCATGTACAACTTATTATACCCAAGCATACTGTGAGACCCCAAATTTTATGAAATAAAAGTATTCAATTTTTCTATTTTGGTAAATGGTTAAATTGATAAAAGGTTAAAGTTAAAAGTGATATGTGAAAATTTTTCAAAGTAGACAAGTTGTCATAAAATACCCGGTTACTATTCACTCTAGTATTGTTCACTCGAGTTTTTGGGGTACTTTTTGTGTCGGAGTACTTTTCATGACTTACTATTCACGAGTTACTATTCATGAGTTACTATTCACGAGTTACTATTCACGAGTTACTATTCACGAGTTACTATTCACGAGTTACTATTCATGAGTTACTATTCACGAGTTACTATTCACGAGTTACTATTCATGAGTTACTATTCACGAGTTACTATTCAGGGAAATATTCGATTAGTCGGGAAATATTTGTACGACGGTACAATTATTGGTGGACCCCACAACAGAATTATTATCGGATTGAGAAAACGAAAAAAATATTTTATTAAAAATAACGGCGAAAGTTTTACCGTTGATACTGTTGAACTACTCGGTAGTAAAAGTACAGTAATACGTGTGGTTGCATAGTAGCACACAGTATTGATTATTAATGCTTATGTGAGAAGTCACTCAGTTTGATTCAATTATTGTCAATTAATAATATGAATTATTTAGCGATAATGAAGTTTTGTTTTATTCGTATTATTAACGTAATAAAACAAAAACATCTTTTTATATAAAACAGAGTACTTTATTAAAGTTGTTTGTTTTATTAGGCAATAATTAGAATATATTATATTTTATTTAAAAGATTTTTCTTTAAGTATGGACCGTCAGATTAAAGTAAATCAATCTGGACCGTTCATGGATTAGTTACTATGCATTCCATTTTCCAATAAATAGAAGTTCATTCCTTCATTATTTTCTTACGAATTCACTGAATTCTAGAGAGAGAAACTATAGATAGAAAGAAGAAGAGTATTCTGCCACTTAACTACTTCTTTATTTCAGTTCTTCTTTAAAACGGTAAGGGGTGTTATTCTTTCTTATTCATGAAGAGAACTTCTGTTATTCCATTATTTATTATTCTGTTGGAATAACCTGTAAAAGTGGCATACTCTATACATGACCTGTATACGCGGCATACCCTATACTTGGTGAAATCCTTATGTTATTCCATTCTTTATTATTCTGTTGGAATAACCTGTATATGTGGTTTACCCTATACTTGGTGAAATGACCTGTATATGCGGTTTACCCAATACTTGGTGATCTTCTTCTGTTATTCCATTCTTTATTATTATATTGGAATAACCTATTTATGCGAAGTACCGCATACTTGGTGAAACTCTTTCATTATTCTGTTCTTTACGATTCTGTCAGAATATCCTGTCGGTGTGAATTTCAACTGACCTGGTTCCATCATTATTATTCCGTATTTATTATTCTGTCGGAATATCCTATCGGTGTGAATTTCACCTGACCTGGTTCCATATTTATTATTCTGTATTTATTATTTTGTTGGGAATAACCTGTTTGTGCGGTCTCTATCGCATGCATGGTGAATCCTTCTGTTATTCCATTCTTTATTATTCTGTTGGAATAACCTGTCTATGTGGATTGCCACATGCATGGTGAATGATCTTTTATATTCATTCCTTATTAAATTGTGAAAATGATCTGTATACGTGGATTACCGCATGGCTGGTGAAAATCCATTTGCAGTTTGATATATTCTTTATTATACTCATTTGGTTAAAGTTTTGATTTCTATACTCCATGAAATTAGTGGAATATCCTTGATATTTGCGCTTCATCCAGTATCTTTTCATGGAAATATTCTTTTGAGCATTCTTGACTGTTACTTTACAAAGAAGTATCATGTTGACAATTTGGATATTATTAGTTCCTAGATAAACTAATTCTTGAACTTGTTTAATTGAATTCCTATAACATTGTCAGCATCCTCATGTTTATTTTATGTTGAAAGTCATCTTTGGCTTACGTGCATAGATGGACTTAGTATGATTATGACCAGGGATCATTCGGTATAATCATGAACTGTGATGTTATAAGTGTTGTAGTAAAAGTCCTCAGTGGCCTGTAATGCATTGATAGACAGTTTTTGGTATTATTATGACCAGGGATTTTTCGGTATAGTCATGACCATTGATGATTTAATGAATATCCTTGGCCCGTAATGCAGGGATGATTAGAAGATGTGGTTTATTTATTAAGCTGAATCTCAGTGATAAAAGTTGATAAAAACATTTTTAAATCATAGAAGATAGTAGGTTTTATTCTCTACTTGACTCTTCTAATGGATTGCTTATTCCGTTGCAGTTAAACTTGATGTCTATTATATTTTATCAGTTTAACATTGTTGAAGACTAATGATAATTTATTCTGCATTATCTTAGTCATAATATTTCTTACTGGGCTAGTTGAGCTCACCCTTTTGGCTTTCATTGTTCTCTTCAGGAAATGAGAATATAGCTGGGACGAGTCGGGGAACGGAGTGATGGTCCAGAGAATAGCATTAGTAGTCCTCACTATTCTGTGAAATAATGTGATAATAATTGTAATGAGGACTCCTTTTGAGTTTGTATAATCTCTAGTAGACAATATTTGTATTCAAACTCACAGTTTATGTTTTGTCGTGGTGTACACGACAGTTATATTAGTAAGATGTATTTGAATTCTGTACCATGTATCTGGCGACCTAAGATGGGTGATGTATACCTAATTTTGGGGGCGTCACACATACCCTTTGATATACCCTAAGAGTCTTAAGGAATAAGTCAAAGTATAACTCATCATACACATGATACTATGATGATCTCAAGTCTAAGGATCACTTGTACTACTATCACTACAGGAATTCCTATTGACAGGTAAGTAAAACTCCATTAGGTATTCCTTAGCAAGCCACGTTCAGTGAACTTATTCTCTAATAAGCACCTACATACTTATTTTAGTGTCTCCACACAAATGATCATGAGATCAAGTATCCTCATCCAATTTAGTAATTCAACGATTGGGAACTATTTTAGTTTTAAGCTTTTTAAGAATTTAGATCTCATTAGAATGATCATCATCATTATTCTAAAAGCATTACTTAAAATTATGAGTTTATCACATATTATAAAGCAGCATCATATAGATAATTAAAAGTTTTTAATAAATTAATACTTTTTATTAATAAATGAATAAGATTGTTACAAAGTATATGTTTTATCATCAAACATGATTGGCTTGTGTGCATACTACTTTCAATCCCCCACTTGCACTAAAGCCAATCATCATGACATCTCATACCCTTCTTCTCTAAGTGACGATTATCCTACGGTTGGATAAGCTTTAGTTAATGGATATGTAATGTTGTTATTGAGAGTCCACTATCTCTGTGACGCCCCCAAATCCAGGTTCTCTAACCTCAGATTCGGTGCTCACGATCTATCATCATCATAAGCATTCTATAACTATTACGAAATAATAAACATACATTGTTCATTATAATAAAGTTTCCATAGCATGGTCTCAAGGTCTTCTTAACCTTAACTTAAACACACCATTCATATTACAAAAGGTTTACATAAGAACTTCCATTAGATAATAATAATTAATATTCATTCTAAACTATTCATGGATCTTGCCCTTGCCCTTGTCCTTCGTATTGGATCCTTCAGGCTTAGCTGAAATAAATGTCATGATATAGCAAGGGTAAGCAACTAATTTGCTTAGCAAGTTTATATACAAGGGAGATATATCATGACTAGAAAGAAGTTTTGCTTTCAATGTTCAACAATAATATAAGGTTGTGAAGGAACATGAATTAATAATCAACAATTGAATATTCGAATAATTGAATAACATGAACTGAGTGGTTTTGAGATAACCATGAACATTTGCCAAGGTTCTCAGTAATTTAAACTGAACCTCTTTATAAGTTTTAGTATTCTAGGGGATCAGCCTTTCATACCCCGTGATTTATGCATAAACACTTAATATTCCGACATCGATATCATGCCTTAATCAAATTCGTTCTTTTCTCAGTCAAGAGTTCTTATCATATCAATTTAATAAGAACAGCTTTTTAAAACACATTTGATTTAACAAATTTAAACATGCTTGATCTAGCTGATACAATTAGCATAGATCTATCTCATAAACAGTTCATAAATGAAAAAACTTTAATTTAATTCACAGTTCAATAATAATAGAACATGAATTCAATTGCACAAAGTGCGAATTTCAATAATCAATATAGATGTGAATAATCATCAATAATTATTCACTAACATGCTTTGAAAATAATAACTCGAGTTTGAGTAAGGACACTTGCCTCCTCTGTAGATTACGGCTACACAATTAATTTATATCCACTATGCAGTTAAATTATATTCCTTGAGAGACCTATAGTTAATCTTTCAATTAGTCATAGTATAACATTAGATTATGTAATCACATAAATATTATGCATTACATTTAGTTCTTATAAATATTATCATGTCTTGATAATGTTACTATAACCACATAATATTATTAATCTTGATAATATTTAATTCACCTCTTAGTATTATTAGTTCCCTAATAATACTTTCATTTGCTTAGTAATATTATTAACATCTTAATAATATTTTAATACCTTACTAATATTATTAATCCTCTTAATAAAATTTTAATTAATATTATTACTTTAATAATATCTTACTTATGCTTTAGTATCATTAATCATTTAATATTAATAATTATTTAATAATATTTTATTCATTTACTAATATTATTAATCATTTAATAATATCTTATTCTATTACTAATATTATTAATTATTTAATAATACTTTAATCATTTATCAATGCTTAAATCAAATATTATTAACCATTTAATAATATTTTAAAGAAATTTTAATCTTAATATTTTTATTTACTTATCAATATCATATTCTAATATTATTAATATCATAATAATATTTTAATAATTTATTGGATTAATAAATAATTTATTCTAATTGTTCATCCTTTATTAAACTTCTTATTTAATATCCATAAAAGGTCATAAATAATATTTATTATCATAAATTACCAAAGTGCTCTAAGATAGTCATGATATGATATATTATGAGTATTCAAGCATAAAAATCACCTTTTTTTCTTATTAAAGACATCATTTAACTATTTATTTCCTTTTATTTATAACTTAACTATTTTTAGGAAACATAGTAAACTTACTCCAAAAATTCTCAGCTTCTGTACTTTGACACAATATGAACCTGCAAGAATCCCCAAATTTTTCTGAAATTTTAAAAAATGATCTACTATTTTTAAAGTTCCCAAAATACTCGGATTTTGCTTCATTTTTAATAAATTGAGTTTTGCTCAGAAAAATCTAAAATTTTCAGGGTATGCTCTCCTAACATATATGAACCTACTGTAAATATTTCGAAATTTTCCAGTGTATACACAGTGAGATATTCGACGGTAAAGTTTTAGGAGTCCTTTACGGAAATAGTCATTACGCACAATCTATAACTCGAAACGTGTCCGTTCTTTTTCCTACACGTAGACAACTTCTCAAGGTACCTCTATGAATTTTCCCAGATTTTTAAGGGACATGAAACTGTCCGAAATAGACCCAAGAAAAACAAGACAGAAACTATTTTAGGGTTTTTGAACCCTTAACATTTCAAGTGGGCTATTTTGGGGAAATCAGTTCCAAAGAATTCAAAACTTTCTAGATTTGTGTTCTATCACTTGGGTTTACTAGATAACTCATGTATCTAGCACCCCCCTTCGACGGATCACAAATCTAAGTTGAAAAACTTGAGTTACACAAGATTTAGTGGAAGAAAACAAGAGTTTTCACCCTTGGAGAACATATGCTCATATTCTTCCTCTAAGCCTTTGATCTAACACTCAAGATACTTAGTTCTATACATGATGATATGTAGGACTAGGGTATCTTGAGTATTTTTTTATAACCCCAACAAAACTCAAGCTAAAAAAAACAAAGTAGAAGAAGAAGATGAAGGTTATGTTATACCTTGATTTAATGGCAACCTTCCTTGATTTACCAAAGTAAGTGATGAACTTTGGATGCATTAACAAACTAGCACTCCTCTCTCTCTATATATATGGCCAAACCTCTCTCTCCTTTCTCTCTCTAGAAGTGGCTAGCTTGGGAGAAATTATAAGAGGAAGAATGAGAGAAGAAATGAAATTAAATGAAAAGATGAAGTAAAAGGATACTTACAAAAAATATAGATACACTTAGTGTATCTAGCTATTATTCCCCATACTTTATTTAACCCATGGATAGAAGCTTTGCCTTATCACTTTAATTAGTCTAATCATGATTAAGGATGCTTAATAAAGTGGCAACCAATGGGAGCTTGACAACCATGTCCTTTTGTGTAAGAGTTACTACAAATAGACCCTGCTTAACTTAATTAGTTGCCTTAAAAGGCTAATGTGACCAGCCATATTTATGCCCACTAACTCCTTCATTTAGCTTTTATTTTAATGCATAAATTAGATAAATCAAATGTCTAAAATATCCTTAATAAAGTGGGCTAAGTTTGGGCTTGCATTTTATTTCTTTTGGGCTTCTCCTTTAATTGTTTTGGGCTATGTAATAAACATAGTCTAACAATTTTAATATATGTTACCCAATTTAATTATTTAGGATTTCCATTCCTAATCTTATGAAATTTAATTACCTATACATGTGACTTTAGCTCATAACCTAATTAGGTTCACAAGAATTAGGTTTAAAATTATTAGTCACTTGAAATAATAAGATTATCCACTTAAGTTAGTATACATATTAAATACTAACCTCTCCTTATTACCATAACCCTTAAATTATTTAATTGTCTCACCTAATTTATAATTAGGTTACGAGGCTTTCATTTTTAATGAAACCTATAAATGTATATATCCATAACTATAGCATACATGTTAATTGACCCATGCACCATTTCACATATGTTGTCACATATTAAATCACTGTATAACACAAAGTTTTAAATATTAATAATGTACATACATATATAGTGACTTAAAATTCACGGTTATTACATCCTCCCCCTTATAAGAATTCCGTCCCCGGGAATTACTTACAGGTTTACTCAAAAATATGTGGATAACTTTCCCTCATCCTTTCTTCGAGTTCCCACGTAGCTTCTTCAGCATTGTGGTTCCTCCAAAGAACCTTTACAGAATGTATAACCTTATTTCGTAATTTCTGTTCTTCTCTATCTAAAATTTCAACTAGAATTTCCTCATACGACAAATCCTTTTCGACCTGAATTGGCTCGTACGATATCACGTGCTTGTAATCAGGCTTGTATGGTCGTAGCACTGACACATGAAACACAATATGAATATGTTCCAGTTCAGGAGGTAGAGCTACCTCGTACGACACTTCGCCTATCTTTCTTAAGACCTCGAAAGGTCCAATAAATCTCGTACTCAGTTTACCTTTCTTTCCAAACCTTATCTTCCCTTTCCAGGGAGATACTTTCAAAAATGCATGGCTTCCCACCTCAAAATCTCTCTTCTGGCGATGTAAGTCTGCATACTTCTTCTGGCGATCTTGAGATGCTACCAATCAGGCTCTTATCACTTTGATGATCTCTATAGTCTGATGACATTCACCCACTTCATCCCAGCATAAGGGCGTTCTACATTTCCTTCCATACAGTGCTTCGTACGGCGGCATTTCGATGCTGGCGTGATAGCTATTGTTGTATGCGAACTCTACTAATGGAAGATGATCCTCCCAGCTACCCTTGAAGTCCATCACACAAGCTCTGAGCATGTCTTCAAGTGTTTGAATTGTTCTCTCGCTTTGCCCATCGGTCTGCGGGTGATACGCGGTGCTCATCCGTACTTGCGTCCCCATTCTTTCCTGAAGGCTCTTCCAGAAGTTTGACGTGAATCGCGGATCTCTATCCGACACAATAGATACCGGTACGCCATGCCTCGAGATAATTTCTTTGATATACAATTTGGCTAGCTGGTCCAAATTATACCTGATCTTGATCGGCAAAAAGTGAGCTGACTTCGTAAGACGATCTATAATCACCCATATGGCGTCGTGTCCTTTTTGCGTTGCTGGAAGTTCCACCACAAAATCCATCGTGATGTGCTCCCACTTCCACTCTGGAATCTCTAAAGGCTGCAGTAATCCACTCGGTCGTTGATGCTCTACCTTGACTCTCTGACAAGTTAGACATCTGCTGACGCATTCTGCAACCTCTCTCTTTATGTTTGGCCACCAAAAGTGTTGACGCAAGTCATGATACATTTTTGTGCTTCCTGGGTGTATCGAGTACCTCGTACTGTGCACTTCTTGCAAAATCTCTTCTCTTAGTTCTGGTACTAGTGGTACCCAAATTTGCCCTTCGAATCTCAGCAGTCCGGTGCCATCAATCTTGTATTTCAATTCATCCCCTTCAGCTAACCGCTTCTTGATGTTGTCGCAATCTTCGTCCTTCTCTTGAGCATCTTTAACCTTATCTAATAAAGTCGGGCTCGCTGCTACTGTAAATAATTTCTCGTTGGTCTCCATCGGATACTTAACTTCTAAGTCAAGTCGTTCGAAATCTTTCACCAATTCCTCTTGAATGGTTAACTTCAGTAACTTCTCTCTGCCTTTTCTGCTTAGGGCATCTGCCACTACATTTGCTTTTCCTGGATGGTACAGAATCTCATAATCATAATCCGTGATCAATTCTAGCCATCGGCGCTGCCTCATATTTAGCTCTTTCTGCGTGAAGATATACTTCAGACTCTTGTGATCTGTATATATCTCACACTTCTCGCCATACAAATAGTGCCTCCAAATCTTCAAGGCAAAAACTACTGCTGCTAATTCCAGGTCATGAGTCGGATAACCCTTCTCATAGTCCTTCAGCTGACGTGAAGCGTACGCAATGACCTTTCCATGCTACATCAATACACAACCAAGACCCTTGTGTGACGCATCACTATACACTACAAATCCTCCCGTGTTGTCTGGTAAAGTCAACACAGGTGCCTGACTGAGCCTCTTCCTCAATTCCATGAAACTCTCTTCACATTTCTCCGTCCAAATGAACTTCACTGTCTTTCTGGTAAGGTTGGTCAACGGTGATGCTATCTTTGAAAAATCTTGGATGAATCTCCGATAGTATCCTGTTAATCCCAAGAAACTCCTAATTTCTGTCGGCGTCTTTGGCTGTTCCCAGTTGATAACCGCTTTTACCTTTGCTGGATCCACCAAAACACCATCCGTGTCGATAACGTGACCCAAAAACTGCACTCTCTGCAACCAAAACTCACACTTAGAGAACTTTGCATACAACTTCTCCCTCCTTAACGTCTCCAACACTATCCTTAGATGTTCAGTGTGCTCTTCCTCTGTCTCTGAATATACCAGAATGTCATCGATGAACACGACAACAAACTTATCCAAATACTGTTTAAACACTCTGTTCATCAAGTCCATGAATGCTGCTGGCGCATTCGTCAACCCAAAAGACATTACCAGAAACTCAAAGTGTCCATACCGAGTTCTGAATGTCGTCTTTGGAACATCTTTCTGCCTCACCTTCAGTTGGTGATAACCGGTCCTCAAGACGATTTTTGAAAAATATTTCACCCCCTTCAACTGATCAAACAAATCGTCGATCCTGGGCAACGGGTACTTGTTCTTAGTGGTGACCTTGTTCAACTCCCGGTAGTCGATACAAAGTCTTAATGACCCATCCTTTTTCTTTACGAATAAGACTGGTGCTCCCCACGGTGATACGCTCGGTCGAATGTATCCATTATCTAACAATTCTTGTAGTTGAATCATCAGTTCCTTCATTTCTACCGGAGCCATACGATACGACGCTTTGTATACCGGTGATGTCCCTAGTGCCAAATCGATAACAAACTCTATCTCTCTATCTGGTGGCAATCCCGGAATCTAATCTGGGAAGACGTCAACGAATTCCCTTACAATAGGTTTCTGATCCAGTTCACCCTCGACTCTGCGGGTATCCACAACGTGAGCCAAATAACCTATACCACCATTCCTAAGCAACTTCTTTTCTTGCATCATCGTCAGACAACAAGATTGTCTCGACGATTTACAGCCATGAAATACCACCTTTGACTTATCCGGAGTCTTTAGGTGTACGCACGTTTTCTTACAGTCAATGACCGCTCTGTGACTTGATAACCAATCCATCCCGAGGATTACATCAAAATCTCCAAGACGAATCGGTATCAAATCCACGTTAAACTTAAACCCTCGTACATCAGCACAACAGTTCCTATGTATGTAGTCTACAGGAATAATTTCTTTGTTTGCTACTTCTACATTCATTGGGTGTTCTAATAGTTCACGAGATAAACTTAATCTTTGAGCAAATTCATCAGATACAAAAGAACATGAAGCTCCCGAATCGAATAACACATAGGCATTTATATCGTTGATCGGAATTATACCTGACACCACCTCCCTGGATGCCACGACATCTTGCACTGTCATATTGAATGTCCTCGGTGTCGGCTTGTTTGGCTGGGTTGGTCCTCCACTGGTTGTCTTAGTGTTATTGCCCCTGTTGCCGTTTCCGCCATCCGTGCTTTTCTTCTTTGGGCAATCCTTGATCTGATGTCCCAATTCACCACAGTTAAAACAACCTCCCTTCTTCACCTTAGAACAATTGGGTGAGGTATGCCCTTCTTGTCCACAGGTATAATATACCGTTTTTCCTTTACCCTTTCCACAGTTTCCACACACTGACTTCTTTTGTTGGACACTTCCTTGCTGAATCTCCAAATTACTACACCCACTGCTCCATTTTCGCTTCTTGTTATTGCTACCGCCACCGCTAACATTCTGATTCCCACCTTCTACTTTCTTCTTGTTCTTCTCCCGATTGTACTTTAAGACTGTTTCGCTTCCACCTTCTGCTATGAGAGCTTTCTCCAACAGAATTGAGAATGACGCGATTTGTAGAACTGCTACCTTACTATAAATCCATGGCTTTAGTCCATTTTCGAACCTTCTTGCTTTCCTCACCTCCGTGTCTACCTGATGTGGAGCGAATCTGGCCAATTCATTAAACTTTGCGGCGTACTCTGACACTGACATATTCTCCTGCTTCAATTCCAAAAATTTGATCTCCATTCTCGCTTGTGTACTCTCAGGGAAGTAGTTCTCAAAGAACAACTTCTTGAACACTTCCCAAGTCACGATTCCAGTCCCAACTTTGTTCTGGTTGGCCTCCCACCAATAGTTAGTCTCACCTTTCATTAAGTAGGTAGCAAAAATTATTTTATGTTCTTCTGCTACTCTAGCAATTATGAAGGCCTTCTCAATCTCCTTCATCCACGTCTGGGCCTCTAACGGGTCTGCTGTTCCTCTAAACTCTGGCGGTCCTACTTCCTTGAAGTCCTTAAAGTTGGCTAATTGGTTTCCCGCCTGATTTCCTGCAGGTTGAGCTTGATTCCTCATAGCTTCAGTCATCATGTTGATAAAGTCTTGCATTGGGTTTGGTTGAGTTCCCGCTGCATTATTAACTGACTCTTCTATCTATTGGTTCCTTAGTACACGTCTGGGCGGCATTATCTAGTGGAACAAAATTCTAACACGTTACTCGGGTTTTATTATCATATAAGTACTTAGCATGTAACATGCTACTGTATTCAACAATCATATAATCATTATGGGAAATTACCCAGATTTTGGAAGTCTTTCTCCCTGATTAGTGGGTTAAGTTTGTTTTTAAAGAAAATTTTCCAAATCAGTCTACTAGACTCACATAACATTAAATTGACAATTTACTATTTAAAATTTTCCAACACATATCATAATAATAATGCATTTATATTCATATACCAATCTTCAGTGTCTCACATGATTAATACAGGTATATTCTTATAAATACTACTATCCCATTTTAAACACAAAAGATGGGATTAACTCAAAATGATACTTCCCTACAAACACAAATAGGGATACTACCTAACTACCTACTACCTCACACCTGCTGAGGTTTACATCAACATAAATCCCTATTACACAAAAGGGGTACTATTGCCTCTATCTACAACTAGTCCATAGCATAATCATCACTGGTGGCCCTGCTGGGTCACCTGAACAGGCTCCGGGGGAAACCACCCCTCCATAGCTCTACGTCGAACGGATCGACTCGACTCTCCTATCTCTAATTGCGCCCTCCTAGTCCCACTGCACTGGCCCTCATACGCTGTGTCTAGCGCCAGTCCTAAAGTCTCGGCCCTGACCTTCATGGCCTGCAGTGCTAACTCCAATTGGTCCACCCGCTGGGCTGACTCATAAAATGCCTCCTCCACGCGAATCTTGTCTGCAATCTCCATGTCAAACTCGCCCCGCATCGCCAGATGCTCTATGCTCAGCTCTCCGAACTTTGCCTTTTCATGCTCTAGCTGTACCCTCAGCATCTCAACTTGCAACTGGGACTCATCCAACTTTCCCTTCTGCTCGACTACCTCCATATGGGCTTGATAAGCCGCCTCCTTGTATTGACCTTCTGTGAATTGAAGTGTGTGGTTTTCAACCTCCAGTTCTCCCACCCTGCCTTCCAATTGATTGATTCTCCTCAACAAATCCCCTATAAGAGGACCCTGAGGGGCTTCTTCCGTAACCTCACGCTCAATGAGCTCCTGATCTACTGAGTGATTGTCCTGGCGCTCGTCAGACATCCTACAATCACCATAAATAAAACCAACATCAGTACCATAATAAAATATATTCATTGATAAAATGAAATAATATTTTATTAAGTACAACACAAACTCGATAAATTTCCACAATCCATCTCCTAACATACTCTATAAGAGTTTTCTACTAAGGTTATAACCTAGGTTTCGCATTCCTAATGTTTATAACCTACAGCTTTGATACCAACCTGTGACACCCCCAAATCCAGGTTCTCTAACCTCAGATTCGGTGCTCACGATCTATCATCATCATAAGCATTCTATAACTATTACGAAATAATAAACATACATTGTTCATTATAATAAAGTTTCCATAGCGTGGTCCCAAGGTCTTCTTAACCTTAACTTAAACACAACATTCATATTACAAAAGGTTTACATAAGAACTTCCATTAGATAATAATAATTAATATTCATTCTAAACTATTCCTGGATCTTGCCCTTGCCCTTGTCCTTCGTATTGGATCCTTCAGGCTTAGCTGAAATAAATGTCATGATATAGCAAGGGTAAGCAACTAATTTGCTTAGCAAGTTTATATACAAGGGAGATATATCATGACTAGAAAAAAGTTTTGCTTTCAATGTTCAACAATAATATAAGGTTGTGAAGGAACATGAATTAATAATCAACAATTGAATATTCGAATAATTGAATAATATGAACTGAGTGGTTTTGAGATAACCATGAACATTTGCCAAGGTTCTCAGTAATTTAAACTGGACCTCTTAATAAGTTTTAGTATTCAAGGAGATCAGCCTTTCATACCCCGTGATTTATGCATAAACACTTAATATTCCGGCATCGATATCATGCCTTAATCAAATTCGTTCTTTTCTCAGTCAAGAGTTCTTATCATATCAATTTAATAAGAACGGCTTTTTAAAACACATTTGATTTAGCAAATTTAAACATGCTTGATCTAGCTGATACAATTAGCATAGATTTATCTCATAAACAGTTCATAAATTAAAAAACTTTAATTTAATTCACAGTTCAATAATAATAGAACATGAATTCAATTGCACAAAGTGCGAATTTCAATAATCAATATAGATGTGAATAATCATCAATAATTATTCACTAACATGCTTTGAAAATAATAACTCGAGTTTGAGTAAGGACACTTGCCTCGTCTGTAGATTACGGCTACGCAATTAATTTATATCCACTATGCAGTTAAATTATCTTCCTTTGAGAGACCTATAGTTAATCTTTCAATTAGTCATAGTATAACATTAGATTATGTAATCACATAAATATTATGCATTACATTTAGTTCTTATAAACATTATCATGTCTTGATAATGTTAGTATAACCACATAATATTATTAATCTTGATAATATTTAATTCACCTCTTAGTATTATTAGTTCTCTAATAATATTTTCATTTGCTTACTAATATTATTAACATCTTAATAATACTTTAATACCTTACTAATATTATTAATCCTCTTAATAATATTTTAATTAATATTATTACTTTAATAATATCTTACTTATGCTTTAGTATCATTAATCATTTAATAATATTTTATTCATTTACTAATATTATTAATCATTTAATAATATCTTATTCTATTACTAATATTATTAATTATTTAATAATACTTTAATCATTTATCAATGCTTAAATCAAATATTATTAACTATTTAATAATATTTTAAAGAAATTTTAATCTTAATATTTTTATTTACTTATCAATATCATATTCTAATATTATTAATATCATAATAATATTTTAATAATTTATTGGATTAATAAATAATTTATTCTAATTGTTCATCATTTATTAAACCTCTTATTTAATATCCATAAAAGGTCATAAATAATATTTATTATCATAAATTACCAAAGTGCTCTAAGATAGTCATGATATGATATATTATGAGTATTCAAGCATAAAAATCACCTTTTTCTTATTAAAGACATCATTTAACTATTTATTTCTTTTTATTCATAACTTAACCATTTTTAGGAAAAATAGTAAACTTACTCCAAAAGTTCTCAGTTTCTGCACTTTGACACAATATGAACCTACAAGGATCCCCAAATTTTTCTGGAATTTTAGAAAATGATCTAATATTTTTAAAGTTCCCAAAACACTCGGATTTTGCTTCATTTTTAATAAATTGAGTTTTGCTCAGAAAAATCTGAAATTTTCAGGGTATGCTCTCCAACATATTTAAACCTACTGTAAAAATTTTGGAATTTTTCAGTGTATACACAGTGAGATATTCGACGGTAAAGTTTTAGGAGTCCTTTACGGAAATAGTCATTACGCACAATCTATAACTCGAAACGTCTCCGTTCTTTTTCCTACACGTAGATAACTTCTCAAAGTACCTCTGTAAATTTTCTTAGATTTTTAAGGGACATGAAACTATCCGAAATAGACCCAAGAAAAATAGGACAGAAACTATTTTAGGGTTTTTAAACCCTTAACATTCCAAGTGGGCTGTTTTGGGGAAATCAGCTCCAAAGAATTCAAAACTTTCTAGATTTGTGTTCTATCACTTGGGTTTACTAGATAACTCATGTATCTAGCATCCCCCACCCCTTCGACGGATCACAAATCTAAGTTGGAAAACTTGAGTTACACAATATTTAGTGGAAGAAAACAAGAGTTTTCACCCTTGGAGAACATACGCTCATATTCTTCCTCTAAGCCTTTAATCTAACTCTCAAGATACTTAGTTCTATACATGATGATATGTAGGACTAGGGTATCTTGAGTATTTGTTCATAACCCCAACAAAACTCAAGCTAAAAAAAACAAAGTAGAAGAAGAAGATGAAGGTTATGTTATACCTTGATTTAATGGCAACCTTCCTTGATTTACCAAAGTAAGTGATGAACTTTGGATGCATTAACAAACTAGCACTCCTCTCTCTCTATATATATGGCCAAACCTCTCTCTCCTTTCTCTCTCTAGAAGTGGCTAGCTTGGGAGAAATTATAAGAGGAAGAATGAGAGAAGAAATGAAATGAAATGAAAAGATGAAGTAAAAGGATACTTACAAAAAATATAGATACACTTAGTGTATCTAGCTATTATCCCCCATACTTTCTTTAACCCATGGATAGAAGCTTTGCTTTATCACTTTAATTAGTCTAATCATGATTAAGGATGCTTAATAAAGTGGCAACCAATGGGAGCTTGACAACCATATCCTTTTGTGTAAGAGTTACTACAAATGGACCTTTCTTAGCTTAATTAGTTGCCTTAAAAGGCTAATGTGGCCAGCCATATTTATGCCCACTAACTCCTTCATTTAGCTTTTATTTTAATGCATAAATTAGATAAATCAAATGTCTAAAATACCCTTAATCAAGTGGGCTAAGTTTGGGCTTGCATTTTATTTCTTTTGGGCTTCTCCTTTAATTATTTTGGGCTATGTAATAAACATAGTCTAATAATTTTAATATATGTTACCCAATTTAATTATTTAGGGTTTACATTCCTAATCTTATGAAATTTAATTACCTATACATGTGACTTTAGCTCATAACCTAATTAGGTTCACAAGAATTAGGTTTCAAATTATTAGTCACTTGAAATAATAAGATTATCCACTTAAGTTAGTATACATATTAAATACTAACCTCTCCTTATTACCATAACCCTTAGATTATTTAATTGTCTCACCTAATTTATAATTAGGTTACGAGGCTTTTATTGTTAATAAAACCTATAAATGTATATATCCATAACTATAGCATACATGTTAATTGACCCATGCACCATTTCACATATGTTGTCACATATTAAATCACTGTCTAACACAAAGTTTTAAATATTAATAATGTACATACATATATAGTGACTTAAAATTCACGGTTATTACAATCTCTATAGTGATTTCCCATCTTTCAATGATTCCTATAATCAAATGAAAGTGCCACAACACATGTTTAGATCCAAGATGAGATTTAGGAATAATTCCTAGTTCTGTAATGAACTTTTCATCCAAACAATCAACTTGTAGCTTCATTTACAGTTATATACTTTGTCTGTATCACTAAACTAGCAACACTTTGTTGTTTGAAACCTTTTCAATTCACTGCACCACTGTTCAAGGTAACGTTTTACCTTAAAGTGAATTTTCTGTCGTCTTGGTCTGTCTAAAAAACTTGAGTCTGTTAAGCCCTCTAGTTTTAATTTAGACCCACCATGAATATGATCACATCCTTAGTGTCGGTTAGGTACTTTAAGATATTTTTCACTGACTCATAGTGAACTTCTCCAGAATATGACTGATCAACATCAGGTGTTGTATATTTCATTATATACATGATTGTTACTCATGCGATCTCTCTTTTATGAGTCTATGGGGACTATTAAGAGATATACACTCCATGGCTCATCAACATGAGTTAACTCTTGGAGTTTATCATGTTAAAGGACTTTAGCATCAAATGAATATATGTTCCTTGGGTTAAGTCGAGCATCCTTTTAAATCTATCTATATAGATTTATATCCCCAATTAAGATACTCTTCCCAAATCATTCATGGAGGAATGTTTAGACAACTTTATCTTTACTAATTGTAGCATTAGTATGTCATTCCTTATCCATAGTATATCAACATAAAATATTAGGAATGTCACGACGCTTCCACTGACACTTTTATACACACTAGAACTCTTACCTCATCGTATATAACTAGATCATCATCTTCTATGTTATGTACCTCATCATCATCATCTATGATGAATCCATACCTCCTAGGTATCTTCGGTACTATTCTAGATTTATGATTCGGTTGTGGTACAATAGGTTTATCTACATGTTCCTCTTATTTGACTTATAGTATTTTGTGATTCTTGAACTCTTCAAGATCCTTTTATCCTCCCATTAGCCCCTTTAACGATAAACACTTTTATCTTAGAAGGTAGCGTGTTTCGCAACAAACACATTTTGCTAAGTAGGATTATAGAACATATACCCTAAACTTACTTTAGAATGTCCCACAAATCTGCACTTGTCAAATTTTGTCCCAAGCTTATCCTTTGAAACATTTTCACATAAGCTAGACAACCCCTTATCTTAACTTACTTAAAATTAGGAATCCTTTCTGTTCATAACTTTTATGGAGTTTTGTGGTCGAATTTTGAGGTTACCTTTTGTAGATATGCAGCCATTTCTAGGACATTATCCTAGAAGGATACTGGAATGTCGGTAAAATTATTATGGACCGTACCATGTCCAACAAGGTACGATTTTTTCTTTCAGATACATTAATCAATTATTGTGTATCAAGAGGCGTCCATTATGAGAAAACCATTTGAGGTGATCTATAAACTTATTGCACAAGTATTTATTCCTTCCTTGATCCGATCAAAGAATCTTAATACTTTGCCAATTTGTTTCATTTCTGAATTGTTTGAACCTTTCAAATAATTCACAATTGTATTTCAGCAAATACACATATTCAACTTTTTGAACGATCATCTCCTTTTTCTTATATTAATTTGTTCAATTTGCAAAATTATTTTTACGTAAGTCAAGTATAAAAAATCCATTAAGTAATATTTCAGTTCTATACAAAATATTATTATTATAAATAGAACAACAATTGTTCTTAAATATAATACCAAAGATTTCATTGTCCAACAACAAAATAGAAATAATGTTTCTAATGAGAACTGGAATACAATAACTTATTGACTTAATAGACTTGCCCGTAGGCATTGCTAAACTATAAGTTTCTATGACTAATATGTCAATCTTTGCTTCATTTCCCACACATAAGATTACTTATATTTGTTTTGCTTTCTACTTCTGCTTGGTCCCTTCATAAATCTATATTTATGATAATCAAAGCCGGTATCCAATACTCAAGTAGATCCTTGACTTAAAGAAAAATTTATTTTAAATCATGAACAAAATTGTATTTGTAACCGAAACTTCACTAAGCTTCTTCTGGTTAGCTCTGCAAGATGCTTCTCGCAGTTTTTTTCTAGTGTCCAGGCTTATTACAGTGGAAGCAAACTCCTTTGCTATCCATATCAATTTTGTTCTTATTATCCTTTATTTTTATCTTTTCTATTTACCTTCTTAGAATCGTTCTTCTTTTTAGAAGATCATTTGGCCCCTACCAGTAAGACTTAGTATTTCTTGGTTGGAAAGTGACTCTCAACATTTTTCAACATGTTGAACAAATCAACGAAGCTGATATTTAGCTTGTTCATATGAAAAAATTCACAACAATTGTGAAAGGAGTTCGGGAGTGAGTGCAAGATCAAATTTTGGCTCAACTCTCCATCCATGACAAAACCTGTTATCCTAATTGTTCAATCAAATTGATCATGTTAAGGACTTTTGTCTTTACTGTAGTGTCATCAGTCATTCTAGATCGGAAGAGCTCCTTAAATATCTGATATCTATCAATCCTACTTTTTCCACCATCAACTACTTGATGTGTAGAAATATAGTAGGAGCTTCCATAGTTTCATGCTGACGCTGAAGCACGTTACTCATGGATCCGAGAATGATACATTGAGCCAACTGTGCATCATCTTGCCACTTTCTAAAAGTAGCAATCTCTTCCTCAGAGGTATTGTCTGCAACCATTGTAGGGATAGGCGTATTAAGGCCATAAGATAGCTTTTCAGCCATGAGAACTATTCTCAATTACTTTAACCAATCCGTTTAATTCGGTCCGGTTAAATAGCATCTAATATGCTTCGCAGTTATAGTAATTTAGACATTGTAAAATTCTGTAAATGAATTTGTAATTAACAACATTTTAGCATACATTCTTTTATTAATTACCAAAATAATTTAGGTCTTGTTTTAAATTGGTATCTCCCATTATTTTTTTCAAACTATATTACCCTCAATATATATAGTTCGACAATATCTAATTAAAGATATGCTAGTTAGAATAAGGATCCCATTTCAAATGTATATAGCCTTGTGTGTGCACGACAAACTATATATAAATAAATAGGTAGACTACTCTTGTCAATTACATCACTATGTAACTCCATGTATTTTGCCTCTTAGATCATAATGGTCTAGTGTGTGCGCATTCGAACTAAAATGATTTAAGTTAAGTCAGACTCAACATTTCTATATAAGTGAAGAGAAAACTACAGCCCTTGTGTGTGCACAACAAAGCAGTAATGTTCAATTCCTTATAAACATCGTATGTAATAAAAACAATATCCTAAATATTTAATACTTGCCTTGGCCTTGTGTGTGCATAACAAACTCATATTAAATATTCAATACTCTATTGTTTCTATCATGCTAGAAGGCGATGTTCGATATTTCAAATATCTTTGAACGTTACAACTTAATATAAAATATTTGAGGGGTTTGTTATTAATTTGTCTCATCTTGTTTAGCGTGCATGAATATATATATATATATATATATATATATATATATATATATATATATATATATAAAATACGCATCATATTAATTAACATGCGAAGCATGTTTACATAATATATAATATATAGTATAAGCATGCACATATAGAATACTATATTCTACCTGGATTGATTATGGACTTTTATTCTAGTTTGGTTCACTAGAGCCACCAAGTGAACCAAAAGGTCAAACCTAGGGTGCAATAATTAAATTTAAATATAAATATTACATTTAAATCCCGGGCTCCATTACAAACGGGTCTTCAAGCGCTTCTTGCTCCTTGATCTCCAATTCTTCAAAATAATTCTAACTATTCCTATTACAAAACTATTTTAAAATAAATTGAAACTTTGATCAGCAGTCAAGGGAAGTACATAGGAGGGAGTTAGAATTTATATTAAGAAAAATTTAGAGAAGACGAGGTACGTAGACCCCATTTAATAAAACTCATTCATTCATGCATCCAACTAAAATAAAATCCAATCACATTGGTCAATAGTCCATAATCAATCTCATTTATTATCATACACATCACCATATGCATCAATAAATAATATTCATCTCATGAATAATAAACATTCAATATATATATTGATATCATTTAATGGGCAAATTTAGTTAGTATAAAATCTAATTTTGAATCAAAATAAACTCTTTTATTTTAATCCAAATTTAAATCAAAATAAACTTTTTTTATTTTAATTTATCTAATTTTGAATAAAATAAATTATTTTATTTTAATTAAAATCTTTAATCAAAATAAACTCCTTTATTTTAATTAATTATGGAATCCAATTCCAAGTAAAAAAAAACTCATTTATTAAAAGAAACACAGATTCTCTTTCCTATTCACAAATAAATTCCTTTATTTTGAATAATATGAAATCTTATTCCATATATAAATAAACTCCTTTATTTAAGGAAATACGGGTTCTCTTTCCTATTCACAATAAACTCTTTTATTTTGAATAATATGAAATCTTATTTTATATCTAAATAAACTCCTTTATTTAAGGAAACATGAAATTCAATTTCAACTCCAATTAGTTATTATGGAATCTAATTTCAACTCTAATTAGTTAGCATGAAATTCAATTTTAAAATTAAAATAAACTTTTTATTTTAATTATAAAATAAAAAGAATAATATTATATATATATATATATATATATATATATATATATATATATATATATATATGTGTGTGTGTGTGTGTGTGTGTGTGTGTGTGTGTGTGTGTGTGTGTGTGTGTGTGTGTGATTTCAAGATCCTAGAGATTCACCCATCCCTTATACATGATTATTGTTGGAATGAACACCTTTGATTAAAGTAATGTATGGCCACGTGATTCACAGAATATCAAAACAGGATTTGCGATTTTGTTTTTTTTTGTTTTTAAATAAATTTTATACAACAAATTATGCCCAATTACATTATTTTAAACACATATCAATATACATATCAAATTAAAATAATTAAAAATTTGCATAAAGGTTTGGCTCTGATACCACTGTTAGGTTTGTAATATTCATGAACGTAATCAAATTGCACAAAGTAAGTGGAAACGTATAAAAACAGAATTTAAAATTTTACAAACCATATACCCGGATCATCCTTTATGCACAATTATTAATTAAACGAAAAGATAAAGAATAAGAATCATACCCTTGAAGATTCGAGCTTCCTCAGGTACAAGTTCACCTCCAAATCCTTTCGTGTTCAACTTGAATCCACCGAGTTTGGTTCCTTCCTTTGATCAACTTTAGCCACCTAAGTGTTTGGCCTCTAGAGGTGATCCACCAAGAAAGAATAAAGATTCAAAAAGATGAGTATTTTGCAAAACTCTAGTTTTTCTATCTCTCATAGAAAAAGAACGTACTCTCCAACTATATGGAATTGCGTATATTGATATCTGATATAAGACTCCCCTTATAAAGATATCAGGTAACCCTATTTAATTAAAAATAAGGTATTATTTATTTAATTAAACTCTTTTAATTAAATGAGCTCCCTAATCTTATTAGGGATAATTAATTAAACTTTTTAAACTAATTTTCCCTCCTAATCCTATTAGGAATAAATGAGAGTACTTATATTAAATTAATTTCTAAACTCTTTTAGAAATTAAAATAATAATAATTGTAATAATATTAATAAGATTCCTCTTATTAATTTATATTTAATATTTCTAAAATATTAAATAATAAATATTAAGCTATTTAATTTATTCTATCACCATAGATTAAATTAAATATACTTAACATATTATTAAGATTATGCCATTAATTTCTTAAATAATTATTCTTCCTTTTATGGTGTGACCCTTTAGGTTCTCCATATTAAATCGGTTGTGAATAAATCAATTAAAATAATCCTAATCTTATTTAAGTAAATAAATTAAATAATTAATTTATTTAAATAAATAATATTTATTCTACAATAAGGATAAGCCTCCCTAGCGATCAACGACTTTCCAGATAATATAGATTTTAACATTAATCATAAAAAAACCTTTGAGTAAATAGTTACCGTACAATTCAATCCTTTCACCATACAATGTCCCAATTAAATATAAGACATGGAATTACTGTCAAGTCTTATTTTATTTAATTATATGTATTTCGACTCTTAAATGTACAACTCCAAATAATGTAAATTAGAAACACCTTTCTAATTTCATTCTGCCTTGGCCAATGACTACTTGGTTGTCATTTATCTAATCACATAGGACATTTCTCTTCTTTTACTAGAAGTGGTAGATTCTTTATTGATCATACATTATCTCCATGTACAACTTATTATACCCAAGCATACCCTTTGATATACCCTAAAGGTCTTAAGGAATAAGTCAAAGTATAACTCATCATACACAAGATACTATGATGATCTCAAGTCCAAGGATCAATTGTACTACTATCACTACATGAATTCCTATTGACAGGCAAGTAAAACTCCATTAGGTATTCCTTAGCGAGCCACGTTCAGTGAACTTATTCTCTAATAAACACCTATATACTTGCTTTAGTGTCTCCACACAAATAATCATGAGATCAATCATCCTCATCCAATGAGCAAGCAACGTATGTACCAATCTATCTGGATTCACTAATCCCCAATTTAGTAATCCAACGATTGGGAACTATTTTAGTTTTAAGCTTTCTAAGAATTTAGATCTCATTAGAATGATCATCATCATTATTCTAAAAGCATTGCTTAAAACTATGAGTTTATCACATATTATAAAGCAGCATCATGTAGATAATTAAAAACCTTTAATAAATTAATACTTTTTATTAATAAATGAATAAGATTGTTACAAAGTATATGCTTTATCATCAAACATGATTGGCTTGTGTGCATACTACTTTCACATACTCCTCCAGAGTCGGAGTTAACTCCTGGGTCCCAAACCGGAAAACCTACCTCTCCGGTACCCAGTGCTCCAGCATGCCCTCCACAAATCCTACAGGAACCTGAAACATCAAAAGGGTCATGGTATGCTGCAACAGCTGATCTGCGGTCACCCTATCTGGGGGTGACATACTATCATACCAATATCTCAGACGGGATGCTACCAATAATGGTGGGGTGTGATCTATGTGGCTGACTGTCGAAGAAGACATATGTGTGGGCCGTATCATAATACCATCCAGGGGTCAATACTGAATATCTCTGGACATGCATACATATGCATAACATGATACATGCATAACAGATAATAGATTACAATATGATGCAGGGAATAGAAGCTAGTACATACATTCCTAAATACATCATCATCATCTATATACATCATCTTTGTACAACTAAAAATATAGAGAAATGGGGCACAGACGCCCTACTACTAACAGAGGCCTACCAAAAGATATAGCGAGAATGGGGCACAGCCACCCAATATCTAACAAGAGGCCTATCAAAAGAGATAACGAGAATACACATCAGAAGAAGACAATGGTGTCAATATCTACATCATCAATCCTATCCACCTGATGTAACTCCTCCTGGGTCACTAGATCTTTATCAACAGGGATGTCAGGCCTATACAAAGGAGGATCTACACCGGCAAAGCCAAATAGGTCATCTGAGGGGCCAGCTCCTGTGCTGGAAGGATCAAACGAATCTGCCTCTGTTGGATATCTACCCAAATACCAGATAAAGAAATGTGCCCGGTCCAGTCATTGGGTCAAGCTGTCAATCTGTGTTATATGAGTCGGATCTCGGACACAGGCTAGCTAATCCGTTATCATCACGAATCCTGTAACCATATCCCCCATGAACTGAGTGGCGCGGGTCTGAGCTCCAATGGTACGAGGGATCCACCAATGCTGGAATACATCCTGAGTGCAGGGACCCTCTGACAATGCAAAATCGTCAACACCAAATAATGGGATATCAATGACGGGTGACTGCGATACAGGCCAATAACGCCTGACAGGAGGCAAGATCGGTATACGGATCTCTCCTATGGTGCTCCTAATAGCACGTTCTCCTAAATAGAGCTCCCATCCTCCATCTGTGAAGAGAGGAACCCTACGGATGGAAATCACGTACTCGACACCAGTCGGGTACCCATCCGCAAATCTAATGGCCAAGTGCTCCCCAAAATATGGAATCCATGTGATGACAGCTGTCAATAACTCCAGCTGTAGGCGACAATGAGTGAAACCCTCAGCTACAAGGACCTCCGCCAGTATGGAATGATGTCATCACCGTCCTCGTGGATAGGTATCCAACCCTAATACGCTCATGTTGGTCGTTTTATCGATCAATATATGCGTGCAAGTATACACGGTCAACAAGTAATAAAGAGTAAGTAAAGTATCGTTCCCACAGAGAATTAACTAATAAATTTCACCAAGCACTAGCCCATAACCATTTCAGTCTTATTTAAACGAATGATACTATATTTTATATTTAAACTAAGAATTTAAATAAACCTAACTATTCCTAGAGTGAGACTATATAATGAAGACCTGAGATCACAATTTCATCTATTGACTCATTCAAATCCACACATTTCATGTTAAGCCAAACTAATTGTACTGGATTATTTGTCAAGAACGCGAAAGTAAAGTATAGCCATCTCTCAATGTACCATACACATATCACGTATTATCCACAATTGATAGAATACACATGAATACCCACATTACCTAAACCACTATATGTCTATGTGATTTACAAATAATTAGGGTTTAAGCACAAATTCTCAATTGACTACGAGCGATGCCTCGGTATATGTCTATCCTAAGCATGAACCATACATTCCATCACCATGTAGAACATACAAATATAAGCTATCAAGATCAGATCTAAACCCATACTTTATTTTTCAAGTCCATATGGATTATCACAGTAATTGATGGCCAATCAACTAAGCAAATAAGTATGAATCTTAATAGATAATCTCATAGCAATCAATAAGGCTAACAATGCAATATATCAGAAATAACTAGTCCATAGAATCCATTGCAATCTTAGAATAAAGTTTAACTCATACTTGAATCAAACCCAACATCTGTAGACACTCGAAATTTCTTCTACTATTACTAACATTGCAGGAGGACAGATTCATCTTTTAAGAGGAAACCCTTAAAGACAATCTAAATCCATATCGAATAACACCAAAAGTTCATCATCAAACCCCGGATCGTAATCTAGGAGTAACCAAATCCAACCTCGGAGATAACCCCGAGGCCTGTAGATATAATATCGGACCACACACCGAAGAAGACCGATTAATCTCGGAGATGACCCCAAGGTATCCAGTCTCAGTCCCAAGCATGGGAATAGGACAAGTCAACCTCAGAGATGACCCTGAGGATAGTCAAAGTCAACAGCAAGCCAACCTCAGAGATAACCCTGAGAAAATACTGCTACACCTGCGTGAAAACCGGAGAAAACCCCGGGAGGGGCAAAATGGTTATTTTGCCAACTCAACTTCAACTCACATCAAATAAACTCATCTCAACTCAAATTACTTCAAAGGAAGTCCCACAAGAGCGATATCTTAACTTCGAGTGCAAACTACGCAAAACGGCTCAACGGATTGCCTGACGAACGTCCGGGAATGCCATTTCGGTCATGGACCCATCTTCCTGAAATCAAAAAAGGTCAAATCATATGACATTGTGTAGCTCTCAGAAATACCTTTTCGGAATGATATGGCATGCTTCCATCGGACTTCCGAATTGAAAGTTATGAGCGACCGAGCAAACAGCGCGTGCGTACTTCGACACGACGGGACCCGCACTGCCCAGGGCACCCCAGGTAGCCGCAGGTACACCTGCTACTAGGTGCCGCAGGTAGACTTGCGGCTCCCCCCTCTATAAATATGGGGCTTGGGGTGCTGATTTTCTAAGAGAAAAAGACGGGGAAACCCTGCAGAACTCGCTCCACACTTGCCCATACAATGTATTTGCCCACTTTTAAACACCGATGAGCTCATATATAGCCTCTTTTGTGCCTACAAAAGCCAGTGTTTACCCACTCTAAAGAAATAGAAGTCTCTTTAGCAGTCAGTTGTAAGCCTTCTCACACACTTTAGAGTCTTTCTCTTCATCTTTGCACACACCTTCTACACGTTGAGAGTCGTGTTGCTTGCTTTTGCCCGGACTTCGGTCCGTGGTTTCATTTCAGTCTCTCTCTCTCTCTCTCTCTATATATATATATATATATATATATATATATATATTTACATATATATTGACTAACATTACCGAGTTATGCCTCGGTTGAGCCTAGACTTCGGTCTAGAGCGTTTATTTGCATTTCTATATATATATTTTTATATATATGAACTTTGTAACGGACTTTGTTCGATTGAGCCTAGACCTCGGTCTGGAGCGTTTACTGCTTTAATATATATATACTTAAATATATTAACTGTGTGTCGGACTTTGTTCGATGAGCCTAAACTTCGTTTGGTGCGTTTACTCGCTTATATATATATATATATATATATATATATATATATATATATATATATATATATATATATACTTATATATATGAACTGCTATCGAACTCTGTTTGGTGAGCCTGGATTTTACTTCCAGTGCGAACTTTACCTAGATTTCGCGTTTAATATATATATATATATATATATATATATATATATATATATATATATATATATATTCGTCCTGCCTGGAGTTTCCTTCGTGGCAGTTGATCGCTTTGTATAGCTTTATCTACGTTTTGTCCCGCCTGGAGTTTCCTCCGTGGCGGTTGATAGCTTTTAACAGCTTTATTTACATTTTTGGTCCCCCATGGAGCTACTTCGTGGTTGGTGATCATGTTTGTATATATATATATATATATATATATATATATACAGCTTTTATATATATACCTGCTTACTGTTTTCATACAAATTGCGGTATCATGTGAGCCTAGGAATCATGTGATCACAGATTCATCCCATTGGATCTAGATTCGGTTCCCGTGATGGACATTTTCAGCTGTAAGCAGCTTGTAAATTATTCTGCGGTGTCTGAATTTCCTCAGATGGTTTCCATACCCACGAGGAAGTCGGCATTATTTTGTAAATTATTTTCGTACGGATGCTTCGCATCTGTCAAATAAAATCAACCAAGCCGCGTATTTAATAAAATGGGAGTGTAAACGGTCTCAATTACTATTGAGCATCAGGGTTTAAAAAATCTCTTTTATAAAACATCACTGTCATATCTTGCTTAAAACTGAATTTTTACATAAATTCAAATCATGTGTATATAGGTGCGAACGAGGCCTCACACTACTTCCAAATAAATAGCACATTGACCCACACACACACACACATACTCAGATAATGGTTTCTTGAAAAGAGGCGGTCACCGTGGTAACACGGATGTCGGGGGGTGCCTAACACCTTTCCTCCGCATAATCAAGTCCCCGGACCCCAATTGAATCTCGGTTTCACCGACCCGTTTAGCAGTGTCACATCACTGGGTCAATGTGCAAACCTTTTCTCGGTTGTGTTGGTACAACCATTTAAAAAATCAACTGGCGACTTTATAGTCCAATCGTCGACATTATACATGTCGGACCTTTTTCACTTGTTTTTTCACACAAATATCACATAAAAATGAGAACACCAAAGAACAAGTAATGGAAAGGGACATTAAAAAATACCGACGTCGACAGGTGGCGACTCTGCTGGGGACTCCAGTAAGAGGACTTAAGCCGCTATTACAATCTTTTCAAAATTGTTATCTGCTGGTGTGTGGATGTTGCATTTACATTGTATGAATGTGCACGAATGCATTTTCGTACTTGGTACCTCGCACTATAAACTGCGTGTGATGTTAGTGTCTCGCACTATAAACTGCCTATGATGTTAGTGCCTCGCACTATAAACTGCTCATGATATTAGTGCTTCGTACATGTCATCATTTCATGCGGTGAGACGCGATGTATGTGAATGTATGTTGTGTGGTCCCTCCACCCGGAGGCTATCCCGTCGGTGTTTGATTATTGGACTCGTGAGAAGCCTGATTCTCCGAGGCTCAAGAAAGGCACCACCCAAATTCGCTCCAGTTGAAAGACTGGATTAACTTTCCGTCAAGTAGATTGCAATGATTTGGGAACCTTGATGCCAAAAAGCCGCTAGAGTAACCTAAGATAGGTTAGCCTCTGATAAACCCAAAACAGAGGAAAGTCTCTTCATGCTCTCATTTCAAATTACACAATTTCATGACATATCTATCTCCATGTAATGAGAAATATGAAGGAATGTGTACACATATACATACATGCTACAAACAGCTGACATCCGTTTTTCCAGGATAAAATTCCTAAAATGGACATATCACATAGCATGATTAATTTCCATTCCCTAAGGACTAAACTATGCAAGTCTTTCGCAGGGAGTCAATCGGGCCTACTACCCGTTCAAAGTCCAAAAAGGCAACAGACCTACAGTCAATCATGTTGTCATCCGACCAGACTGAACTTAATCCAGTTTCTTGCAAGGAATTTGACGGATTAAGCAAACAAATTACAGATTTGGCTGTTCTACTTAAAGAATTACACCAGTCTAATCAGGGTCTCAAGATACCCGTACATGCTGAATCATCCATACAAAGAGGGAATCCGGTCATTACCATACCTGAATTGCAGTTGGATATGACCAACAAAATTCATGATGCTACCCATCCCACTGGAGATCCAGAAACTGGTGACATCAAAAAGAAAGTCCTCCAAATGGAAGAGACCATCCGGTCAATCAAAGGGACTGGAAATTATGGAAGTGTCACCTATTCAGATCTCTGTATATTCCCAGGGGCTCGATACCCTACCAAATTCAAAGTCCTAGAGTTTGAAAAGTACAATGGGGCAGGCGATCCCTATACGTACCTCAAAGTGTACGTTGGCGAACTGGGGTCTTATGCTGAAGATGAAAGCCTCAGAATGCAACTTTTTCAAAAGAGTCTCACTGGAGAGGCTAAAGCCTGGTATGCCCTGTAACACCCCGAATTTTATGAAATAAAAGTATTCAATTTTTCTTATAATTACAATTTAGTAATGGTTAAATTGATAAAAAGTTAAAGTTATGGGTGAAATGTGAAAATTTTTCAAAATAAACAAGTGGTTATAAAATAATCATTGTTGTCGGAGAATATTCTTTGGTCGTGGAATATTCTTTCTGTCGGGAAATATTCGTACGACAGCGCAGCTATTTATGGGCCCCATAACGGAAAACGGTCGGATGAAGATAACGACAAAAATAAGTTATTTATAAATAATGACGTAGTTGTTACTGTAAATACTGTTGGAATACCTGGTGGTTAAAACACAGTAATACGCATTGTTGCACAGTAGCACATGATATTGCACCAATTATTGATTCTTACGTAAGAAGGCACTACTCAATAATGGTTACAGTAATTACTGTTCAGTATTTTATTTTATTGATAATTGCTGCGTTGATATTTTATATTACTGTTGTTTTAATAATTGTCACTATACAGTATTTTCTATTATCGGAGCAATAATTCATATTATCTGAATAATATTATTAGATAACATTATTGGCAATATCTAGAAAGTTCTGTCTAAGGAGAGGTTTGGTCATCTAATTGCGCGCCAGTAAGGAGAGATCCTTATTGGAAAGCCCCCTCTTTCCTGGGAACGGCCTGGTTGCCAGTACTGTGATTCTGTAATATTGTTTGTGTATAATTAATTATTGATTTATATGATGAGAAAAATATTGATTTTATGTGGATATAGATGGAGAAAATTTTTAATGTGACAATTGTTAAAAATTAATATTTTATCTTTTTCTGATAAAATAATTCATTTAAATATATTATTTTAATAATATATTAATGGTGATATTTTTACAATGAATGTGGGATATATGAATAAATGAGGAGGAAGAGTATTTTTGTTGGATTAAATGTTTAACACATGTTTTGTGTGTTGGTGGACATAATTCTTGACCGAAAATTTATTATAGACTGTAAAATCGTCCGTTTGTGGATTTCGGTCAATTTCTGTTTGGAATTTGGAAAAACTTTCTTCTGCAAAGTTGTAGAGAATTAAATTTCCTATAAAAAAACGCGAGATTCAAATTTTCTGATAAAAAGGCTATTTATTATGAATTATTGAAGTTCCGAAATAATTAATTTTTAGAAGTTTTATTTATTTTTATTAACAAAAACGTTTTTTACACTTTGGTGGGGCCCACTTGCACATGTTGATGGCTGAATCCAGATTTTCAAAGGTGGGCTAAGGAAAATTTATAATTATATTATATTATATTAAATTTTCTACTTTGGTGTTCTAAGCAATTTCCTATAAATAAGGTGCTTAGGTTAGAATTGAAAATCACACCAGAAACTGAAGTTTTCTCTCTATTTCTCTCTCTATATTATCAAGTGTATTCTTGTGAGTATTTTGATATCTTGAGTGTTGCTATACGGTGCAAGTTCGTTCAGCATTATTCCAGTCAGGAGTACTGCTCTTTTGAGGTAAGGGATAGTAAGGGATGTTATTTTTTTTTATCAATGATATTATTTCTTTCAATATCATTATACCGGAATATTGGTAAGATTTTTCTTGTAAAATTCTTATTTTTTTATGTCGGGGTTACTATTCATGAGTTACTATTCACGAGTTACTATTCACGAGTTATTATTCACGAGTTATTATTCATGAATTACTATTTACGATTTACTATTCACGAGTTACTATTCACGAGTTACTATTCATGAGCTACTATTCATGAGTTACTATTCACGAGTTACTATTCACGGGTTACTATTCACGGGTTACTATTCATGACAAAATTGATTTCTTTTTCTAACCAAATTATAGTTGATTTATGAATATTATTCTTGAGATTAAAACTATATGTTGATCATATTATTTTTTTTATCATATATAACATTTTTATAACCCTAATGATGATATTTCTCTTTGACTTGAGTGTAAAGATGGGTAGATTTTTGGTACGATCGTGACTATGGGTTCTCTTTGGCCAGTAGTGCAAAGTTGAATTGTTGACTGGTATGATCATGACCATTGAATTTATAATTGAATATCTTTAGCTTAAGTGCAAAGGTGAAATGATCAACGTGGTTATAATTATTGGTTATATAAATTCTGAAATGATTATATATTTCTTTGAGATAATAATATATTTGGCTTGTAGTGCAAATATGAGTTGTTGAGGAATATTGAGGAATATCTTTGGCCTGTAGTGCAAAGATGAGTTGTTGATGAATATCTTTGGCCCGTAGTGCAAAGATGAAATTATTAGTATGATTATGAACAGGAACTGTGATTTGGTATAACCATAATCTTTGATGTTTCAGGTAAAGACAAGTGATGAAAATTATCTTGTTCTGGATGAGAAGAGGAATTTAGAACTACAAATATGATTATGAGTTATACATGTGATTGTGGACAAGAATTGTTGATTGATGTTACAGGGATAAAATATTGTTGGTGGACTTTTAACATGGAGAAGATAATAGACTTTGTAGTCTATTTGACTCTTCTAATGGATTGCTCGTTCCGCTGCAACTATGGTTGAAAAATTTTATCATCTACCATATGTTCTAAATCTCTGATTTAATTCTGTTGAAGGCTATTGATAATTTAATTATCTTTAGTCATGATATTCTTTACTGAGCTAGTTGTGCTCACCCTTCTGTTTCACAATTCCTTTCAGGTAATAAGAGTGTAGCTGGGTCGAGCGGGGGTAACAGGGGAATAGAACGGTGGTCATCATTTAGTAGTTATATTTGGTGAATCATCTAGGGTGAAGCGAACCCAACGTTGGAAGGGTGTTTTGCCACTATCATACAAGATGTCTAACGATACACAACCTCGTGTCATCATAAGACAGTGATGTGCTCATCCATTTGTTGAGTATATTTACAAGCATTACCTATATAATCTTGGTGTTTGTTTGAAGTATAATTCTCAATTAGAGACAGTGGAGATAATGATATGTCAAGAGAAGACTCACCATTGAGAAGAATATGATAGTAATCTTCTCATTTTTTTTGGGGTCTATTGGGTCAACCAAGGATAATTCTGTGGCCATATGATATCTATCATAACCTAGAAGCATGACCTCCCATGTACGAAGGTTTCCTTGAGTACTTTCCAAAGATTCTAATTTCTAAAACAGTTTTTGACTATACCTTTATGTAAGGTGTCATTGTGACGTGCTATCCAAGGTTGGGACATGAGTCACAGTTGGTATATATTTGTATCCAAACTCACAGTATATGTGTTGTTGTATTTCGCACGACAATTGTTGTAATAAAGTTATAGTTGTTATCTGTACCATGTATTTGACGACTCAGAATAGGTTGGGTGGAATGGACCTATTTTGGGGGCGTCACAGTTGGTATCAGAGCTATAAGTAAAGAGCCCCGAGCCTCTCGCTGGTGACTTCCTGTTGATAGGGGATGCACCGAAGCCAGACTCTCCGTAGGGGACGCCGTTATGCGGTGGCAAACTAATAGGTACCACTGTGAGATGCTGTCCACTGTTGGGACATTTGTCACAGTTGGTATCAGAGCTTAGGGATATGATCTCTGGTGGAGATCGAGAAATATAACTAGGAGGGAAGAGATGAGTAAATCCTTCGCTAGTGTGTCCTACCTAAGCTTATTTGATGGTCAGTCATAATATCAGGATATTATGTGATATGTTAATTTGTTAAATTAACCCTTGTTTTGAAGCTGTATTCTAGAATGATATCTGAAATACAGGAGATGAGCAATGGAGAAATCATGATGATAGGGAAGATGGAATCTGAAATGAAAGCAAGGTATTCTCAACTCTTTGAAATACCAGGTACGTAAATTTCGGGGACGAAATTTCATAAGGAGGGGAGATTGTAACACCCCGAATTTTATGAAATAAAAGTATTCAATTTTTCTTATAATTACAATTCCGTAAATGGTTAAATTGATAAAAAGTTAAAGTTATGGGTGAAATGTGAAAATTTTTCAAAATAAACAAGTGGTTATAAAATAATCATTGTTGTCGGAGAATATTCTTTGGTCGTGGAATATTCTTTCTGTCGGAAAATATTCGTACGACAGCGCAGCTATTTGTGGGCCCCATAACGAAAAGCGGTCGGATGAAGATAACGACAAAAATAAGTTATTTATAAATAATGACGTAGTTGTTACTGTAAATACTGTTGGAATACCTGGTGGTTAAAACACAGTAATACGCATTGTTGCACAGTAGCACACGGTATTGCACCAATTATTGATTCTTACGTAAGAAGGCACTACTCAATAATGGTTACAGTAATTATTGTTCAGTATTTTATTTTATTGATAATTGCTGCGTTGATATTTTATATTACTGTTATTTTAATAATTGTCACTATACAGTATTTTCTATTATCGGAGCAATAATTCATATTATCTGAATAATATTATTAGATAGCATTATTGACAATATCTAGAAAGTTCTGTCTAAGGAGAGGTTTGGTCATCTAATTGCGCGCCAATAAGGAGAGATCCTTATTGGAAAGCCCCCTCTTTCCTGGGAACGGCCTGGTTGCCAGTACTGTGATTCTGTAATATTATTTGTGTATAATTAATTATTGATTTATATGATGAGAAAAATATTGATTTTATGTGGATATAGATGGAGAAAATTTTTAATGTGACAATTGTTGAAAATTAATATTTTATCTTTTTCTGATAAAATAATTCATTTAAATATATTATTTTAATAATATATTAATGGTGATATTTTTACAATGAATGTGGGATATATGAATAAATGAGGAGGAAGAGTATTTTTGTTGGATGAAATGCTTAACACATGTTTTGTGTGTTGGTGGACACAATTCTTGACCAAAAATTTATTATAGACTGTAAAATCATCCGTTTGTGGATTTCGGTCAATTTCTGTTTGGAATTTGGAAAAACTTTCTTCTGCAAAGTTGTAGAGAATTGAATATCCTATAAAAAATCGCGAGATTCGAATTTTCTGATAAAAAGGCTATTTATTATGAATTATTGAAGTTCCGAAATAATTGATTTTTGGAAGTTTTATTTATTTTTATTAACAAAAACGTTTTTTACACTTTGGTGGGGCCCACTTGCACATGTTGATGGCTGAATCCAGATTTTCAAAGGTGGGCTAAGGAAAATTTATAATTATATTATATTATATTAAATTTTCTACTTTGGTGTTCTAAGCAATTTCCTATAAATAGGGTGCTTAGGTTAGAATTGAAAATCACACCAGAAACTGAAGTTTTCTCTCTATTTCTCTCTCTATATTATCAAGTGTATTCTTGTGAGTATTTTGATATCTTGAGTGTTGCTATATGGTGCAAGTTCGTTCAGCATTATTCCAGCCAGGAGTACTGCTCTTTTGAGGTAAGGGATAGTAAGGGATGTTATTTTTTTTTTATCAATGATATTATTTCTTTCAATATCATTATACCGGAATATTGGTAAGATTTTCTTGTAAAATTCTTATTTTTTTATGTCGGGGTTACTATTCATGAGTTACTATTCATGAGTTACTATTCACGAGTTACTATTCACGAGTTATTATTCATGAGTTAGTATTCACGAATTACTATTCACGAGTTACTATTCACGAGTTACTATTCACGAGTTACTATTCACGAGCTACTATTCATGAGTTACTATTCACGAGTTACTATTCACGGGTTACTATTCACGAGTTACTATTCATGACAAAATTGGTTTCTTTTTCTAACCAAATTATAGTTGATTTATGAATATTATTCTTGAGATTAAAACTATATGTTGATCATATTATTTTTTTTTATCATATATAACATTTTTATAACCCTAATGATGATATTTCTCTTTGACTTGAGTGTAAAGATGGGTAGATTTTTGGTACGATCATGACTATGGGTTCTCTTTGGCCAGTAGTGCAAAGTTGAATTGTTGACTGGTATGATCATGACCATTGAATTTATAATTGAATATCTTTAGCTTAAGTGCAAAGGTGAAATGATCAACGTGGTTATAATTATTGGTTATATAAATTCTGAAATGATTATATATTTCTTTGAGATAATAATATATTTGGCTTGTAGTGCAAATATGAGTTGTTGAGGAATATTGAGGAATATCTTTGGCATGTAGTGCAAAGATGAGTTGTTGATGAATATCTTTGGCCCGTAGTGCAAAGATGAAATTATTAGTATGATTATGAACAGGAACTGTGATTTGGTATAATCATAATCTTTGATGTTTCAGGTAAAGACAAGTGATGAAAATTATCTTATTCTGGATGAGAAGAGGAATTTAGAACTACAAATATGATTATGAGTTATACATGTGATTGTGGACAAGAATTGTTGATTGATGTTACAGGGATAAAACATTGTTGGTGGACTTTTAACATGGAGAAGATAATAGACTTTGTAGTCTATTTGACTCTTCTAATGGATTGCTCGTTCCGCTGCAACTATGGTTGAAAAATTTTATCATCTACCATATGTTCTAAATCTCTGATTTAATTCTGTTGAAGGCTATTGATAATTTAATTATCTTTAGTCATGATATTCTTTACTGAGCTAGTTGTGCTCACCCTTCTGTTTCACAATTCCTTTCAGGTAATAAGAGTGTAGCTGGGTCGAGCGGGGGTAACAGGGGAATAGAACGGTGGTCATCATTTAGTAGTTATATTTGGTGAATCATCTAGGGTGAAGCGAACCCAACGTTGGAAGGGTGTTTTGCCACTATCATACAAGATGTCTAACGATACACAACCTCGTGTCATCATAAGACAGTGATGTGCTCATCCATTTGTTGAGTATATTTACAAGCATTACCTATATAATCTTGGTGTTTGTTTGAAGTATAATTCTCAATTAGAGACAGTGGAGATAATGATATGTCAAGAGAAGACTCACCATTGAGAAGAATATGATAGTAATCTTCTCATTTTTTTTTGGGGTCTATTGGGTCAACCAAGGATAATTCTGTGGCCATATGATATCTATCATAACCTAGAAGCATGACCTCCCATGTACGAAGGTTTCCTTGAGTACTTTCCAAAGATTCTAATTTCTAAAACAGTTTTTGACTATACCTTTATGTAAGGTGTCATTGTGACGTGCTATCCAAGGTTGGGACATGAGTCACAGTTGGTATATATTTGTATCCAAACTCACAGTATATGTGTTGTTGTATTTCGCACGACAATTGTTGTAATAAAGTTATAGTTGTTATCTGTACCATGTATTTGGCGACTCAGAATAGGTTCGGTGGAATGGACCTATTTTGGGGGCGTCACATGCCCGACTTGACAATGCCAGAATACACAATTGGGAAGAATTGGCCCACGCCTTTCTAAATCAGTACAGTTTTCAGTCACAAATGGCACCGGATCGATATCAAGTGACTAAAGTAAAAAAGCAAAGTACTAAATCTTTTCGAGAATATGCCCAAAGGTGGAGACATCTAGCAGCGCAAGTCATTCCATCAATGACAGAAACTGAGATGGTAATGACGTTTATTGACATCCAAGAGGCTCCATACTACGAGAGGATCCTAGCAGGCATAGGAAAGCCATTCTCAGAAATGATCAAACACGGCGAAATGGCTGAGATGGGCCTGAAGGCAGGCAAGATTAAAGACTTCACTGCCTTGGAAGCAGTCGCCAAGCATATACAGACTGACAAACATGCAAGCGAACCCAAGAATGTACCCAATAAAGGCATTAAAGATGTATCCCTTGTTGTACATGGGCAAGCTAGGAGACCAACATATAGTCCCCCCATTTGGAAAATACAAGACAATCTGCCATCTCAACAACAGGCCGCATTCAACCAATGCCAGGATAGAAAAAGAAAATTCGAAAGATCAGAAAATCGAGTGTTCACTCCACTAGGCGATTCCCTTGAAAATGTATTGGCGATGTTAATGGATCATAAGGCAATTACCGAACTGGTTCCACCTCTGGAACCAGGGACCAAAAGATATAATCCAAGCCAGAGATGTGCTTACCACTCAGGGTCTCCCGGACACGATACACAGGATTGTTGGTCCTTAAAACATAAGATTCAAAATCTGATCGAAAGTGGCAGTATTGTGATCCAACAACCTGACCAACAAAATGTCAACACCAACGTTCCATTGTGACATGATACGGAAGAAGTAAACATGATCGGGTCAGGAAGCGCTAAAAGGTATCCAATTTGTAGGTTCATACGAAGGATGGAGGAATACCCCCAAAGTCATATAACAAATATCCTAGAGTGGGAAAACTCGGAGGAGGGTATACCAGTAATGCAAAAATTGGATGCGATCCAGAATCAAGTAAACCTGCTGGCTAGGCTGATAGTGCGCCAACATCAGGAAACAAAGCAATTTTTCACTCAACTATCAGAAAGCTAAAGAGAAAAAGGACTCCACAATGAGCCAGCTAAATGAAGAAGATCAAAGCAGGCTGAAAATACAAGAAAAAGGGATGATAAAATTGCTAGAAGATCTCGCCAGTGGAAGAACCGATCGAGGGAATGCGAATTATCAAAGATAAAAGATCAAACAACCTCCAAAAGAGTTCAAAAATTCACCTCTCTGAGCAAATCCAATGAAGAAATGCTACACTTTCTGATAAGCGAAGGAAGGATTACTGAGTTGCAGCCTCCTATAAAGCCCAAGATAAAGAGTTATGACTCCACCAAGATATGTCTCTGCCATTCTAACTCACTTGGACATACGACTGAAGAATGCTGGTCTTTGAGACATAAAATCCAAGATCTCATTGAAAATGGAGAGCTGGATATAGAATTTCCCATGACGAAAAAAGGCGAAAAGGAAATAAAAAGCTTAAGATGTCCATTCGAGATAGGCAGTTCAAATGAGGTGAAGGCTATGAGCGACAATTCTGCCAGCATACAAAGTGGACTGATCCTAATGCAAGAAATGCCAGAAGAGACAAAGGCATCCCCAAAGGAGATTCCCCCGCCAATATCAAACGTTCTATGGTTCCAAGATATCAACCACGTTCCTGATTTTATCACCTTGGATGATGCGGAGAAAATACTAATCCTTTCCAAGGAAGGAAAAGCCAAAAAGGAAAGTTCTTTGCAGGAAATGCAACAACAGTTCGAGGGAGATTTCATGGTTGAATCCTTTGAAACCCATGAAGAAGGCGAAGGAATAGATGAAGAAAAAGGTGGTGAGATTGTTGGGGAATCCAACCCATTAAAGAATCCAGAGTTCATCCCTTTTTACGATGCGTCCATTTCAAGCGTCCCTGAGGAGTGTACTGAATCAGGAAGCGATCAAGTTATGGCCACAAGCGAAGACATTCAGAATCAAGGGGTAACCTCTATCACGAGCCCTGAAGGCAACATAACCACTGACAACTGGACTATCGTGCCTCAACTAGTTAAGAAGATGTAGATCCAGGGGATAAAGTTGTGAGTTCCAGAAAATGTTGGAACGGTATCACTTTCTTCGTAGTATGCCTTTTATTTCCATGCATGTAAATAAATAAACAAAACAAAAAATATCTCTACACTCTTCTCACCACTTACCCTTTTGAACCTTTTCAAACCAACGCCTGAACTACGAAAGACCTGATCCCCTCTTCAATAGGAGTACGTAGGCAGCCATCAATGGTGCGGTCAAACCAAATAAAAACCCAAACAAACACTTCTTAAACAGATACCCCCCAGACTATGATAACCCAGACGTAATGGTCACCATTCGGGAAAAGGAGGTTGATGATAGCCCCTCCATCACTGCAGTCCACCAAGACTTTGCCCTCGACAATTGGAGCACCACTCCTTGCATTTGTCGATGAGGGTAAAAAGGGAAGAAACTATCTCTGCCTTGTAGATAGAAATAACTGCTTACGTTTTCTGTACAGTATTAGCAGTTACTTTTGTCATTACATGCTAACACTTTGTGTGATTGAACAGTGTCATATATTAAGTGAAAGCATATGTTGTTTCAGGACTCTGAACTTGGATGCGCCTGTGCTTGCTGATGAGGTGCCTTTTCTCCACAAGGACTGTAACTTGGATGAAAAGTTGGACTCAGACTTAATGGAAATACAAGAGGACTATGAAATACCTCAAAAGATCAAAGAATGGGTCGAAGACAAACCCAAGCGAAATCTTGATCAAACCACCCCTTTTAAACCACGGAACCTTAGAAAACCCCAAATAAATCCAGATTGGTACGGACCTCACTCTGAACTAAAGGAATGACATGGTTACTATATGACCCTATTCCAGGATGTGTTTGCATGGTCGATTTATCCACGGACATTATCATTCATCGCTTTCCCATCAAAGGGGGATTTAAGCCAGTCAGGCAGAAGCTCAGGCGATTAAAACCTGAGTGGAGTTAAAAGTTAAAGAAGAAATTGTGAAACAATTTCATGCCAGCATCATCATGGTGTCAACATACCTTGAATGGGTATCCAACATAGTCCTCGTGCCGAAACCCGGAGGAGATGTGCGATTTTACGTGGATTACAGTGATCTGAACAAAGTTTGTCTCAAAGAAAGCTTCCCGTGCCATTCATCGACATACTCATTGACAATACAGCTCAATACGACATGTACTCCTTTGCTGATTGCTTCGCGGGGTACCATTAAATCATGGTTGCTGAAGATGATCATGAGAAAACTTCATCATGCCTTGGGGAATCTTTTGCTATAGACGATTGTCATTCGGCCTCATCAATGCCGGAGCTACCTATCAGTGAGCTATAAGACTCTTTTCCACGATCTAATGCATAAAAAAAAGAAAAAAAATAAAACAAAAGAAAAAAGAAAAAGAAAAAGCTCTTCAACAGGTTCTACAGTTGCTGCCTTACCATCGACAAGTTCTACAGCTGGCTTCAGAGTTTGAAGAAATCTTCTTTTTGAACATTCCTCGTAATAGGAATGATTTTGCAGACGCATTAGCAACTTTGGCCTCCTTGATCCATATAGCTGACAAGGAACACTTGCCAAGCGTCACAATTGCCCTGCACAAGGCACCAGCCTATGGGAACTACATTGGAGAAGTATCGGATGAGTTACCTCCCATCCAGGACCCTTGGTATCAACACATCAAGAAGTACTTACGAGATGGAACTACACCCGCTGAGGCGAGCCCGACTGAGAAAAGGCAGATCCATCAACTTGCTTTAAAATTCTACCTGAACGAACATCCACTCTACAAAGGAGATGCAATACAAGGTATCCTCAGATGTTTGGACGAGGACCAAGCTTAGAGGCTACGGATGAAATCCATGGGAAAGTATGTGGCCCTCATATGAGCGACCCTCTACTTGTAAAGAAGATCCTACAACAAAAAAGTCCGACTACGACAATTCAAACAACACGACTTGGTTTTGAAAAAAATCGTTGACAACCAAGCTCAGTCTAAAGGAAAATTTTCCCTGAACAGGGAAGACCCGTTTATTGTCAAGGAGGCATTGACAGGAGGCACTTTCAGATTACAGGAAATAGACGGCGATTCAGACACCGTGAAATGGTACTATGTCTGAGGTTACCATCAAGCGAACATCTTGGTTTTGGATCATCAGATCATCAGTCATTCCGGTTCTTTAACCCTTCACTACATACAACCCTTTTTCACACCCATTTGCCCCATCAGGGACAAACACTTTCTAACCAGCAGCCTGGTTTTCGGATCACTCTATCCGTTCCTCAATTTGGTTTTGAACCCTTACTCAACTTCAGTTATCCCATCAGGGATAAGACTGTTCACACCTGCGATTTATCCTATCCATGGGATTAAACTTTTCACCTGTAATCCGCCCTATATAGGGGCGAACTACGTCGACCTGATCTCCCCAATACACGGGAGTACGTAGGCAGCCATGTTATATGGTCCGGTCTCACCACAGAAAAATAAAAACAAACATACTCCTATCCATAAACACATACAGAAATAAGTCCCAAGACACCAAAGATGGTAGGGAATGCACACAGATCGACGATCCATTCTGAAAATCCTGAGACATCTCACTGTCCATCCATCAAGGAGGAGTTCAGAATACATCCAGATCACAAAGTTCCGGAGAAACAAGCGAATATCAAGCAAGTAGCAAGGCACAACTAAAAGGGAAGTGAATCAACATATATTTCCCTGCCATATATAATGCTGTTTGATATATACAATGTGTACTGTACATGACAAAATGGCTAAGCTAGTCTGTACAAGAAAATACAAGCCCATCTACAATCAGTGTATGTGCGGGCTATCAAGTCAAACATGGATTCCCTCTCATAAGAAGGAGGTAACGATGTAATCTCCTGCCAAAGGGTCTCTACACGAGCCAACAAATCCACCGCCAACTACATGCAATATTTTGGGCAGATATAGCGCTATCCCACTCAACAATCACTATGGATGATCTGGTCTCATCCCGCTCAACAACAGTGGTATCCCTATGAGTTAGAGCATCATCTCTCTCAACTAGAGCGACATCTCTACCATAAAGAGCTATCAACATTAAAGCCCACATTCTCTACCTGTTCACCATATGGTACAGAGGTAAAAGCTTCTCGCGATCTCGACATCTTACCAGCCCATCTGTCAAAGCAACTACCCCAAACAACAAGCAAGGCTGGGGCAATTTTAAAATTGGAGACAACTGGATATTGGATCCCTAACGACAAGATTGGGGGAAATCTCGAAGTAGCGACAACTTAACACTGGGGCATTTATCAACCATCCTAAAGTGGAAAATGCACCAGTCAGCGCCATCATCATGATTCATCATCATCTCAATGGCGATTCAAATATTATTCAATCGCGACTTGGTCAACAAAGAGAGTTTCTCGTATGAATCCCTGGTAACAACATGCGGAAGGACTGGGGCATTTTGCGATTCCAATGAATGGAAGAAGTTTAGGGCGAGATAAAGCCTCTCATCAAAAGCAGGGGAGCATTCTTAAGAAAGAAGGTCAACGACGAAAGGCCTACCGAATGAAATCTACACCATCAACATGCGTTAAGTCCTCATCAGTTGAGGCCTCTACACCGAAGTTCCAATCTAGATGGCAAAATAGCGAGCTGCACCTTCCAGGGATTTCAGCGGCATTCAAGTCATCAGTTCAGCCGGGTTGCGAATCAAACGCTCAAGGAAATTGGGCACCTGCCCCCAACAGCAAAAGGAAATTCCAATCACCCCAAAAAGGGTGAGCGTAACATTAGGCGAAATCTAATGAAGTAATCCGTGGAATATTACTTCAGCGAAGGTATCAGAAGATCTGGTATTCTAAACCATTGGCATCCAGAGCAACATCAAGACAGTTCAGCGATAAAAGCCTCGTATACCGCCGTTCGAGTGGGAACCAAAAATGTTTGGCGATCAGTAGGATAGGCATCGTTGCAACTACCAGCGAATACATTGCGAGGGTCTGGTGATTTTCAGAACGTCATCCCCATTAGAGATGTGGAAAACATCTCCATTTATCTTCATCAAACAAGCATCAGCGATTAAATGCCAAACCATTGGAGTTAACACCAGAATATGCATCAGCGATTATCGATAAAGGTAAAGCGATTAGCGAATACATTTTAACATTCATAATAATATTCATTACATTGCGATTTGCGATTTTGTGATATGCGATATACGATATGCGATGCGATATGCGAAATGCGATGTGCGATTTATGATATGAGAATTGCGATGTGCGATTTGGCCAAATGCGAATAGCGAAGTGCGAAATGCGATGTGCGATTTACGAACTGCGATTTGCGAAAACATTTTCACGTTCATCATAAACATTCACTACATTGCGATTTGTATCATTAAAAATACCTTGTCATGTTTCAAGTGTCTACTAATCTTTATCATGTCCATTCCATTGCATTGCATGAACATGATAAAGAGGGGCATCTGTAGACACTCGAAATTTTCTTCTACTGTTACTAACATTGCAGGAGGACATATTCGTCTTTTAAGAGGGAACCTTGAAAGACAATCCAAATCCATATCGAATAATACCAAAAGTTCATCATCAAATCCCGGATCGTAATCTGGGAGTAACCAAATCCAACCTCGGAGATAACCCCGAGGCCTGCAGATATAATATCGGACCACACACTAGAGAAGACCGATTAATCTCGGAGATGACCCCGAGGTATCCAGTCTCAGTCCCAACCATGGGAATAGGATAAGCCAACCTCAGAGATGACCATGAGGATAGTAAAAGTCAACAGCAAGCCAACCTCAGAGATAACCCTGAGAAAATACTGCTACAACTGCGCGAAAACTGGAGATAACCCCGGGAGGGGTAAAATGGTCATTTTGCCAACTCAACTTCAACTCACATCAAATCAACTCATCTCAACTCAAATTACTTCAAAGGAAGTCCCACAAGAGCGATATCTTAACTTCCGAGTGCAAACTACGCAAAACGGCTCAACGGATTGCCTGACGGACGTTCGGGAATGCCATTTCGATCATGGACCCATCTTCCTGGAATCAAAAAAGGTCAAATCATATTTCATTGTGTAGCTCTCAGAAAGAGCTTTTCGGAATGATATGGCACGCTTCCATCGGACTCCCGGATTGAAAGTTATGAGCGACCGACCGAACAGCGCGTACGTACTTCGACACGGCAGGACCCGCACTACCCAAGGCACCCCGGGTAGCTGCAGGTACACCTGCTACTAGGTGTCGCAGGTACACCTGCTACTAGGAGCCGCAGGTAGACCTGCGACTCCCCCCTCTATAAATATAGGGCTTGGGGTGCTGATTTTCTAAGAGAAAAAGACGGGAAAACCCTGCAGAACTCGCTCCATACTTGCCCATATAGTGTATTTGCCCACTTTTAAACACCTGTGAGCTCATATATAGCCTCTTTTATACCTACAAAAGCCAGTGTTTACCCACTCTAAAGAAATAGAAGTCTTCTTTAGCAGTCAGCTGTATACCTTCTCACACACTTTAGAGTCTTTCTCTTCATCTTTGCACACACCCTTCTACACGTTGAGAGTCGTGTTGCTTGCTTTTGTCCGGACTTCGGTTCGTGGTTTCATTTCAGTCTATATATATATATATATATATATATATATATATATATATATATAACTAAAATTACCGAGTTATGCCTCAGTTGAGCCTAGACTTCAGTCGATCTGAACTGTGTATCGGACTTTGTTCGATTGAGCCTGTAAGACCACGAATTTTATGAAATAAAAGTATTCAATTTTTCTTATAATTATTATTTAGTAAATGGTTAAATTGATAAATATTAAAGTTAAGGGTGATATATGAATTTTTTTCGAAATACACAAGTGGTTATAAAATATTCATTGTTGTCGGGAAATATTCGCTTGGTCGTGGAATATTCTTACTGTCGGAGAATATTCGTACGACGGCGCAGTCTTTTGTGGGCCCCATAACGGAAAGCGATTGGATGAAGAAAACGACAAGAGTAAGTTGTTTATAATTAACGGCGTAGTTGTTACCGTTAACACTGTTGGAATACCCGGTGGTTAAAACAAAGTAATACGCGTTGTTGCACAGTAGCACACGGTATTGCACTAATTATTGATTTTTACTTAAGAAGGCATTACTCAATAATTGTTACAGTAATTACTGTTCAGTATTTTATTTTATTGATTCAATAATTGCTGCGTTGATATTTTATATTACTGTTGTTTTAATAATTGTCACTACATAGTATTTTCTATTATCGGAGCAGTAATTCATATTATCTGAATAATATAATTAGATAACATTATTGGCAATGTCTAGAAAGTTCTGTCTAAGGAGAGGTTTGGTCATTTAATTGCGCGCCAGTAAGGAAGAGATCCTTATTGGAAAGCCCCCTCTTTCCTGAGAACGGCCTGGTTGCCAGTACTGTGGTTCTGTAATATTATTTGTGTATAATTAATTATTAATTTATATGATGAGGAAAATATTGATTTTATGTGGATATAGATGGAGAAAATTTTTAATGTGACAATTGTTGTAAATAAATATTTTATCTTTTTCTGATAAAATAATTCATTTAAATATATTATTTTAATAATATATTAATGGTGATATTTTTACAATGAATGTGGGATATATGAATAAATAAGGAGGAAGAGTATTTTTGTTGGATTAAATGATTAACACATGTTTTGTGTGTTGGTGGACACAATTCTTGACTGAAAATTTATTATTGACTGTAAAATCGCCCGTTTATGGATTTCGGTCAATTTCTGTTTGGAATTTAGAAAAACTTTCTTCTGCAAAGTTGTAGAGCATTGAATTTCCTATAAAAATTCGCGAGATTCGAATTTTCTGATAAAAGAGCTATTTATTATGAATTATTGAAGTTCTGAAGTTCCGAAATTATTGATTTTTGGAAGTTTTAATTATTTTTATTAAGAAAAACGTTTTTTCTTACATTTTTTAGAAGGTTAGCATGTGTTTATGGCTGAATTCAAGTATATAGAGGTGGGCTTGAATATTTTGTAATTATATTATTATTATATTCAATTTTCTGCTTTGGTGTTCTAAGCATTTTTCTATAAATAGGGTGCTTAGGTTAGAATTGAAAATCACACCAGAAACTGAAGTTTTCTCTCTATTTCTCTCTCTATATTATCGAGTGTATTCTTGTGAGTATTTTGATATCTTGAGTGTTGCTATACGGTGTAAGTTCGTTCAGCGTTATTCTAGTCAAGAGTACTGCTCTTTTGAGGTAAGGGATTGTAAGGGATATTGTCGTAAGGGATGTTATTTTATTCGAAAATAATATTATTTCTTCAATATCATTATGCCGAAATATTGGTTGGAAATTTTTATCAAATTTAAAACTTTTCATGTCGGGGTTACTATTCATGAGTTACTATTCACGAGTTACTATTCATGAGTTACTATTCACAAGTTACTATTCACGAGTTACTATTTATGAGTTACTATTTACGAGTTACTATACATGAGTTACTATTCACGAGTTACTATTCACGACGGGTTACTATTCATGAGTTACTATTCACGAGTTACTATTCACGGGTACTATTCACTACAAAATTAGTTTCTTTTTCTAACCAAATTATAGTTGATTTATGAATATTACTCTGGAGATTAAAACTATGTATTGATTATATTGATTTTATTATCATATATAACATTTTTATAACCCTGATGTTGAAATTCTCTTTGACTTGAGTGTAAAGATGGGTAGATTTTTTGTACGATCATGACTACGGGTTCTCTTTGGCCAGTAATGCAAAGTTGAATTGTTGACTGGTATGATCATTACCATTGAATTTATAATTGAATATCTTTAGCTTAAGTGCAAAGGTGAAATGATCAACATGGTTATAATTATTGGTTATATAAATTCTGAAATGATTATATATTTCTTTGAGATAATAATATATTTGGCCTGTAGTGCAAATATGAACTATTGAGGAATATCTTTGGCTTGTAGTGCAAAGATGAGTTGTTGATGAATATCTTTGGCCCGTAGTGCAAAGATGACTTGTTGTTGAATATCTTTGGCATGTAGTGTAAAGATGAACTGTTGATGAATATCTTTGGCCCGTGATGCAAAGATGAATTTATTAGTATGATTATGAACATGAACTGTGATTTGGTATAACCATGATATTTGATGTTTCAGGTAAAGACAGGTGATGAAAATTATCTTCATCTTGGATGCGAAATTTAGAATCACAATTATGATTATGAATTATTTATATGATTGTGGAAAGGAACTGTTGATTGATGTTACAGGGATAAAACATTGTTGGTGGACTTTTAACATGGAGAAGATAATAGACTTTATGGTCTATATGACTCTTCTAATGGATTGCTCGTTCCGCTGCAACTATGGTTGAAAAGTTTTATCATCTACCATATGTTCTAAATCTCTGATTTATTACTGTTGAAGGCTATTGATAATTTATTTATCTTTTGTCATGATATTCTTTACTGAGCTAGTTGTGCTCACCCTTTTGCTTCACAATTCCTTTTAGGTAATAAGAGTGTAGCTGGGTCAAGCGAGGGTAACAGGAAAATAGAACGGTGGTCTCTAGCTGTGGAGGTTCTCCCGAAGCAGTATAGAAAAGTTTATTTAGTAGTTATATTTGGTGAATCATCTACGGTGAAGCGAACCCAACGTTGGAAGGGTGTTTTGCCACTATCATATAAGATGTCTAACGACACACAACCTCGTGTCATCATAAGACATGGTTGTGTACATCCACTTGTTGAGTATATTTACGAGCACTACCTATATAATCTTGGTGTTTGTTTGAAGTATAATTCTCAATTAGAGACAGTGGAGATAATGATAAGTCAAGAGAAGACTCACCATTGGGAAGAATATGATAGTAACCATCTCGTTTTTCTTTGGGGTATATTGGGTCAACCAAGGATAATTCTGTGGCCATATGATATCTATCACAACCTAGAAGCATGGCCTCCCATGTACGAGGGTTTCCTTGAACACTTCCCAAAGATTCTAATTTCTAAAACAGTTTTTGACTATACCTTTATGTAATGTGTCATTGTGACGTGCTATCCAAGGTTGGGACATGAGTCACAGTTGGTATATATTTGTACCCAAACTCATAGCATATGTGTTGTTGTATTTTGCACGACAATTGTTGTAATAAAGTTATAGTTGTTATCTGTATCATGTATTTGGCGACTCAGAATGGGTTGGATGGATTGGACCTATTTTGGGGGCGTTACATTTACTGCTTTAATATATATATACTTATATATAATAACTGTGTGTCGGACTTTGTTCGATGAGCCTAAACTTCGGTTTGGTGCGTTTACTCGCTTATATATATATATATATATATATATATATATATATATATATATATATATATATATATATACACACACTTATATATATGAACTGCTATCGAACTCTGTTCGGTGAGCCTGGATTTTACATCCAGTGCATTTACTCACTTTTATATATATATATATACTTATATATATGAACTGTGGTCGAACTCCGTTCGATGAGCTTGGATTTCACATCCGGTGCGTTTAATGCTTATATATATATATATATATATATATATATATATATATATATATATATATATATATATATATATATATATATATATTTTCGTCCTGCCTGGAGTTTCCTTCGTGGCAGTTGATCGCTTTGTACAGCTTTATCTACGTTTTGTCCAGCCTGAAGTTTCCTCCGTGGCGGTTGATAGCTTTTAACAGCTTTATTTACATTTCTGGTCCCCCATGGAGCTACTTCGTGGTTGGTGATCATGTCTGTATATATATATTTACAACTTTTATATATATACATGCTTACTGCTTTCATACAAATTGCGGTATCATGTGAGCCTAGGAATCATGTGATCACAGATTCATCCCATTGGATCTAGATTCGGTTCCCGTGATGGACATTTTTAGCTGTAAGTAGCTTGTAAATTATTCTGCGGTGTCTGAATTTCCTCAGATGGTTTCCATACCCACGAGGAAGTCGGCATTATTTTGTAAATTATTTTCGTACGGATGCTTCGCATCTGTCAAATAAAATCAACCAAGCCGCGTATTTAATAAAATGGGAGTGTAAAAGGTCTCAATTACTATTGAGCATCAGAGTTTGAAAAACCTCTTTTATAAAACATCACTGTCATATCTTGCTTAAAACTGAATTTTTACATAAATTCAAACCCTGTGTATATAGGTGCGAACGAGGCCTCGCACTACTTCCAAATAAACAGCACATTGACCCACACACACACACACACACACACACACACACTCATATAATGGTTTATTGAAAAGAGGCGGTCACCGTGGTAACACGGATGTCGGGGGTTGCCTAACACCTTCCCTCCGCATAATCAAGTCCCCGGACCCTAATTGAATCTCGGTTTCACCGACCCGTTTAGCAGTGTCACATCAATGGGTCAATGTGCAAACCTTTTCTCGGTTGTGTTGGTACAACCATTTAAAAAACCAACTGGCGACTCTTATAGTCCAATCGTCGACATTATACATGTCGGACCTTTTTCACTTGTTTTTTCACACAAATCTCACATAAAAATGAGAACACCAAAGAACAAGTAACGGAAAGGGATATCAAAAAATACAGACGTCGACAGCATCCACATATTGAACAAACATCATAAAAATTACAAATAGGAATCAAAGAGAGGTTAAGTGTAGATAATTGAAATGCAAATCTGTTCTCCTGCTCCAAGAGGGAATCTCTGATGCTTTCCAATTGCTTCAAGTCTTTAATCTAATCCAATCTAGAAAGTACCTACACTAATCTACTCTAATCTATTATTGAAATTGATGATAGAAAGTAACGATAGCTACGTGATCCCCCAAGGGGTAGAATCCCCTTACATACTGATAATACGTCTAATATATAAGCCCTTCTTGAACCCTCCTCTCAGTTACGCAAATTAAAATAAAGTCAGCAGCTTCATTCCCCTTTGTATTCCTCGTGCGGGCGCGCGTCTTTAAAATCTGGTCCGGCCAGGTGATCGCGCGGGCGCGCGTGGTTAAGCCAATTTAGCCGCGCGGCTTCTGCAGTTTTGATTCCGTGTTCTGCAGCTGCTACTGCTTTGTCCTACTGCTATTGATTCTTTATCATGCCATTCTTCCTTCATCCATCCTCAGTTGCATATCTCCAATTGTTCTTCGCGTCATGCTTCCATTAGCCTCATGCCATCTACCATTGCCAAGCTATGTCATTTCCTGCATATTTACACCAAAGGAGTTCACAGTACATGCAATGCAAAATATTACGAAATGCAACTAAAAATACACTAAAATGTACTTGAGATGGGCATAGTTCGCGTGAATTGATATCCAATAAGTAAGTATAAAACCCACTTAAATACCCCTAAACTTGAACTATTGCTTGCCTTCAAGCAATGCATAAAACATAAAACACTGAAAATACAACTACATGCTATGCAACTAAATCATGATGCAAACTAGTCTCACATTGTTCCAGCTATAATAGAATTTCAGTCCAACATGCCTCAGCGAATTATCCAGATTCGAGAATACAAGTTCAAACCAAACTATAGGCATAATATTATACACTCAAATAATTCATATACGCTATAAAGATGCTGTGTATGTGTGTTGTGTTCACCAAAACTTTATTAAAGCGAGAATACACATGCTAAACTGGTCAAAACAAAAAATTGCAGTCTAAATCAAGATTTATGTATACTTATGCAACAAAGATTGTTCCAACATATCAAAACAAGCTGAGGTTCAACAATGGGCTTAACTGATTTATTACTACTCACGAGGGCAATTTTCACTCTTTCCCGCGGTATTTATTGCTATTTTTCTTTTCTTTTCTTCTTTTTTTTTTCACATGACTGTGCAATACCTCATTCCATTAGGCTACACTGTTACCCCTTAGCGAGCTTTCAACCAACAACTCCCAGGCCATAAAAGACCTTAGGGCGCTAGGTGTTAAGATACCCCTATGGGCGTACTTACTCAAGTAACCAGGGCCCCGAAATAAGACTAGCCACGTTATCAAAATTTTATTTATTTTTTATTTTTTATTTTTACGAATAGCATACCCATGTTTTTCCAAAGTTTGATTGTCAATGTTTTATACCGTCTAAGTCCATTTTCCACATAATTCTCTTTTTACAACCATATTTTCTATCAAGCAATGCAACACATAATTCTTATACCTACAAGTAGTTATGAACATGGCAGTGCAAACCGAAAGCATCCAAACAGCATCATGAATTACATTATTTAAAACATTATATCTAAGTTCATGTTACCCAAAATACTCCACAATCCTTCAAAATTCACTTTCATCATCGGCTAGACAAAATTTTCATAAAGCTAGAATTTGTGAGACATGCACGACTCATAAAATGCAACGAAACATATTCTAACACTAGTAATATTGACTAAAAACCAAAAAAAATTTTGCAAACTAAACATGCACATATACTAAAACATAAACATGCCAATTTTAAACTAAACATGCAAAAACTATATGCAACTAACTACCCCAATACCCCCAAACTTATAATATTCATTGCCCCAATGAATGAAGGTATATAGTTAGAGAAACTCCCCTACTGCTCAGCTGTACCACCCTCGTCGGGTGGTGAATCCGGTGGTATATCAGGCGATGGATAAGTTCGAGATATTTTATAGTTGAAAACTGAGTGTGGGCTTCTAACTTTATTGCACAATTGGTTACCCCTGGAAAGGATCAACATGAACTATTAGACTTTATTTAATTATAACCAATACTTACTGCTAAAAATTTAATTAACTATAATAATAATAAACTAATTAAAGCATAAAGAATTGAACACAAAGGAAGAAAAATGATAGACTATGGATAATGGAGAATTAAACAAATAAGGAGAGAGATATTTGATGGGGTGCCTCCCATCAAGCGCTCGATTTATAGTTCGTTAGCTGGACTCTGTGCTTGACACCGTTATCCAATTCCTCTACGATATGCTAAGAACCCCCCATCCATTAGAACTGCTATATGTGTAGGTAGGTTCCCCATCTTGCGAGTTTGTGAATTGAAACAACCTAGCATATTTCATGTACATGATGCCCCCAGTTCTATTGCATAGTTAGGTGCTCTGTCCGTTGTATTGGTGAATAAATTACTGCATTGAGGCATGAAAAATACAACGGACTTTTCCTTTTCTCTTCCTCAGCCCACCATGGTGTATAAGAGGCCTCTTTTTCATCCTGATCTTTACTTTGAATGTGGCTACCAAAAGTATATGGGTGTGCAAATTTCACTAAATATTTTAACTCTGACTGAAAAGGCACTTGGGGTATTATACAAGTCGTTTCATGTTCTTCTTTTCCATACCCTCAGTTGCCTCCTCAATGTCCACTCCTTTAAGTTCATTCAGTGGCATGTACTCTTCTGGCTCTCCATCAGTTTCATCGTCCATGTTATAGCACCAATTGTTTGGAGTGCTATTGTTCAAGGCTTTGAACATTTGATCCATCTGATTCTGAAGATTTTGAATTGACCTTTCTTGCTCAATCATCTTCTCCTCAGTTGATGCTACAAATTTGAACCACAAATCCTCCAATCTTGAATTATCTTGTTCAGTTTCGAAATCCATGCATTGTGGACCATTCATTGAGGAGTTAATGAGTTGTTCCATCTGTCGATTAAGATTCTGGGTTGATAACTCCTGACTCATTATCATCTCTTCATGGTCTGCTATGCTTTTTGATATGAATTCCTTCAACCTTGAATTTTCTTCTTGTTGCATTGGAGGTGGATATGAGAAATCTGATGGATATGTTATACTTGGAACACATTATTGGTCTTGATAGTTATAACTCCATTCATAATCTTGCTGATAACTCCAACCTTGATGATAATTGGTGTAAGACCCCAACTTTTATAAATAAAGATGAATTTTCTATAAATATCATTTTTGAATATTATGGAGTTAATTTGATATAATGTTATAGTTGTGGGTAATATTTATAAATTTTGCAAAGTACGTAAGTTGTTATATAATATTCGATTGGTCGGGGAATATTCGTTTTAACAGGAAATATTCGTACAACGGCACAATCATTGGTGGACCCCACAACAGAATTATTGTCGGATTGAGAAAACGACAGAAATATTTTATTAAAAATAACGGCGGAAGTTTTACCATTGATACTGTTGAACTACTCGGTAGTAAATGTACAGTAATACGTGTGGTTGCATAGTAGCACACGATATTGATTATTAATGCTTATGTGAGAAGTCACTCAGTTTGATTCAATTATTGTCAGTTAATAATATGAATTATTTAGCGATAATGACGTTTTGTTTTATTCGTATTATTAACGTAATAAAACAGAAACATCTTTTTATATAAAACAAAATACTTTATTAAAGTTATTCTATAAATAGAATATATTATATTTTATTTAAAAGATTTTTCTTTAAATATGGACCGTCAGATTAAAGTAATCAATCTGGACCGTTCATGGATTAGTTACTATGCATTCTATTTTTCTATAAATAGCAGCTCATTCCTTCATTATTTCTTACGAATTCACTGAACTCTAGAGAGAGAAGCTATAGAGAGAAACTATAGAGAGAGAGAAGAAGAGTATTCTGCTACTTAACTACTTCCTTACTTCAGCTCTTCTTTAAAACGGTAAGGGGTATTATTCTTTCTTATTCATGAAGAGAACTGTTGTTATTCCATTTCTTATTATTCTGTTGGAATAACCTGTATACGCGGTCTACCCTATACTTGGTGACATTCTTCTATTATTCTGTTGGAACATCCTGTCTGTGTGTTTTATACCGAACCTGGTTCCGTTTTTATTATTATTCTGTTGGAACATCTTGTCTGTGCGTTTACGCCGGACCTGGTTCCGTCTTTATTATTATTCTGTTGGAATATCCTGTCTGTGCGTTTACGCCGGACCTGGTTCCGTCTTTATTATTATTCTGTTGGAATATCCTGTCTGTGCGTTTACGCCGGACCTGGTTCCATTATTTATTATTCTGTCGGAATATCCTGTCTGTGCGTTTACACCGGACCTGGTTCCATTATTTATTATTCTGTTGGAATAACCTGTCTGTGCGGTCTATCGCATGCATGGTGATTTCTTTTGTTATTCCATTCTTTATTATACTCAGTTGGTTAAGTTATGACTTCTATACTCCATGAAATTTGTGGAATATCCTTGATAATTGTGTTTCATCTAGTATCTTTTCATGAAAATGTTCTTCTAAGCATTCTTGAATTTTACTCCACAAAGCAGTATCATGTTGACAATTTGGACGTTGTTAATTCTTGAATAAATTAATTCTTGAACTTGTTTTATTGAATTCTTATATCATTGTCATCATCCTCATGTTTATAAAATGTTAAAAGTCATCTATGGCCTGTAGTGCATAGATGGACTTGGTATGATTATGACCAGGAATTATTCGGTATAATCATGACCGTAATGTTATAAATGATGTGGTAAAAGTCCTCATTGGCCCGTAGTGCGTTGATGGACAGTTGTTGGCATGATCATGACCATTAATGAATATACGAATATCCTTGGCCGTAGTGCAGGGGTGATTCGATGATGTGGATTATTTTATTAAGCTGAGTCCCAGCGATAACAGTGTTGAAAAACCTTTTAAATCATAAAAGATAGTAGAGTTTATTTTCTACTTGACTCTTTTAATGGATTTCTTGTTCCGCTGCAGTTAAACTTGATGTCTATTATATTTTATCAGTTTAACATTGTTGAAGGCTAATGATAATTTATTCTGCATTATCTTAGTCATAATATTTCTTACTGGGCTAGTTGAGCTCACCCTTTCTTTCACTGTTCTCTTCAGGAAATGAGAATGTAGCTGGGGCAAGTCGGGGAACGGAGTGATGGTCCGAATGATAGTATTAGTTAGTAGTCCTCACTATTCTATGTAATGGTGTGTTAATAAATGTAACGAGGACTCCTTTTAAGTATGAATACTCTCTAGAAGATAATATTTGTATTCAAACTCACAGTTTATGTTTTGTCGTATTGTACACGACAGTTGTATTAGTAAGTTGTATTTGTATTCTGTACTATGTATCTGACGACCCAAGATGGGTGATGTATACCTAATTTTGGGGGCGTCACAGTTGGTATCAGAGCTTAGGGATATGATCCCTGGCTAAGATGTGAGAATAGAACTAGGAGGGGAGAGACGGGGAATTCCTTCGCTAGTATGACCTACCTAAGTTTTTTTGCATGGTATTTAATTGGTCAGTCATAATATAAGGATAATATATGACATATCAATTAACTTTTATTTTGTGGCAGTATCTGAAAATGGCATCTGAGAATGTTGAGAATAGCAATGGAGCACATGCGACTGTTGATTCACCATATATAAATAATCAGGATAATGTGCATCAGGAAGGTGACAATCCTCATGCAAACAACAACACTGACCAGATGATGAATGATGGAATATTCAGAAACTTTATGCAGTTCATGCAACAGCAGGCGAGAGCGGCTCTTGTTCAAAATATAGGTGGAAACACTGAAAACTCTCGGACGGTCACCTCTAAACAGTTCAAGGAGCTGGGACCACCAGAGTTTAAGGGAGAGCCAAAACCACTTATAGCGGAAACATAGATAAAGCAGATTACCAAGATATTTGATGTCTTGGGATACTCCGATGAGCAAAAGGTTCCCTTTGCCGCCTTTATGTTGCGAGGAGAGGCAGATTACTGGTGGGAATCGATTAAGCGTACTCAACCTGCCGCACTGAAGATGTCTTGGGAGAAGTTCCAAGAACTGTTCAATGACAAATACTTTCCCGAAAGTGTTCGTCACATGAAGGAGGTGGAGTTCATCAAATTGGAGCAGAATAATATGACCGTGTCGCAGTATGAGGCTAAATTTGCTGAGTTGTCCCGGTTTACGTCCCACTTGGTGGATAATGAAGAGCGAATGACGCGAATGTTTTTGCGAGGTTTGAAACCTGAGATACGTCAACATCTTATTTCTCATAAATTGTGTTTGTATTCAGATGTTGTGAATAGGGCTCAGTTAGTGGAGCGCGATAACGAGTCAACGCAACCAAAAGAGAGCAGTCGGCAAAATGATAATACCAGTGAGAGCAGTCATCGAAGCGGTGACAACAAGCGTGGAGGGAATCAACAGGCCAGAAATGGTAACCACTTCGGTGGTAATCAGGGCCAAAACAATAAGAATGGTCATTTCAAGAAGAGGAGATTCAACAATGATGGAAAGACGTCAGCACCAGCACCCGTTGTTAAGGAAGGAGAACGACCACCTATCATATGTTTCAAATGCGGAGGGGAGGGGCACATCAGTCCAAACTGCGCGATGCCTTCTAAAGTATGTTACAATTGTGGAAGAGAAGGTCATTTAGCTCGATTTTGTCGTTTACCAAAAATAAGTTCAGCCAAGATGGAGACACCAAAGGCCGTCCCAGAAAAGTCAAAACTGGTAGTGCAAGGGAGAGCGTTTGTTGTGACCTCCCAGAAAGCAAGGAACCCGTATGAGATCATCACGGGTAAGCTTATCATAAACTCTAACGAAGTCTATACTTTATTTGATACCGGTTCTACCCATTCTTTTATTTCTCCTACTTGCGCCCATCGATTAAATTTGACTCCGGAGAAATTAGACTTTGATTTATCTGTTGAAACTCCATTGGGAGAAACCTTCATTACATCCACGGTTTATAAGTCTTGTTTGGTTCAAGTTGGTACCCACACATTACCTGTCGATCTTATTTCATTAAAAATACTTGCATTTGACGTGATTCTAGGGATTGATTGGTTAACTACTCATCATGCAAAAATTGATTGTTTTCGTAAGGTTGTTAGCTTTCATATTCCTAATCGACCTATTATGCGAATTCAAGCAACCAAACCATTAAAATCAATCGCTGTCATCTCAAGCCATAAAGCTATTCTTTTATTGAAAAATGGATGTCAAGCTTTCTTAGCTCATGTCACGGATCTAAACAAAAATACGTCAGTTTTGAATGATATTTCTATTGTTACTAAATTCCCTGACGTATTCCCTGAAGAACTTCCTGGCCTACCCCCAGAGCTTGAAATTGAATTTTGTATCGACCTTGAACCCGGTACAAAACCCATTTCCAAAGCCCCATATCGAATGGCTCTTATTGAACTTCAGGAGTTAAAGATCCAACTGCAGGAATTGTTAGACATTGGCTTTATTTGTCCTAGTACTTCTCCTTGGGGTGCTCCTGTGCTATTCGTGAAGAAGAAAGATGGAAGTATGCGACTTTGTATTGATTATCGGGAGTTGAATCATGTCACCATCAAAAACAGGTACCCATTGCCACGTATTGATGACCTGTTTGACCAATTGCAAGGAGCACAATTCTTTTCAAAGATCGATCTTCGTTCTGGATATCATCAGCTGAAGGTTAGAACTGAGGATATTCCAAAGACGGCTTTTAGAACTCGGTACGGGCATTATGAATTTCTAGTCATGTTCTTTGGATTGACTAATGCTCCTGCTGCCTTCATGGATATGATGAACCGGGTATTCAAGGAATATTTGGATCACTTTGTGGTCGTCTTTATTAATGACATCCTTATTTATTTCAAAAGTCGTGAAGATCATGAGCAACACTTGAGGCTGGTACTCCAAAAGCTTCGTGAATACAAGCTTTATGCCAAGTTGAAGAAATGCGAGTTCTGGCTGGAGGAGGTAGCATTCCTTGGGCACGTAGTATCAAGTCGTGGAATATCGGTTGACCCGGCAAAGATTGAAGCTATTCAAAGCTGGGAGCAACCTAAATCAGTGACCAAAGTACGTAGCTTTCTTGGTTTAGTTGGTTATTATCGGAGATTCGTGGAAGGAGTTTCTAGAATCGCTACTCCATTAACTCAGCTGACTCGAAAGATACAAAGTTTGGTTGGAGCGAAGAATGTGAGCAGAGTTTTCAAGAACTCAAGAGGAGACTCATTTCAGCACCTGTTCTAACAATACCATCTGGCTCGGAGGGATTTGTCATCTACAGTGATGCTTCGAGCAAAGGGTTGGGATGCGTTCTCATGCAACATGGAAAAGTCATAGCCTATGCATCAAGACAACTCAAGGAATATGAGAGGAATTATCCTACTCATGATCTAGAGTTGGCAGCTGTTGTCTTTGCACTTAAAATTTGGAGGCATTACTTGTATGGGGAGAAGGTGGAGATCTTTACGGATCATAAAAGCCTCAAATATTTCTTCACTCAAAAGGAACTCAACATGCGACAACGACGTTGGCTTGAACTGTTGAAAGATTATGATCATACCATTCAATACCATCCTGGAAAAGCGAACGTGGTAGCTGACGCATTGAGTAGAAGATCATATGCAAGTACGAGTTCAATATTGTCAACACAAAGGCCCATTTTGTGTGACTTGCAAAGGATGGAGATAGAGTTAAAGACTCCAGGGACCCATGTGATGATGGCGAATATACGAGTAGAACCAACTTTAATCGATAAAGTTAAAGCTGCTCAAGCTACAGACCTGGAGCTGATGCGTATGAGGAAGAAAGTGAAAGAAGGTGTTATGCCGGAAGCAAGAATCGATGAAGAAGGAATACTTCGAGTCAACTCCAGACTTTGTGTTCCTAACAACCCTGATTTAAAGTATGAAATCATGATGGAGGCGCACAACACACTGTTTGCAATCCATCCTGGAAGTACCAAAATGTATCATGATCTTCGTCATACATTTTGGTAGAGCAATATGAAGAGAGAGATAGCGTTGTTTATCTCAAGGTGTCTAACTTGTCAACGAGTCAAAGCGGAGCATCAAGTACCAAAAGGTCCATTGCAACCACTTGAAATTCCAGAATGGAAGTGGGAGCACATTACCATGGATTTCGTTACCGGTCTTCCTAAGGTTTCTCAAGGTATAGATGCGATTTGGGTCATTGTTGATAGATTGACCAAGTCTGCTCATTTCTTACCGATACGAGAAACTTATACACTTGAACGTCTTGCTCGTATGTACATAAACGAGATTGTAAGACTGCATGGTATGCCAGTATCCATAGTTTCTGATCGAGACCCAAGATTCACTTCACGATTTTGGGTTAGTTTACAAAAAGCTATGGGCACAGATTTACGATTTAGTTCGGCATATCATCCTCAGACGGACGGACAATCAGAGAGGACTATTCAAACTCTAGAAGATTTATTAAGACTCTGTGTCTTTGACTTCAAGGAAAGTTGGGACAAGTTCTTACCATTGGTGGAGTTTTCCTACAACAACAGTTATCAAGCAAGTATTGGCATGGCTTCATTCGAAGCATTGTATGGAAGAAAATGTCGTTCTCCAGTATGCTGGGATGAGGTGGGTGAAGCAACGTTGTTGGGACCGGAGTTGGTACGTATGACTACAGAAAAGATTCAAACGATCCGACAACGTATAAAAACCTCACAAGATCGACAAAAGAGTTATGTTGATCTTCATCGAAAGGACGTGGAATTTAATATAGGAGATCATGTGTTCTTACGTGTTGTTCCATGGAAAGGAGTAACGAGATTTGGAAAAATAGGAAAGCTCAATCCTCGATTCATCGGTCCATTTTTAATCCTCGATCGAGTAGGAACTGTGGCTTATAGACTCGCTTTACCGCCAAGTATGTCTCGTGTTCATAACGCTTTTCACATATCCATGTTACGAAAATATGTGGAAGACCCGAACCACATTATTGAGTTAGAACCGGACGAAATAGCGGAGGATTTGACGTATGAAGAAGTTCCTGTTCAAATCTTGGATAAAAAGGAACATATTCTATGCTCCAAGGTTACACCTCAAGTCAAAGTTTTGTGGAGAAACCACGATGTTGAGGAAATGACTTGGGATTTAGAATCTGAAATGAAATCAAGGTATCCTTACATCTTTGACATACCAGGTACGTACCCTAATTTCGAGGGCGAAATTTTATAAGAAGGGGAGGTTGTAAGACCCCAACTTTTATAAATAAAGATGAATTTTCTATAAATATCATTTTTGAATATTATGGAGTTAATTTGATATAATTTTATAGTTGTGGGTAATATTTATAAATTTTGCAAAGTACGCAAGTTGTTATATAATATTCGATTGGTCGGGGAATATTCGTTTTAACAGGGAATATTCGTACAACGGCACAATCATTGGTGGACCCCACAACGGAATTATTGTCGGATTGAGAAAATGACAGAAATATTTTATTAAAAATAACGGCGGAAGTTTTACCATTAATACTGTTGAACTACTCGGTAGTAAAAGTACAGTAATACGTGTGGTTGCATAGTAGCACACGGTATTGATTATTAATGCTTATGTGAGAAGTCACTCAGTTTGATTCAATTATTGTCAGTTAATAATATGAATTATTTAGCGATAATGACGTTTTATTTTATTCGTATTATTAACGTAATAAAACAGAAACATCTTTTTATATAAAACAAAATACTTTATTAAAGTTATTCTATAAATAGAATATATTATATTTTATTTAAAAGATTTTTCTTTAAATATGGACCGTCAGATTAAAGTAATCAATCTGGACCGTTCATGGATTAGTTACTATGCATTCTATTTTTCTATAAATAGCAGCTCATTCCTTCATTATTTCTTACGAATTCACTGAACTCTAGAGAGAGAAGCTATAGAGAGAAACTATAGAGAGAGAGAAGAAGAGTATTCTGCTACTTAACTACTTCCTTACTTCAGCTCTTCTTTAAAACGGTAAGGGGTATTATTCTTTCTTATTCATGAAGAGAACTGTTGTTATTCCATTTCTTATTATTCTGTTGGAATAACCTGTATACGCGGTCTACCCTATACTTGGTGACATTCTTCTATTATTCTGTTGGAATATCCTGTCTGTGTGTTTTACACCGGACCTGGTTCCGTTTTTATTATTATTCTGTTGGAACATCCTGTCTGTGCGTTTACGCCGGACCTGGTTCCGTCCTTATTATTATTCTGTTGGAATATCCTGTCTGTGCGTTTACGCCGGACCTGGTTCCGTCCTTATTATTATTCTGTTGGAATATCTTGTCTGTGCGTTTACGCCGGACCTGGTTCCATTATTTATTATTCTGTCAGAATATCCTGTCTGTGCGTTTACACCGGACCTGGTTCCATTATTTATTATTCCGTTGGAATAACCTGTCTGTGCAGTCTATCGCATGCATGGTGATTTCTTTTGTTATTCCATTCTTTATTATACTCAGTTGGTTAAGTTATGACTTCTATACTCCATGAAATTTTTGGAATATCCTTGATAATTGCGTTTCATCCAATATCTTTTCATGAAAATATTCTTCTAAGCATTCTTGAATTTTACTCCACAAAGCAGTATCATGTTGACAATTTGGACGTTGCTAATTCTTGAATAAATTAATTCTTGAACTTGTTTTATTGAATTCTTATATCATTGTCATCATCCTCATGTTTATAAAATGTTAAAAGTCATCTGTGGCCTGTAGTGCATAGATGGACTTGGTATGATTATGACCAGGAATTATTCGGTATAATCATGACCGTAATGTTACAAATGATGTGGTAAAAGTCCTCATTGGCCCGTAGTGCGTTGATGGACAGTTGTTGGCATGATCATGACCATTAATGAATATACGAATATCCTTGGCCGTAGTGCAGGGGTGATTCGATGATGTGGATTATTTTATTAAGCTGAGTCCCAGCGATAACAGTGTTGAAAAACCTTTTAAATCATAAAAGATAGTAGAATTTATTTTCTACTTGACTCTTTTAATGGATTGCTTGTTCCGCTGCAGTTAAACTTGATGTCTATTATATTTTATCAGTTTAACATTGTTGAAGGCTAATGATAATTTATTCTGCATTATCTTAGTCATAATATTTCTTACTGGGCTAGTTGAGCTCACCCTTTCTTTCACTGTTCTCTTCAGGAAATGAGAACGTAGCTGGGGCAAGTCGGGGAACGGAGTGATGGTCCGAATGATAGTATTAGTTAGTAGTCCTCACTATTCTATGTAATGGTGTGTTAATAAATGTAACGAGGACTCCTTTTGAGTATGAATACTCTCTAGAAGATAATATTTGTATTCAAACTCACAGTTTATGTTTTGTCGTATTGTACACGACAGTTGTATTAGTAAGTTGTATTTGTATTCTGTACTATGTATCTGACGATCCAAGATGGGTGATGCATACCTAATTTTGGGGGCGTCACAATTGGGATTAGTATAGCTGTTGGAGGAATCACCCCCATACTGTACTTATCCAAAACTGATGTTGCACTGATAACTTGGATGCTCGCCAGCACAATATTTACATGTAACTACTACCTCTCGATTGTGTTGGGCTGCAAGAACATCCAACCTCTCCGAAAGTGTTCCAATTTGTGCCGACAATGTAGAAAATACATTGAGTCCCACAGTGCTTATGTTTCTTGGTTGAGTCACATTTCCATAAGGCCATTGATAAGCAAAGTCACCCATGATACCTGAAAAGAGAGAAATAAAAGAAAATACTTAAAACAAAATAAAAATGTTTAACTTAAGACTAATTTGATTGAAATCAATGTTGGAAAAAAAATTATTAAGCTAATTCCCCGGCAACGGCGCCAAAAACTTGTTGGTCGTTTTACCGATCAATATATGCGTGCAAGTATACACAGTTAACAAGTAATAAAGAGTAAGTAAAGTATCGTTCCCACAGAGAATTAACTAATAAATTTCACCAAGCGCTAGTCCATAACCATTTCAATCTTATTTAAACGAATGATACTATATTTTATATTTAAACTAAGAAATTAAATAAACCTAACTATTCCTAGAATGAGACTAGATAATGAAGACCTGAGATCACAATTTCATCTATTGACTCATTCAAATCCACACATTTCATGTTAAGCCAAACTAATTGTACCGGATTGTTGGTCAAGAACGCGAAAGTAAAGTATAGCCATCTCTTAATGTACCATACCCATATCACATATAATCCACAATTGATAGAATACACATGAACACCCACATTACCTAAATCACTATATGTGTATGTGATTTACAAATAATTAGGGTTTAAGCCCAAATTCTCAATTGACTACGAGCGATGCCTCGGTATATGTCTATCCTAAGCATGAACCATACATTCCATCACCATGTAGAACATACAAATACAAGCTATCAAAATTAGATCTAAATCCATACTTCGTCTTTCAAGTCCATATGGATTATCACAGTAATTGAAGGCCATTCAACTAAGCAAATAAGCATGAATCTTAATAGACAATCCCATAGCAATCAATAAGGCTAACAATGCAATATATCAAAAATAACTAGTCCATAGAATCCATTGCAATCTCAGAATAAAGTTTAACTCATAGTTGAATCAAACCCACCATCCACATATTGAATAAACATCATAAAAATTACAAATAGGAATCAAAGAAAGGTTAAGTGTAGATAATTGAAATACAAATCTGTTCTCCTGCTCCAAGAGGGAATCTCTGATGCTTTCCAATTGCTTCAAGTCTTCAATCTAATCCAATCTAGAAAGTACCTACACTAATCTACTCTAATCTATTATTGAAATTGACGATAGAAAGTAACGATAGCTACGTGATCCCCCAAGGGGTAGAATCCCCTTACATACTGATAATACGTCTAATATATAAGCCCTTCTTGAACCCTCCTCTCAGTTACGCAAATTAAAATAAAGTCAGCAGCTTCAGTCAATGTCGCGCGCGGCCGCGCGCTTGCCCTTTGTATTCCTCACGCGGGCGCGCGTGGTTAAGCCTATTTAGCCGTACGGCCGCGCGGCTTCTGCAGTTTTGATTCTGTGTTCTACTGCTGCTACTCCTTTGTCCTGCTACTATTGATTCTGTATCATGCCACTCTTCCTTCATCCATCCTCAGTTGCATATCTCCAACTGTTCCTCGCGTCATGCTTCCATTAGCCTCATGGCATCTACCATTGCCAAGCTATGTCATTTCCTGCACGTTTACACCAAAGGAGTTCTCAGTACATGCAATGCAAAATATTATGAAACGCAACTAAAAACACACTAAAATGTACTTGAGATGGGCATAGTTCGTGTGAATTGATATCCAATAAGAAAGTATAAAACCCACTTATCAGCTCACAGGACGTAAGCATGGGAGCCTCTCATAGGCCCAAAATTGCCAACACAAAGGCAAACATTTGCTATTAGTTAACACTCTTCACCTGTACATCGTAAATGACAAGAGAAATACTTACCAGCAGAAATGGGTAAAATCCTAACTAAGCCTCGGTCAAGCCCTGCGAGCGCATATGCATGCCCCTGAGGAATTAGGCGAAGGTGTAGGAACCCTAATCATACTCTCCAATACGGTCCACATGCCACGTGGCGCTAATCAAAGCGAACAACACCGTAGAAGAATTATCTGCTATGAAGTAGCCCCTAATGATCATCAGGAACAATCGCCGAAGAATGTGATCCTTGACTCTGACATCAGCTGGTATGGGCTCACTTAACAGTCCACACATAGCATCTACGCTCAAAGGACCCGCACGGACAGTCCTGCCCTTGAGCGCCCCATCTAGAACTCCTAGCAAGGATCTGGCGGCAGTGGGAGTAATATCCGCCGTGCAAGGCACTGGTGCCCCTCCTAACTCTATACCGATGATAAATCGCCAATCCATCGGTGTCATCATCACCTCACAGTCTAGAAAATGGAGTGATTGAGTCTGGTGAAACCAGCGCTCAAACAATGCCCTGAGGTAACCCTAGGGATAGCGGTGGGGAAGGATGGAAAAGAATGCCCTAAATCCCCAGTCATGCACAATCGCTTTATAGTCAGGATGCAGAGCCTGGTACATGGAGTGGATTCTGAACCAGTTCTCTCGAGGCTGTGTAAAGTCGGGAACCTACATAAAATGCAGATCAACGTCAAAATCCTTTACTCCTCATCAATTGAAAAGAAGGAAGATTAAGATCTAACTTTATACCTCATTGGCATGCAAATACATCAAGGGATGTAGACTCAAATCACCCAGAAGCTCTGGGTTTGCCACCTGAATACTCAGGAGGTTCCTATGGGGAACATGTGCAACAGGAGCGAGGTCCACAATCGGAAAATCCTCCTCCTCGTCCTCGACGTCCTGCACATCAACCCGGACTGGACGTATCACCGCCTCTACTAGACAACGAGGCTATCTAACGGAACGAGGTCGAGGCACTTCATAAGCCCTCCTCCGTACACCAGAAGTGGTTCTGCGAGAACTACTCGGCTGATCCGGATCTATAATATTTGGACAATAAGTCTCCAAATCACCTCAGAAAGGGTGTGGTATTTTCTAACCTGGAGCTTTTCAAAATGTATTTTATGACTACATGCATGCATGTATTATTTTAACATACGCCTACAGTAGAGTTAAAATGCATGACTACTCAATGTCTATATTTTGGAAAATTTTGCCATAGTCTCCTTTATAAATAGGACTATCCACATGCACATAGGCATGACTAGGTGGCCATTCAGTAGCACACCTGCCCACAGTCATATACATACTATATGCATTAAATGTCAAAGTCATCAATCTATAAGGGTAGTCTAATTACCAGGATTACTTTGTTTTATCACCTTTGCTCATTTATCCTCAAATAGGATAAGAAATAGAAGAAAAAAGGTGTCAATTTGACTGTCTCAAAAGTCAAATTTTTTTACATCATTATGTTCAGCATGGTTTAATACTAACATTTACTATGTTGACTATTTTTTATCAAGTCATTTGAGGATTCATATTCACTACTATGTGTTTAGATGCATTTTCATGTAAAAAGTTATTTTCCAACGGTTAAAACTGGAAAAGAAGACATGCATACGTTACCAGGATAGTATAGAACACTCGTACGGTGATAGAATTTGTAGAAAGACGTTCAAACTCAGCGAATTTGAAGAAGAGCTCTCAGATTTCCTTCGCGACGCAACATGAAATGACTTGAGAAAGCAAACTGCAGCATTAATAGCCATCCACGGCTGGCCTCAAGTCCACCTGTGGCTGATTCAGGTGTAACTGTGGCACCCCTACGTGGGGGCCCACCCCTCCAGCTCGGTCCAGTTCGAGTTGCAAAGGAGTTCTCACAAACTGAAAATGTCAAATCAAGGATAAAAACGCTACGCGATTGAGCAGAATAACCTGAGATCCTGGTTTTTCTTGGCCCGACTGTGGCTTTCATATCATTCATTGGTATTCGCCCAAACACAGGGTATACTATACTGATGATCCCAATATTTGTAGATCACATTCGGCAATACCGCACAGAGGTCCAATGCCGTCAATTCAGGGTCGTCCCCCTAAACCTTTCAAAAGATATCCCCGACAGGGGTTACAACGCATGTTCCGCTGATACACACATCAGCGATTCCCCACTGGGGGTTACAATGCATGTTCCACTGATACACACATCAGGGATGATCCAAGAGATCCTCGGTGGGGGTTACAACGCATGTTCCGCTGATGCACACATCATCGATTCCCTGACGGGGGTTATAACGCATGTCCCACTGATACACACATCAGCGATGATCCAAGAGATATCTGACGGGGGTTACAACGCCTATTCTGCTGATACACACATCAGCGATGATCCAAGAGATCGTCGGCGGGGGTTGCAAAGCCTGTTTCATAGATACACACATCAGCGATGATCCAACAGATCCCCGGCGGGGGTTAAAACGCATGGTCATCTGTCCACAAGCAGATCCCCGATGGAGGTTACAACTCATATTGTCCGTTGGTTCACATGTCAATGGTAACCTTGACGTCAGTTCAGCCGTTGGTAGGTAAACCCAACAACGTATCGGAAGCCATCCGGTGATTTCATCAGGTGATACACACATCAACAAAGGCCAAGTAGCCTTGGCATTTATCCCCAACAGAGAGTCCATCTGTTGGTTCACACGTCAACGAAGGTCAGGCAGCCCTGACAACATCTACTGTTGGCAGTAAATCTGACGAAACATTGCTATGTCCTGGAGATACAAACCAGGAAAGATCAACATCATCGAAGATGATCGATGATGGAATATGTTATACACATCCTCAAACAGACAAAGCTTTATCCTCACAGATCTCTTATACACGAGAGGCACATCTTTGGAATAAAGTCTGTATCAAGGATTTATGACTTTGGTGATAGCCCCAATGTCAAAATCCTAAGAAGTTTGGATCACACATCCAAGTTTGTCATGATTGCCATCCCTGGTTGAAGCAACAGGAAGTCGGCAACCATCCCCTGCATGTGGGAAAACAAAACATATGCATCATACATATGCATCATACACTTGCATCATGTTGCTACACATAGCATCATATTTACCTTGTTATATTTCAAGTGTCTAGGATTCTTTATCCTATCCATGCCATTGCATTGCATGAATATGATAAAGAGGGGCATCTGCAGACACTCGAAATTTTTTGCACACCTGTTACTGATATTGTAAGATGGCAGATTCGTCTTTTAGACATAACCATAGAAGACAGCTCATATCCAGTCTGGATACTACTGAAAGCTCAGTCTCAACCCCGAAACACACACCGGGAGTATCAATTTCAACCTCGGAGATAACCCCGAGGCCTGCAGTTCCAATACCAGAAATTCCACAGGAGAAGGTCGATTCATCCCGGAGATAACCCCGAGATATTCAATCTCAGTCTCGACACCGGGAATAGCAGTGCTAACCTTGGAGATAACCCCAAGGAATGCAGTGGCAGTTCCGGCGATAACCCTAGAAATGCTTATTTCAAATGCATGTAAATAGTTTTAGAACACTCGACACGCACACCGAGGCACTCAGTACAAGACCCGAAGATAACATCGGGAAGACAGGCTCACCTCAGAGATGACACTAAGGACCTTCAACACTTACAGCAGTCCAATCTCAAAGATAACCCTGAGCAACGTTTGCTTTATCAGCCCAAACCGGAGATAACCCTGGTGAGGGGAAAAGTCATCATCTTGCCACCTTAAGGCCACATCGCGCCATCTCAACATCTTATACATACATTTCTACACAGCAATGTCCCACAAGAACCAAGGAAATCCTATCCCGAGTGACTATTACGCAGGGTAACTGATAGAATTTGAAGCTTGAAGACCGGAGGGCATGGTCCCATCTTCCTGACTTTATACAACCTCTAAACTCATGTCATTACGTAACTCTCGACAATGGCGGTCCGAAATAGGTCTTACACACCTCAGTCGGATGCCCGGATTGAAGTTCTGAAAGTTCGAACGGACATCACGTTACATGCGTGCACGTACTTCGAGATGACAGGACCCGCGGAGCCCGGGGCACCCCGAGCTGCGGCTCCCCCCTCTATAAATAGAGGGCTTGGGGTGGCCATTTTGTAAGAGAAAGAGGCGAGGAAGTCCTGTCTAATTTTCTCTGTATACACTCTAAACTGAGTGCTTTCTTATTTTAAACACTTGTAAGCTCTTATTTAGCTAGCGGGAGCCGAGTGTTCATCCACTTAAAGCTATAGAAGTCTTCTTTGGCAGCCGACTGTAAGCCTTCTTACACACTTTAAAGTCTTTCTCTTCATCTTTGCACACACTATTCTTCACATTGAGAGTCGTGTTGCGTGTGTATGCCCGGACTTCGGTCCATAGTTTTATTTCAGTTTGTATATTTATATACTTTATATATATATATATATATATATATATATATATATATATATATATATATATACGGCCAGGATCAAGAACATTCTCCTTAAATAGCATTCCTCCTTAAATAGCATTTTTTATTAAAACTACGTCGTTTTGGAGGGACGTGGTGGCATTTTTGTAAATACGCGGTGGCATTGTATTTATAAAAATGCCACCACGTCCCTCCAAAACGACGTAGTTTTAATAAAAGAATGCTATTTAAGGAAGAATGCTATTTAAGGAGAATGCTCTTGATCCTTACCGTATATATATATATATATATATATATATATATATGAACTATGTGTCGAACTCTATTCGATGAGCCTAGACTCACGTCTGGAGCGTTTAATTGCTTTTGTATATATATATATATATATATATATATATATATATATATATATATATATATATATATTTGAACTGTGTGTCGAACTATGTTCGATGAGCCTAGATTTTACATCCGGTGCATTTACTGCTTTAATATATATTTATATATATGAACTGTTGTCGTACTTTGTCCGATGAGCCTGGATTTTATATCGGTGCGTTTACATGCTTTTATATATATATATATATATATATATATATATATATATATATATATATATATATATATATATATATATATATTTATATTTCTTCCTGCCTAGAGTTTACTTCGTGGCGGTTGACCGTTTTTACAGCTTTCTGTATATTTTGTCCGCTTGGAGTTTACTTCAAGGCGATTGATCATTTTATTGCTTTATTTACATTTGCAATCCCCCATGGAGGTGCTTCGTGGTGGTTGATTGTTTGCATATATATATATATATATATATATATATATATATATATATATATATATATATATATATATATATATATATATATATATATATACCGCTTTTATATATTTACATTTCTGATCCCCCATAGAGGTGTTTCGTGGTGGTTGATAATGTCTGTATATATATATATTTACAGCTTTTATATATATAACTGCTTGCAGCTTTCATACAAATTGCAGTATCATGTGAGCCTAGGAATCATGTGATCACAGATTCAGTCTACTGAATCTAGATTCAGTTCCCGTGATGGACATTTTTAGCTGTAAGCAGCTTGTAAATTTATTCACGGTGTTTGGATTTCCTCAGATGGTTTTCATACTCATGAGGAGTTCGGCACTGCTTTGTATATTATTTTCGAGATGCTTCGCATCTCGAAAATAAAAGCAATCAAGCCGAACATTGAATAAAATGGAAGTATCAAAGGCCTCAATTACTATTGAGCATAGAGTTTGAAAAACCTCTTTTTTATAAAACGTCATTGCTATATCTTGTTAAAACTGAATTTTATACAGAAATTCAAACCCTTTGTATATAGGTGTGAACGAGGCATAGCACTACTTCCAAATAACAGCACATTGACTCATACACACACACACACACACATTCATATAGTAGTTTCTTGAAAAGTGGCGGTCACCATGGCAACACGGATGTCGGGGGGTGCCTAACACCTTCCCTCCGCATAAGTAAGTCCCCTGACCCTAATGAATCTCGGTTTCACAGACCCGTTTAGCAGTGTCATATCATTGGGTCAATGTGCAAACCTTTTCTCGGTTGTGTTGGTTCAACCAGTTAAAAAATTAACTGGCGACTCTTAACAGTCCATCGTCGACATTACACATGTCGGACCTTTTTCACTTGTTTTTTCAAACAAATCTCACCTAAAATGAGAACACCAAAAAACAGGAAACGAAAAGGGACAAGTAAAAATTCTGACGTCAATAATAGTGTGATAATAAATGTAATGAGGACTCCATTTGAGTTTGGATATTGTCTACAAGACAATATTCGTGTTAAAACTCTCAGCTACGTTTTGTCGTATTGTATAAATTAAGTTTATATTTGATTTCTGTACCATGTGTTTGGCGACTCAGAATGGGTGATGTATACCTATTTTGGGGGCATCCTAGTTGGTATCAAAACTTAGGGATATGATCCCTGGCTGAGATTTGAGACCAGAACTAGGAGGGAAGAGACGAATAAATCATTTGCTAGTATATATGACCTACCTAAGCTTATTTGCTATTTAATTGGTCGGTCAGAATATAGGGATAATATGTGGCTTGTCAATTAACCCTTGTTTTGTGGCAGTGTTTGAATATGGCATCTGAAAATGTTGAGATAAGCAATGGAGCACATGAGTCCGTTGAGTCACCGATGATCAATAACCAGGATAATGTGTATCAGGAAGGCAATAATTCTCAGGTAAACAACAACACCGACCAAATGATGAACGACGGGATGTTTTTCTACAATTCGTGCAATATCAGGTGAGAGAGACTCCTGTTCAAAATGCAGGTGGAAACACTGGTAACTCACGGTTGGTCACTGCTAAGCAATTCAAGGAGTTGGTGTAATAACCCAATATTTTCGATATAATTAAATAAGAAATTTTGCGTATAAAATTTTATTTTTATACAGGTGGGAATATGTGCAAGGTAAAGTGTATGTATATATCTGATAAATAAAAATTTATTTATTACATGAATAATTACATATAATTTTTTTTAAAATGAATTATTGATCATTATAAATTATATTTTTATAATAAATTAATTTTGTAGTAAAAATATTTTATTATTTATTTTCCATGAAAATATGATTATTGTATTATTTAATATATGATATGATTATTAGAATTATTATAATAACAATTTTATTATATGAATTTATTCAGATTAGTTAAGTTAATTATTTTAACTTAATTAGTAATGGTGTATATGAAAGTCATGTCGGATATAGATTCAAAACCCTAATTCTGGATTTTGAACAAGGAATGAGAATAATAATATATAATAATTATATTTCAGTGCTATAAATAAGTATGTCATGTGTGTAAAGTTAATTTGTGGAACAGTTATAGTGTATCATGTTAAAACCCTAGCATTAAGTTAATAAAACCTAAATTGAAACTCAAATACGAGTTCAAGACTGTGTAGTGATTATGTTATATGATTTATGACACGTATTATAGAATTTAATGTTAATTAGAAAAACCCTAATTAATATTTAGAAACCTTAATTAATTAGAAATCCTAATTACTAAATTAGGAACCCTAATTACTAAATTAGAAACCCTAATCGTTAATTTAGCACGCTTAATGTTAATTAGTACACTTAAACCTAATTTCCAAGTCCTAAGTGATTAGGAAACCTAATTTAATTAGGGAAACCTAATTTAATTAGGGAACCCTAATTTACATTTTTTAGAAACTAAAATTTTCATTTTAAACCTAATTAAGAACCCTAGAAAATTAATGTACAAAACCTTAGGGTTAACCCTAAAGGTCAAACCCTAAGGGTTAGCCAAGATTACATTTTTGCCATTAAAATTAAAAGCCAAATGGCATAATTGCCCTTCTTGCATTATTTAGTAGATAACTTGTAGAATTTGCCAAAACTTTAGTTGCTCAACCACTCTTGACTTTCCATGTGACTAAAATACATACATATCAGCCATCTTGCATCACCAATTCATTGCATCAAAAATATATAAGGATCAAGAGAGAGAAAAGTCACCTAAATAGCTCATTTGATCACCAATATACAACTAAGACCTCTCTCTCTCTCTCTCTAAACCTACGAATTTCATTGTTATACCAGTCCTAAGTCCAGTCCCTAGTTCATCCTTAACAAATCAGAAAGCCAAGATTCAAGCTTTGTTCAAAAGGGGTATACCTAAACCTAAAATCTGATATTTGATGCTATGTTAGATTCCATGTTTTTGTGTTGTAACATGTTGTATGTTGTGCAGCTAAGTGATATGGGTTGGTATATGATAGATTCATAACATCTGTATGAACAAAATAGAAGTTTTCAAAAATCTAGAAAATTTTATAATGTTGACTAACAACCGAATGTCAGACCTCATAGATCTCAGTCTGTTTATGGTTTTGCTTGTTTAAAGGTTTGTAGTTATAGTATGTCATGTCAGCTTTGATCTGGAACTCGAATCAGGTTCAAATATGTTATAGATTGAAAGTTATTGGTGGTCAAACATCGTTGACCGACCATGACTGTATGTTTCTGGGTAACCCAGAAACGTACCCAGAACGTTCTGACAAGATGCTTATGCACCCAGATTTTTCTGTTGTTTGTTGCTTTGTTATTGTTGTTGTATTCATGTTGTAGTATGGTAGATTAACTACAAATCCATGCCTTTAGAACACATAAACATCAAACTGGGTGGATTTAGTGGTCGGTCAAAGTAGCTAAGTCGAACACAAAAGCTATTTTCTGGGTAACCCGGAAAACGTATGAACCTTATTTCTGAAATGGTTTGACCAAACCATATCTGTTGATTCTGTTTTTGTTAAGCTGATTTTATGTGATAGATCTATTCATTTACATGTTGGCTATAATCTGAAAGCATTAGATCACAAAAACCTCACAAGGATTACAAGTTGTGGAAGCCCAAAACTAGCCAGTCGAACTGTTCTTCATTTCTGGGTAACCCAAAAAATGAAGAACAGCTCTGACAGCTTGTTCAATGGCTTAGATCTTTTAGCTTGATGATTTCTAGACATTCTAAGCGCTTAAATCATGTACCCTGTTAGTTTCTCTACAAGGCCTGACGTCTAAACCACATATAACATGAACAGATTTCATGATATAAGGCCACCAAAGTCGTTGACCGGACATGACTTTATGTTTCTGGGCAGCCCAGAACATGAAGAACATGTCTGATAGTGATTTTAAAGCCTTATAACTTGCATATGTGTTATGAAATGAACCTGATAATTATTGGATCGTGTAGCATTACACCAATACTGTAAGATCTGATCTTTATCTTGCCTAGAAACACATTACACAGTAAATCAATGATGGTCAAAGTTAGGGCTGAGCAAGTAACCAAATTGGAACCGAAACCGCACCAAAAACCGCACAAACCGCACCAATTAAAACCGGACCAACGGTTTGAATAACCAAATTTATGGTTTCGGTTTGGTTACTAGCCAAAACCGCAACCATAAAACCGAAACCGCACCATATGTGTGTATGTATGTATGCACCATTCACCGCGCATGATACAAAATTTGGGAGAAGTGAGTTTGGCACTATCTTGTGTAGCTTAATTAGTATCTCTCGTCCAACCGTAGTAGTACTTGGTGGTTTAATCTTACATAACATTATGTACTTCTTAATGATGAAGGTGGGCATTGTGCAATGAAATCAACTCAAAATTACTATACTAGCTAGTGTTTTATTTATTTATCGTACGTACTTGTTTTCCTCTTATTGATGACATTTTTCCCCTATTTTATTTATGTATGTATGGGTGTGCAAACATTATGGATGGAACATGGAACATAACTTTTTGGCATTCATATAAGTGCTGATAAGACTGAGAAAAGTCCCCCACCTACTCCTGTATTCAAGAAATTAAAAGACATGCACAGATGTTAATTGCTCATTTTATATTTTGATTTAGAAAATATTCCACAGTTTCCATGTAATGAAGAAGTTGTTGCAGAAAAAATTTACATTTTAGATAGTTTATAGTTTTCATTGTTGTATTTGTCTACATTAACGAACTTATATCAATTTCAAAAACAGAGAGTTTATTTTATATCAATTGTTGTTTCAATTGGTTTTGGAACCGAAACCGCACCAAATGAAACCAAACCGCACTTTTAAAACCGCACCGCACCAATCACAAACGATTTCATGTGCGGTTTTGAATTTATCAAACCGCACCTAAGCGGTTTCGGGTGCGGTTTCGGCGTCAAACCGCACCATGCTCACCCCTAGTCAAAGTAGGTGACTTGATAACTGTTTATAAGTGTTCTTCATGCTCAAGAACACTATAGGCAACACTTTCTGTCGCTAAAGACTATAGCGACAAACTTTTTTTATTTTAATTAATTAATTTTTTTAAAATCATTTAAAAATAGAAAATAATTTCTGAAAATTACAAAATTAGTTTTAAAAATTATTTTAAGTTATAAAAATTAACTTTTAATAATTTGGCATATTTTTCATAAATATTAGTATTTATTTGAATATTATTGATATTTAATTTATTTAATAAATATATTAAATAAATTAATTAAAATGATTTTATTATTTTAAAAATTATTTTAAATAATAATAAAGTATTTAAAAATATTTTCAGTTATAAAACATAACTTTTAATATTTTAAGGTAAATTTCATTAATTATTTAATATTAAAGATATTAGATTTATTTAATACTTATATTGAATAAATTGGTTAAAATGATTTTAATATTATAAAAATTATTTTAAATGAAAATAAATAGTTTTAAAATATTTTAAGTTATAAAATGTGACTTTTAATATTTTAAGGAAAATTTTATTAATAATTTAATATTAATGATATTAGATTTATTTAATAATTATAATAAATAAATAGTTTTAAAATAGTTTTATTGATTTAAAAATCATTTAAAAAAGAAATAAATGGTTTAAAAATATTTTAAGTTATAATTAATAACTTTTAATATTTTGATGAATAATACATTAATATTTAAATATTAATGGTAATTATTTAAAAATAATTTTAAATATTTTAAAAATCATTTATGGGTAATATTAATGTTTTAAAAATATTTTGAGTTATTATAAATAACTTTAATATTCTGGCAATGGTTTCATTAATATTTTTATATTATTTAAATATTAATAATAATAGAATTATTTAGTATTTAAATCATTTAATAATGATTCTAGTGTTTGAAAATCATGATAAATTATAATAATTATTTAAAACTTATTATAAGTCTATGAAAAATAATATGAATGATATTTGAATTATCCAGAATAATATTAAGGATACAGAATAGAGTTTTATTAATCATGAACTCGATAATTATCCGATAAAGTCGTCGGTACACCGATTTGATTCCAAAATTGATTCGAACCTATATAGTTTGTCTGTATAAGTGTTAGTTTATGTCCTAACAACTGATATACATATGTGACAATATGCTTAAGCTATATGATGACTGCAAATAGCAGTACTATGTGTTACCATATGTTATTCTAATTGAAAGAATGATCTTATTAATGATAGGCCGTTATATTAAAGATAGAACTAAGTCGTGTTATGTAAGCAACTGACCAGGCAAGTATCTGAACTATTCTCTTCATTGTGCAAGTATCTGAACTATTCTCTTCATTGTGCAAGTATCTGAACTATTCTCTTCATTGTGCAAGTATCTGAACTTTGCATTTACTTTATGCAATAGACATGTGTAAGCCAGTTTTAGAACTATATTGTTATTGTTATTGTTCATGTATCTATACCTTTGTAGATATGTCAGTTCTTGAATTCTATCCGATCATTATTTATCCTTACATTATTATTATATAATCCAAATATATATTTTGTTCGTTAATTTCTAAATATTATTATACAAGTGTCCTCACTTGGATAATTGTTGTACATGTTGATACATACTTATTAAATTCCGATATGTATACATTGATTAAAAGTTGTCTAAGTTATTTGACTCAGCTAGACATAGATTTAAAAATATCGTTGAACTTGATAGAACTTTATTGTATCCAGCCGAATTATTTTGGTTCAGATTCCAGACTAAGTATGAACATCCCGAATATGGGAAACTTTTGTGCTCCAAAGGCGGATATGATGAACGAAAATATCGTTCTTGTATGTAGTATTGATCAAAACAGGGTATAAAGGGTTAATCACCCCTCGTGCCTGTAAGTTATGACTATTTGCAGATGAAGTTCTGTTAAAACCTTATCAAAAATTGAAAACAAAGTTCATAGTTTGTCGACTGCTCACCAATTATTGTCAGTATGTAGTTTCAAAATTTGAAATAGAATTGTTATGTTGTTTAGTGTTGCTTCCGTTTACTTCACAACTATTGCTTCATTGTAGAAGTGTCGTTCAAAGAAAATATTTAATTCTTTCAGCTAACGTTTATTGTTTGCTATTAATTGCTGGGCACCCAAATGCTCATTCTTGCTTTAAATGTAAATGTTTTCAATTAAGCGTGATTAACCTGAAGGTTCAGACAAGAACAAAGGAAAGGGAAAGCTAGCAGAATAAACTTTATGGTATCTTATGTAATAGTTAGACTATATTAAGACAATGATATTTATTAATTATCATGTACTGAAATGCACTAAAGGTTGTGAACCTGGGATTTGATAACTCTGATATATGTAAATTAATTTCGATATTTATATTACTATTATTATTCTGCTCAAAGAAATAGTATCATGAAGCACTGAGTTCGGGTTTCAAGTACCTGAATTTGGGGGCGTCACAGTTGGGACCACTAGAGTTTTTGGGAAAGCCATAACCACTTAAGACAGAGACGTGGATTAAGTAGATCACCAAGATATTTGATGTCTTGGAATGCTCAGAGGAGCAAAAGGTTCCCTTCTTCACCTTTATGTTGAGAGGAGAGGCAGATTACGGGTGAAAATCTGTAAAGCGAACACATCTTTCCGCACTGAAGATGTCTTTGGAGAAGTTCCAGGAATTATTCAATGACAAGTACTTTCCTAAAAGTATTCATCACATGAAGGAGGTGAAATTCATCAAGCTTGAGCAAAACAATATGACTGTATCGCAATACGAGGCAAAGTTTACGGAGTTATCCCGGTTTGCATCATATTTGGTCAATAATGAGGAGCGAATGACGCGAATGTTTCTAAGAGGTTTGAAACCCGAAATACGTTAATACCTCATTTCTCACAAACTTTGTTTATATTCAGATGTTGTGAATAGGGATCAGTTATTGGAGCGCGATAATGAGTCAGCCCAACAAAAAGACAACGACCAACAACACGATAATAATTGTGCCGGTGGCAACGACCATCGAAACAATGATAACCATCGTGGATGACCACTTTAGTGATAATCATGGCCAAGATAATAGGAAAGGTGAACTAAGTGGGAATAACTTTAAGAAGAGAAGATTCAATAATGACAACGTAAAGACGTCGGTAGCAGCACCAGTACCCGTTTCCAAGGAAGGAGAATGACCACCGGTTATATGTTATAAATACGGATAGGAGGGACACGTCCGTCCAAACTGTACGCAGTAACCCAAAGCGTGTTTTAATTGCAGAAGAGATAGTCACCTAGCTCGATTTTGTCGTGTAGTGAAGTCAAGTCTAGCTGGGATGGTGACGCCAAAGGATGTCCTAGAAAAGTCAAAGTCGATAGTTTAAGGTAAAGCATTTTTTGTGACGAGGAACCCAAATGAAGCTAATCATAAACTCTTGCGAAGTCTATACCTTATTTGATACTGGTTCTACCCATTCTTTTATTTCTCCTACTTGCGCTCAACGTTTAAATTTAACTCCAGAGAAATTAGACTTTGATTTATCTGTTGAAACTCTGTTTGGAGAAAACTTCATTACAGCCACTGTTTATAAATATTGTTTGATTCAAATCGGCACTCTCACGTTACCTGTTGATCTTATCCACTACAAGAAAATGATCTAACAGTGACCAAAACAATTAGCGACCGCACCTTTTGGTCGCAGAAAGTATTATTAGCGACAGCTATTCGCGACCGCCCTTAATTTGGACGCTATAGTATGGTAGCGACCGGGTTCGGTCGCTATTCGGTCGCAGGTTCAATTTTACCTCCAAAAAATTGGCACGAAATGTTGGCGCCTTAGTAATTTGCGACCACTCACCATCAGCGACCGCATGCGGTCGCGGATATTTTCACATCATTTAAAATTAACGATCGCATACGGTCGCGGATATCGGTCGCTGATATCTTTCAATTAATCTGTTCTAGTTCCAGTTCATCACTCTCGATCGACAGAAGAAAAAAAAGAGGGAGAAAAGAATAGGGAGAAGAGGGAGAAGGGGGAGAAGAGAAGAGGCAAAAGAGGGGAAAACGCTAGCCGCCACCATCACCACCACCACAACCACCACCATAGTCGTCGTCGCCACCCACCATCACCACCACCACAACCGCCGCCGACACCACCGCTACCTGCACAGGTAACAAAATCATATGTGCACCCCTAATTTACGACTGTGAAGTATTTGATATGCAACAAACTATTTTATAGCTTAACTAGTTTGGGTACCTAGACTAAATTTGTTCAGTATTAGTTTTGCTATTTCATTAAAATGGACATGAATTCTTATTTGTCATAAAACTGAGTGATTAAATTGTTCAGTATTAGTTATCTAATTTGTGAAAGTTTGATCGCTCAAGCCTGTGGGACTCTTGGCATATTCTCTATATTGGGGTTCAATGGACTTTTCACTATTTTACCAAATATTCTTTGTATTATTGATTAATGTCATTGACAGAGGAACTAGAAAAATAATGACAACCTCGTTTTTGTCCAAGTGAAAAAAATTGGACAGGTTCATCTTATATAGTATGTTAAAATTTGAGTTTAGTAGAGGAGACTATATAATATTTTGGGTGAAAATGTGTAGAAGATCTAGTATATTATCTATTTAAAAATATACATAAATTAGGAATAAGAAAACAAAAACAAGTTCATTTGTTCTCTAGTGGAAAGTGTTGAGTTTTCAAAGTGTCTAGTACGTGTAAGAATTCAGAAGTACATGCACCTAAAAGAAACTTAAGAATACACAATTGTATGTTGTTTGATGTGGTGCTCTTTATTCATGGTTCTCAAATTATGTTGGTAATGGTGTTGTTTTTAAAAGCTAATAGTAATAGGCAATTACTGTGACTAGAATCATTCAGTTTTGATGTTAATCTAATGGTATTCTGTTATCCTAACACTATAAAGGTTAACTTGTTCTTTTTCAAAGTTTAATGCTAATGGTATTCTGGTATCCTAACACTATAAAGGTTGGTAGAGAAGTGATACAAGTGTCAATTAATGGGTGAAGATACACAGTCAAAGTTGGAAATGATGGTAGATGGTCGGAAGACAGCTATAGTTTATTTAAACATTATGGAGTAGTGGTTCTTGCTTACCATTTGGTTCCTTTACGTCTGTTTAGCTCTTCTTTGTATGTGCTTGTTATTTTATGTGAGATGTCCGACAAGGAGTAGGACCGTTATTGAGTTAGTGACTTAGTGGTGTCATTAATATATAATAAATAATAAATAATTAAATATATTAATTATTATTATATATTATATATAATATTTAGTAAATATATAAAAAAATTATCAATTTATCTATTAACAAAATTAAACTTATTTGTAGAATATTTACTTTATACAATTCAAATAAATACTAAATTTATTTATAAAAAAAAGATATTAAATCATGATTATAATTCAAAAATCAATACTCAAGAGTAATGAAATCTAACACAAATAATAAACATATCTAGCATACATTCAATCAAATTCAATAAAAAAAACTAAATGTACAATGATTACTTTATACAATTCAAATACAAGCAGCAACATACATAGAAAAAACTCCCTGAACTTTAAATGAAACACAAGTCCAACTCACAGTCTAATCATAAATCGACGCCTGACTTTGAATGAAACACAAATCCAACTCACAGTCTAATCAGAGGTTATGCAGACAACTAAGAGAGTACTATTTTCTAACATGAATGACACACTTCTTCTTTCCCAAATGTCCAATGTAGAAGAGTTTTTGTTGTGTTCAGATATATATGGACCAAGAGCATATCTGAACTCTAAATTTTTCTACATATATATCTATCAAACAAACTCTAAATTATTTAAATTTCCTACATACCTATCAAACATTAGTCCATATGTTGCTCAAGTCATATGCTTACAAGTATGCTTAACTGTTAATCATATGCTTACAAGAATGCTCAAGTCATATGATTACAAGTATGCTCAAGTCATATGCTTACAAGTATGCTCAAGTCATATGTTAACATTTATAATGTTGTCTGTAGTAGGTACCGTGGAATCATGGACCTCTATTTAGACCGTAGTTGGATGGCACGACGAAAGTCAAGTGCCCAGATAGGTGCTACAACTGAATTTAGAGCTGGTTGCCAAGTGTTTTTGGAGTATACGTATAGTCACCCGGAATGTATGAATGGTAAGTCGCAGATACGATGTCCATGTTTGAAGTGTAAGAATGTAAATTATATGGACAGAGACATGGTAAACTATCATTTACTTGTTTCTGGGTTCATGAGAAATTACGAAGAATGCTGGAGGGCACATGGACAGAGAAGAGATGGTGGCATCACACAAGTACACAATTCAGGCAGTAGTACGCATCGTATGAATGAAATGGTTCATGATATTGCAGGGCCAGATTTTGATTGGGAGCAAGGCAGAGAGCAACCTATGAATTCTGATGCCAAAGACTTTTTTAAGTTGTTAGACGAGGGTAGCGAGCCATTGTGACATGGTTGAACCAAACACACTACATTGTCTGCAGTGGCGACATTACTTAACATCAAGGCTGATCACAAGATGAGCCATGAGTGTTTTGAGTCGCTCTTGAAGGCCATTAAGAGTGTGTTGCCTGACGGTGAGAAATTACCTAGTAACTATTACTTTTGTAAGAAAATGGTGAAGAAGTTGGGTCTTGGATACCAAAAGATCGATGCATGTCCCAACGATTGCATGTTATTTTATAAGGAAAATGAACAGATGACAAGGTGCACGTTTTGCAGTCATGATCGATTTAGGCCTAATAAAGAGGGTGTGACTACAAAAAAATCAAGTATACCGTTTAAGATTCTAAGGTATTTTCCAATAACACATCGGCTAAAAAGATTGTACATGTCTTCAAGAACAGCTGAACATATGAGTTGGCATGCGAAATCTCCAGCTAAAGATGGAGAACTAGATCATCCTGCAGATGGGCAGGCTTGGAAAGATTTCAACTTAGCACATCCTGAATTTGCATTGGAACCTAGAAATCTGAGGCTTGGATTGTCCACTGATGGTTTCAATCCGTTTGGCCACTCAGCTGTTCCGTACTCATGTTGGCCTGTGATTGTTACCCCGTACAACTTGCCTCCTTGGATGTGTATGAAATAGCAATACTTATTTCTTTCACTCGTGGTTCCTGGTCCTAAGAGTTCTGGAAAGAACTTAGATGTTTACTTGAGACCTCTTATAGACGAGTTGAAAGTATTGTGGGAGGATGGAGTACAGACTTGGGATGTTGCAACGAAAATAAATTTCAACCTTAGGGCAGCGGTTATGTGGACTATAAGTGACTTCCCAGCTTATGGTATGTTAGCTGGATGGAGTACACACGGGAAGTTGGCTTGTCTGTATTGTATGGAGCATACAAAGTCGTTTAATCTATCAAAAGGTCGAAAGCCTTGTTGGTTTGACTGTCATCGTCGGTTCTTACCGGTAGATCACCCGTTTCGAAAAAATAGAGAACACTTCAGGAAAGGGAAAGTAGACAATGATATGCCTGCACCGCGATTGTCGGGAACGGAGATGCGAGATCGTGTGATGAGATTGTCGGTTATCCCATTTGGTAAGGTTGATGCCACAAACATAATCAATGGGTTTGGCGAATCTCATAACTGGGTTCGGAGAAGCATCTTTTGGGAACTGCCTTATTGGTCTACAAATTTGATTCGTCATAATCTAGATGTGATGCATATTGAGAAGAATGTGTTTGACAATGTGTTTAACACTATAATGAATGTTACGGGGAAGACAAAAGATAACGATAAGGCACGTTTGGACATGAAAGATATTTGTAAGCGTCCCGGATTAGAAATTTATGAATCTCCTAATGGTAAGATTGTCAAACCGCATGCAAGGTACACATTGTCCAAAAAGTAAGTTGAAGATGTGTGCACATGGGTTAAGTCTATGAAACTACCAGATGGATATGCGTCAAACATTGCAAGGTGTGTTACGGGTAGGAAATTGCAAGGGATGAAGAGTCATGACTGTCATGTGTTCATGGAGAGACTCATGCCTATAGCATTTCGGGATTTTCTTGATAAACCAATATGGGATGCTTTGACGGATCTTAGTCGTTTCTTCAAAGACTTATGTTCAAAATCATTAAATGAGAAGGACATGTCTGTACTTGAGAAGAACATCATAGAGATCACGTGTAAATTGGAAAAAATATTCCCTCCTGGTTTTTTTGACTCCATGGAGCATTTGAAAATCCATCTTCCCTATGAAGCTCGTGTTGGGGGTCCAGTTCAATATAGATGGATGTACCCTTTCAAAAGGGTGATGGGAAACCTTAAGAGGAAGGTGAAGAATAGAGCTTATGTCGAGGGGTCGATATGCGAGGCATACAGTTTCGATGAGATATCTACATTTGTCTCAGACTATTTTCCGGACGAAGTCTTAACAAAGGCCAATCGAGTATCGAGACATAATGATGGGGGAAACGTTGAACTAAATGGCCGACTCTCTGTATTTGGTCTATCAGGCCACGCTTATGGAAAAGGAAAGCGCATATTCCTCTCTGAGCAAGAATTACATGTTGCATATACTTACATTCTTCTCAATTGCGAGGAGATTGACGAATTTGTGAGGTACACATGTAAACTTGATAATTTATCTTTTAAGTTGAAAATTTATTCCAATATGTTAATTTTTATAACATGGTATAGATTATACGATGACGAGTTAAAAGTGAAGCATCCCGGCATAACTGATAAAGATATTCAAATCAATCGGGATAAAAACTTTGCACTTTGGCTAAAGGACAAAGTAAGTTCAATTTTTAAGCACGTAGTTCAATTTTTAACTATGACTTCATTTAATAGGATGGAGTTTTTGTAGGCTTTGACTGAGGGATCAACGATTCCGGCTAATGTACAAGTCCAAGCTATGGGACCAGACAGGGACCAAGTCAGCCGCAATGGTTACAAAATAAATGGTTGTGAATTTCACACAAAGGCATATGGGCGCGGTAAAAGAACAACGAACTCTGGAGTGTGTGTCCAAGGAGATTGTTACAATGAGCTTGATCTTGCCTTTTATGGGGAGTTGGAGGAAATCGTATAGTTGTCATACAAGGGCACGTACGGGGGTCATATTCACTTGTTCAAGTGCCGTTGGTTTAATTCAGAAAAAGGGATACGTGTTGACAGACATGGAATCATCGATATTGACCTCCATAGGTCTGCGTACTCCAACGAACTGTTTGTTTTACCAACTCAAACAGTACAAGTATACTACACTCCTAGTCCTGTTAGGAAAAGGGATAGACCGCCTATAGATTGGCAAGTTGTAATTCATACTCCCGCGCGTAGTCGTGTAGAATTAGTTGATGGGGAGATTTATCAAGAGCAGATGCTTCATAGTCAAACTATAATAAATGTGGAGGACGACAATGAAGTAATCCAGTTAGATGGTGGAGATGAACCATATGAAATAGATCCTGAGTCAATACTTGTGTCAGATGACATTGATACTGAGGAGGAAGAGTTATTGACTGAATCTGACACTGAATCTGAAGCAGATGATGGTTATGAATCTGCAACACGTATACAAGATAATTCTGAATCAGACACTGACACTTGAAATGTATGTTTAGCATTACATGATTCTGAACAAATGAAATGTATGTTTAGTATTACATGTTTTTTATATTCAGATATATACATGTTTATATCACTGTCATGCATGTTTATGTACTAAACTATTTAAATACAACTTTTGTTTATTGTCATTTTATATTCATATATATACATGTTTATATCAATGTCATGTTTATTGTCATATATACATGTAATCAAACATGACTCATAATAACATCTTGAAATTTGTAATATATAGATGGCTTCTGAAGCAGCGCAGAAAAAACGTGACTTGGGTAGGGGGCCTAATCATGTGCCCAAGGCCCCTAGTAATCCAGATGATCGGATTCTTATTCAGATTCGCCCTCCTCCGAATAGCACGTACGTCCCACATATATCATTTATATATAAGCATTTAAGATTCCATTCAATCGTTATTGTTCGTGTCTTATATATTGTATTAAAAATTTGTATATTTCTCTTGGTTTGTGTATTGGGTGCCTAGAAATGTCCATATATGCATGTCGTCGTGCATGTGGCTAGTCTATATTGTAGGGGAGACTCTGGCAAATTTTTTTTAAGTATTATAAGTATAAGTTTGAAAAATGTTCATAAGTATTATAACTTAGATATAATTTGCTTTAATATATGTTAATTGATGTTGTATATTATAGTGATTTTTCAGATAATAAGATCGTCAAGTGTATATCACAACTGTATTTACAAAATTGGCCTACACCTGTGATTACGTGGGCGAGCACACCTATCGACCACAAGGATACTGTTTGGGCAGAATTTCAGGTATGTTTTTTTAATTATGACAAAGGATAATTATTTAGTATTCGAAGGATAATTATTTAGTAATGTTTTTAATGTTGTTTTATTTGCAGAAACGGTATAGATGGGAGGACGCGCAGGCTTCAGTGATACAGACATTATTCTGGCAGAAGTGCGCGGTCCGTACCAAAGACAATTTGAATAAAGAAAGACAAAAAGCCCTTCACAATGCAGAGATCGATCATCCAGGCCAGGGAGAAGATTACATGCACGAGCATAGTCCCTGGTGGTGCACCCAGGCCATATGGGCTGAGATGTGTGCCCAATGGAGGGCTGAGAGCTGGGTGAAAAGACGAAAGACTGCCGTCAGCAACAGATCCTCGGGTGTACCCGAAGGCAAAAAGGCTAAAGGGACATACAAGAGCGGTAGTATTTCACAGTTACAGCATATCACTGCCAGGGTACGTATTTAATTACAAGTTTTAATATGTTTAAAATCATGAATTGTAGAAAATATATCACATTTTACTTAGTAATATTATACTTTTTTTTGTATAGGAGTCTCAGTCTCAAGGTACACCTATCCATTGGCTGGATGTGTACGTGGCCACCCGTGATGGTCAGCCTGAGGCTATCCAGATAGCGGTAATAAATTTTAACAACTTGATCTTGTTTATCAATGCTTACAGAATTAATTTATTTTTTACTATTTAATTGTTAACATGATGACAGGACACTTATAAGCGTTTATTGAATGAACGCTATCCTGAAGGCACTCCACATCCGTCTATTGATCAAGAGTTGTGGGAGAGGGCGTCTGTTGTGAAGAAGAACTACATTAAAGGTCAAGGACAACGACGACGCCCATCCTTCAGTGGCTCAGGTTGCTCTTCTACCCAGTCTACACAGTCATCGAGCCATCCAGCTGTTCATACTCCGGTTGACTGTATTAGAGCTATATGTCAAGATCGAAATCTTCTGACGATACTGGGCGGGCATCTGGGGGCTCTGGATCCTGAGGAGTTATCTAAAGCAGTGGCGACAACAGCAGCATCACAGCATGGGGATAGCGACGAGGTATAAAATCAATTTGTTGTATATATTATCGTAATATACCAATATTAACATAGTTAGTATATATTTGTAACTTATTTTATTATTTTGTTAATTACAAGGTGATCAAGGAGGCGATGATGCTTGTCGTACCTGCTTTATATATATATCACTTTTGTAGTTATAGTATAAGCTTGTACTTTTACAAGTTTTTCTTTAGATGTATGTATGTTACTTAAACAAGTTTTGAAATGTTATTATTGCATGTGTATTTTCATAACTTATATATTCAGTTATGTTATTTAAACTAGTTTTGAAACTAGTTTGGTGTATGTGTTGGTGGGTATACAATGGATGTTTATATTATTGTGTATGCTATTTATCTTGTTGTGTATGTGTGTTGGGATAAAGCAGGTACAAAACAGGTACAGGTTTTTGGGAATTCTGCAAAACAGTGAAAATCTGTTTATATTTTTTTCATAGCAGCGACCGCATGCGGTCGCTGATACTTATTAGCGACCGAATTTATATTTGAGACTATCAACGACAGTATTCGGTCGCGGATAACGGTCGTTGACACGTGGACCACGTCACCTTTGCTCTTGGTCTATGCTGACTCAGCTCAGTGACTGAATTTGTCATTTTGGTCGCTCTTATCGGTCGCAGATATTGCGGTCGCTAATAGTGGTCGCGGATGTGCACCTTAGCGACCAGATTTTGTGCGACGCCCATTAGCGACCGCATGCGGTCGCTGATGGCTATTTGCGACTATATAAGGTCGCTGAGAGGCGGTCGCTGATAAACCTTTTTCTTGTAGTAATCTCTTTGAAAATACTTGCATTTGATGTGATTTTAGGGATTGATTGGTTAACTACTCATCATACGAAAATTGATTATTTTCGTAAAGTTATTAGCTTTCATATTCCAAACCAATCTATTATGTGAATTCAAGCAACCATACCACTAAAGTCAATCACTGTCATATCAAGCCATAAAGCCATTCATTTATTAAAAAGTGGATGTCAAGCTTTCTTAGCCCATATCATAGATTTAAACAAAAATACGTCAGATTTGAATGATATTTTTATTGTTAATAAATTTCCTGACGTATTCTCTGAAGAACTTCCTTGCCTACCCCCAGAGCTTGAAATCGAGTTTTGTATTGACCTTGAACCTGATACAAAACTCATTTCTAAAACTCCATATCGAATGGCTCCTATTAAACTTCAGGAGTTAAAAACCCAACTACAGGAACTGTTAGACATCAGTTTCATTCATCCTAGTAAGTCTCCTTGGGGTGCGCCTATTCTATTCGTAAAGAAGAAAGATGGGAGTATGCGACTTTATATTGATTATCGGGAGTTGAATCATGTCACCGTAAAAAATAGGTGCCCGTTGCCTCGCATTGATGACCTATTTGACCAGTTGTAAGGTGCCAAATTCTTTTCAAAGATTGATCTTCATTTCGAATATCATCAGTTAAAGATTAAAATTGATGACATTCCAAAGACTGCTTTTAAAACTCGGTACGGGCATTATGAACTCCTAGTCATGTCTTTTGGATTGACTAATGCTCCTGCTGCCTTCATGGATATGATGAACCGAGTATTCAAGAAATATTTAGATCATTTTGTGGTCATCTTTATTGATGGCATCCTCATATACTCCAAAAGCCGTGAAGATCATGAGCATCACTTGAGGCTGATACTCCAAAAGCTTCGTAAAAACAAGCATTATGCCAAGTTGAAGAAATGTGAGTTATGGCTTGAGGAAGTAGCATTCCTTGGGCACATAATATCGAATCATGGAATATCTGTTGACCCAGCAAAAATTGAAGCAATTCAAAGCTGAGAGCAACCTAAGTCAGTAACCGAAGTACGTAGCTTTCTGGGCTTAGTTGGTTATTATCGGAGATTCGTAGAAGAATTTTCTCGAATCGTACTCCATTAACTCAGCTGACTCGAAAAGATAGAAAATTTGGTTAGAGCGAGGAATGTGAGAAGAATTTTTAAGAACTCAAGAGGAGACTCATTTCAGCACCTGTTATGACAATACCATCTGGTTCGGAGGGATTTGTCATATACAGCGATGCTTTAGACAAATATTTAGGATGTGTTCTCATGCAATATGGGAAAGTCATAGCCTATGCCTCGCGAAAACTCAAAGAATATAAGAGAAATTATCCTACTCATGATCTAGAGTTGGCAGCAGTCATTTTTACGCTAAAGATCTGGAGACATTAACTGTATGGGGAGAAGGTAGAGATCTATACGGATCATAAAAGCCTCAAATATTTCTTCACCCAAAAGGAACTCAACATGCGGTAACGACGTTGGCTCGAGCTATTGAAAGATTACGATCATACCATTCAATACCATCCTTAAAAAGAGAACGTAGTAGTTGACGCATTGAGTAGAAGACCATATGCGGGTACGAGTGCGATATTGTCAACGCAAAGGCCCATTTTGTATGACTTACAAAGGATGGATATAGAGTTAAAGACTCCAGGGACCCACGTGATGATGTCAAATATATGAGTAGAACCGACTTTAATCGATAAAGTTAAAGCAGCTCAAGCTATAGACCTGGAGCCGATGCGTATAAAAAAGAAAGTGCAAGAAGGTGTTATTCCAGAAGTAAGAATCGATAAAAAAGAAATACTTTGAGTCAACTCCAGACTTTATGTTCCTAACGACTCTGATTTAAAATATAAAATCATAATGGAGGCACACAACACACCGTTTGTAATCCATCCTGGGAGTACCAAAATGTATCGTGATCTTCGACATATATTTTGGTGGAGCAATATGAAGAGAGAGATAGCGGAGTTTATCTCAAGATGTTTAACTTGTCAACGTGTCAAGGCGGAGCATCAAGTGCCAAAAGGTCCATTGCAACCACTTAAAATTTTTGAATGGAAGTGGGAGCACATTACCATGGATTTCGTTACTGGTCTTCCCAAGGTTTCTCAAGGCATAGATGCAATTTGGGTCATTATTGATAGATTAACCAAGTCTGCTCATTTCTTACTTATTCGAGAAACTTATTCACTTGAACGTCTTGCTCGTATATATATAAATGAGATTGTAAGACTGCATGGTATGCCAGTATCCATAGTTTTTGATTGAGACCCAAGATTCACTTCACAATTTTGGGTTAGTTTGCAGAAAGTTATGGGCACGGATTTGCGATTCAGTTCGGCATATCATCCTCAGATGGACGGGCAGTCAGAGAGGACTATTCAAACTCTTGAAAATCTATTAAGACTCTGTGTCCTTAACTTCAAAGGAAGTTGGGACAAGTTCTTGTCATTGGTGGAATTCTCAGATAACAACAGTTATCAAGCAAGTATATGCATGGCTCCATTCGAAGCGTTGTATGGACGAAAGTGTCATTCTCCAGTATGCTGGGATGAGGTGGGTGACGCAACGTTGTTAGGACCGGAATTGATACGTATGACTACAGAAAGATTCAAATGATTTGGCAACGTATAAAAACCTCACAAGATTGACAAAAGAGTTTTGTTGATCTCCATCGAAGGGATGTGGAATTCAATGTTGGAGAGCATGTGTTGTTACGTGTTGCTCCATGGAAAGGAGTTACAAGATTTGAAAAGAGAGGAAAACTCAATCCTCGATTCGTTGGCCCATTTGAAATCCTCAATCGAGTAGGAACTGTGGCCTATAGACTCGTCTTACCGCCAAGTATGTCTCGTGTTCATAATGTTTTTCACATATCTATGTTACGTAAATATATAGAAGACCCGAACCATATTATTGAGTTAGAACTAGACGAGTTAGCGGAAGATTTAACGTATGAAGAGGTACCTATTAAAATCTTGGATAAGAAGGAACATATTCTACGCTCCAAGGTTATACCTCAAGTCAAAGTTTTATGGAGAAACCACGATGTTGAGAAAATGATTTGGGAGTTAGAATCTGAAATGAAATCAAGGTATCCTCACCTCTTCGACATACCAGGTACGTACCCTAATTTCATGGACGAAATTTCATAAGAAGGGGAGCTTGTAAGACCCCAACTTTTATGAATAAAGATTAATTTTTTCTAAATATCATTTTGAATATTATGGTGTGAATTTGATATAACATTATAGTTGTGGGTAATATTTACAAATTTTGTAAAGTAAGCAAGTTGTTATAAATATTCGTTTGGTCGGGGAATATTTATTTTATCAGGAAATATTCGTACGACGACACAATCATTGGTGGACCCCACAACGTAATTACTATCGGAATTAGAAAACGACAGAAATATCTTTTTATAAAAATGACGGCGAAAGTTTTATCGTTAACTGTTGAAATACCCGATGATAAAAGTACAGTAATACACGTGATTGCATAGTAGCGCACGGTATTGTACAGTATCTTTGATTATTGATGCTTACGTGAGAAGTCACTAAGTTTATTTTAATTATTATCACAGTAATTCCTGCATAGTATCTCACGTTATTGATTCAATTATTGTCACAATATTTTATATTATTAAATCAATAATTGAGACGACAAAGTTATTCATATTATTATTTGTATTATTGACGATGTCTAGAAAGTTCTGTCAAAGAAAGGGGTTTGGTCACCTAATTGCGCGCCAATAAGAAGAAATCCTTATCGGAAATCCCCCTCTTTCCTGAGAATGATTTGGTTGTTAATATTGTGAGTTATAATATTAATGATGAATGTTATTAAAAATATGTTTAGTGAAACCAATTGAATTGAGATAAATAGAGGGGTACTTTATGAAGTATTTGTTGTAAATTTGACTTATTATGTAAAAATTCAAGTTCCATAATTTTTTATTTATTTTTTTTAGTTGTTTAAAAAAAAGCAAAAAAAAAAAAATTGGACCATATTTTAAGCCTGTTCGGGCTCTCGGACAGGATCATCTCTGTATATGTATATATATATATATATATATATATATATATATATATATATATAATCAATGTCGAGGGGGACGGAATTCAATGTCACGGGGGAGTTCTATTATATGTATATGTGTGTGTGTGTGTGTGTGTGTGTGTGTGTGTGTGTATATATATATATATATATATATATATATATATATATATATATATATTATAATAAGTTTTGTTTTTTTTATAAAAAAGAAAATATTTTATTTTATTTGCATAGTGTTGTATAGTGCAGCTTAGTACAATAAAAAAAATTTAAAGTTTCAGCCGAACGTCACCCGTGATTTTTTCCTACTGTGCGTCCGTGATTTTCTAAATTCAAATAGTATCCTGCCATTCTCCTATAAATATGATGCTTAGTTTAGAATTAAAAATCACACCAGAATCAGAGAATTCTTCTTCTATAATATTGAACGTATTTCTTTAGAGTTTAAGGAAGCTTTGAGTGTAGAAAACAGTGTAAGTTTTCTTCGAGAATATACCCGCTATACCAGTCAGAAGTACTCTCTTTTTAAGGTAAGGGATATTATTTTTGTTCAATATTCGTATGAAATAATTTTTTCTTCCATACTCTGTAGTATGTAAGTAATATTATTTCGTTTCAAATTCCGAATTCTACACTCATTTTGTTAAGTATTGCTTCTATACTCCTTGAAATTAGTAGAATATCCTTGAAATTTGTTCTTCATCTAGTATCATTTCACAAGAATATTTTTCTGAACATTCATGTGAAATTTTGATCTTTTCATGCCTGAGTACTATTCACGGGGTACTATTCATGGGATACTATTCACTCAGATACTATTCACCCGGAGTACTATTCATGACAAAAATTAATTTCTTTTCTGTCCAAATTATTTTTTATACAAATATTATTCTTGAATTTTACCCCACAAAGCAGTATCATGTTGACAATTTTGACATTATTGAATTCTGGATAAATTGAATTATAAATCTTTAAAATTTATCCTTGGTCTCATTTAATTGAATTCTTATATCATTGTCATCATCCTCATGCTTATATTGTGATGAAAGTCACCTTTGGCCCGTAGTGCATAGATAGACTGTTGATTGGTATGCTTATGACTATGTATCGGTATAATCATGACATGTAATGTTACAAATGATGTGGTAAAGTCTTCATTAGCCCGTAGTGCATTGATGGACAGTTGTTGGCATGATCATGACCATTGGTGATACTAATGAATATCATTGGCCCGTAGTGCATGGATAATTTGTAGATGTGATAATAATGAATATCCTTGGCCCATAGTGCATGGATAATTCATGGATGTGATACTAACAAATATCCTTGGCCCGAAGTGTTTGGATAATTCGATGATGTGGATTATTTATTAATTTGTGTTACAGTGATAAAAAAAAATTGATGATAAACTTTTAAATCATAGAAGATAGTAGACATCATGCTCTACTTGACTCTTCTAATGGATTATTTGTTCCACTGTAGTTAAACTTGTTGTCTATTGTATTCTATCAGTTTAACACTGTTGAAGGCTAACGATAATTTATTCTGCATTATCTTAGTCATAATATTCTTTAATGGGCTAGTTGAGCGCACCCTTTGCTTTCATTGTTCTCTTCAGGAAATGAGAATATAGCTGGGACTAGTCGGGGAATAGAGTGACGGTCCGAGATGGTGGCTATAGTAGGCCTCACTATTCTATGAAATAGCGTGATAATAAATGTAATGAGGACTCCATTTGAGTTTGGATATTGTCTAAAAGACAATATTCGTGTTAAAACTCTCAGCTACGTTTTGTCGTATTGTATAAATTAAGTTTGTATTTGATTTTTGTATCATGTATTTGGCGACTCAGAATTGGTGATGTATACCTATTTTGGGGGCGTCACTTTATAAGTTTGTTGTGTCACACAAGGCTTATTTTAATTTTTTGAGATGTTGTTTTATAACATTTAAATGTTTATAAATAGATTGAACAATGTTGTTTTGTTGTGTCACACAAGGACAATGTTTTTCTTTTTAATATATGGAAGTGCTAGGTTGGACTTAACTTGAGTAATTTTGATTCGGATGTGTCATACTTGATCAAAATAATTTAAGAGGCAAAATAAACGGAGTTATATTTTTATGTAATTGACAAGAGTTGTCTACCTATTTATTTATATATAGTTTGTTGTGTCACATAAGGCTATATACATTTGAAATGAGATCCTTAATCTCACTAGAAAATCTTTAATTAAATTTTGTCGAACTATATAAGTGAGGATAATATAGTTTGAAGAAAATAGTGGGAGATACAAATTTAAAACAAGACCTAATTTATTTTGGTAAATTTAATTAATTAAATGAATGTTTGCTAAAATGTTATTTTTTCACATGCAAAAATTTTAAAATGTCACACTCACTAATTTTAATGTGTAGCATATTGGATGCAAACAAATTGATCGGACCGAATTATACTGACTGGTTAAGGAATTTGAGAATTATTCTCACTGCTAAAAAGATTTTTTATGTCCTAAATTCGCATGTCCCTGCAAATGTTGCAGAAACAGCCTCTGAGGAAGATATTGCTACTTTTAAGAAGTGACAAGATGATGCATATGTGGCTCAATGCATCATGCTTGCATCCATGAGTAACCAGCTTCAGCGTCAGCATGAAACTATGGATGCTTCTACTATATTGTTACACCTCCAAGAGTTGTATGGTGAGCAAAGTAGGACTGCTAGATATGAAATATCTAAGGAACTCTTCCGATCTCGGATGACCGAGGGCATTACTGTTGAGACTCATGTCCTAAAAATGATCAATCTGATTGAACGTCTTGGACAGCTCGGGTAAATAATGGATGGGGAGTTAAGTTAAGATTTATTCTTGCAGTCACTCCTTGACACCTTCTCACAATTTATTTTGAATTTTCACATGAATAAGTTGGATGTCAGCTTGCCTGAATTACTTAACATGTTGAAAACTGCTGAAGGTCACTTCCCATCTAAGAAGAACCAAGTCTTAATGGTGGATGATTCTTCCAAGAAAAGGAAGAGGCCCAAGGTATCTTCTGAAAGGAAGAAATCTAAGAAGGCTAAGGGCAAGGCAAAAGTGAAGGAACAAAAGAAACCTGATCCAACTAGCAAAGGAATCTATTTCTATTGCAACAAGTCGGGTCACTAGAAGAGGAACTGCAAGGAGTTCCTTGCAGAACAAAAGCAGAAGTAGCTTGGAGAAGTTTCGACTCCTAATCAAGGTTTGTTTATGATTGAAATTAATTTTTCTGAAAGTCAAAATTCTACTTGGGTATTGGATACCGGCTGTGGTTCTCACATATGTAAAACTATGCAGGGACTTATCAGAAGTATAAAGCTGAACAAGGATGATGTCGTCCTACGAGTGGGAAATAGAGCAAAGGTTGTTGCATTAGATGTAGGGACTTAATGTTTAGCACTGCCTACGGGCAAATCCATTAGTTTAAATAATTGTTATTTTGTTCCAACACTCATTAGAAACATTATTTCAATTTCTGTATTGGATATAGATGGTTTTGATATTATTATAAAGAACAATAGTTGTTCTATGTATAATAAAAATATTTTATATGGTGTTGGTAAATTGCTGAATGGACTTTACATACTCGACTTGCATGAAAATATACTTCAAATTGAACAAACTAAGAAACGAAAAAGAGATGATATTAATTCTACCTATATGTGGCACTGTAGACTCGGTCATATAAATGAAACAAGATTATCCAAGTTGCATAAAGATGGGCTCTTAGAGCTATCTGATTATGAATCATATCCAACTTATGAATCTTGTCTCATTGATAAGATGACTAAATCTCCTTTTAGTGGAAAAGGAGAAAGAGTTACAGAGTTGTTAGCATTGGTACACACATATGTATGTGAACCTATGACAACGAATGCACAAGAAGGGTATTCTTATTTTATTACTTTCACTGATGATCACTCAAAATACGGATATGTGTATTTAATGAAATACAAATCTGAATCATTTGAAAATTTCAAAGATTTCATAAGTGAAGTAGAGAAATAAACTGGCAAGAGTATTAAGATTCTTCGATCAGATCGAGAAGGAGAATACTTAAGTGGCGAGTTTCTCAATTGTCTCAAAGAAAATGGTATAATCTCGCAATGGACTCCACCAGGAACACCACAACTAAATGGTGTATCTGAAAGGAGAAATTGAACATTGTTGGACATGGTTCAATCCATGATGAGTTTTACCGATCTTCCAGTATCATTCTGGGGTTATGCTCTAGAAACGGCTATATACCTACTTAATAAGGTACCTACCAAATCCGTCCCAAAGACCCCATATGAGATATGGACAGGGAGAAAATCAAATCTTAAGTTTGTTAAGACTTGGAGTTGTCCAGCTTATGTCAAAAAGTTTGAGAATGATAAGTTACAGACTAGATCCGATAAGTGTAGATTTGTGGGATACCCTAAAGAAATCGTAGGGTATTATTTCTATCATCCTACTGATCAAAAGGTGTTTGTTGCGAAATATGTTGCCTTCTTGGAAAAGGAGTTTATCCTTGAAGGGGTTAGTGGGAGTAAGATATATATCTTGAAGAAATTCAAGAACCACAAAACACTGCGGATCAAAGTCAAGTACCTGACCAAGTAGAAGAAACTACTGTACAACACCCTATTCATAAATCTGAAAAAGTACCGAAGATATCTGAAAGGTATGGATTCGTCATAAAGGATGACAATGAGGTACGCATCATGAATGATGATAACATATTGAATTACAAACAGGTTATGAGTAGTAAAGACTCAGAGAAATGGCTAGAAGCCATGAAATCCAAGATGGACTCCATGTATGATAACCAAGTATGGACTTTGGTTTCATCACCTGAGGGGATTAAGCCTATTGGGTGCAAATGGGTCTTTCAAAGAAAGACTGGAGTGGACGACAAGGTAGAGATCTATAAGGCCCGACTGGTTGCAAAAGATTTCAAATAAAGGCAAGGAGTTGACTATAATGAAACCTTCTTGCCAGTAGCAATGCTCAAGTTCATTCAGATTTTGCTTGCGATTGAAGCTTACCACAACTACGAAATCTGGCAGATGGACGTGAAAACGGCCTTCCTCAATCGAAAACTTAAGGAGGATGTGTATATGACACAGCTAGAGGGATTTGTTTCACTGGTTGGAACAAATCAAGTGTGTAGGTTGCATCGATCCATTATGGATTGAAGCAAGCTTCTCGTAGGTGGAACATTCATTTTGATGAGACAATCAAAGAGTTTGATTTTATTAAAAATGAGGATGAACCATGTGTGTACAAGAAGGTTAGTGGGAGCATTGTTTCATTCCTTGTATTATATGTTGATGATATATTACTGATAGGGAATGATATTCCTGTACTACAATCGATTAAAATTTGGTTATCTAAGCACTTCTCCATGAAGGACTTGGGAGAAGCATCTTATATTTTGGGGATAAAGATCTATAGAGATAAATCTAAAAGGATGCTAAAGAAGTTTAGCATGGAAGATTCCAAGAGAGGTCTCATGCCGATGAGCCATGGAATACATCTCTCCAAGAAACAAGCCCCAAAGACACCTGAGGAGAGAGACCGTATGAGTAAGATTCCTTATGCTTCAGCAATAGGATCTATCATGTACGGTATGATATATACTAGACCGGATGTCGCTCATGCACTTAGTGTAACAAGCAGATATCAGTCGAATCTTGGAGAAGAGCACTAGAAGGCAGTGAAAAATTTCCTAAAGTACTTGAGGAGAACTAAGGATGTATTTCTTGTCTACAGTGGATTTGAATTGAAACTAGAGGGCTATACAGACTCTAACTTTTAAACGGACCACGATGATAATAAATTCGTTTCAAGGTATGTGTTTATCTTGAACTGTGGCGCAGTGAGTTGGAAGAGTTCCAAACAGCAAACAGGTGTTGATTCAATGATAGAGGCAAAGTACATAACTGCAAGTGAAGCTGCGAAAGAGGTTGTTTGGATGAAGAAGCTCATAACCGAACTTGGCGTGGTTCCTAGAATTAGAGGAGCAGTACCTTTATACTGTGACAACACCAGAGCTATTGCGTAGGCTAAGGAACCCAGGTCTCATCAGAAATCCAAACACGTGTTGCGGCGATTTCATTTTATTAGAGAAATCATTGAAAGAGGATATGTCACCCTAGAGCGTGTGGACTCTCAAGACAACATTGCAGATCCATTTACTAAAGCGTTAACACAACAGTAGTTTGATCGTCACTTAAAGAAGATGGGTATAAGATACCATGGCGATTGGCTTTAGTCCAAGTGGGAGATTGAAAATAGTATGCATACAAGCCAATCATGTATGATGATAAAGCATATACTTTGTAAACAATCTTATTCATTTATTAATAAAAGTATTTATTTACTAAAGGCATTTAATTATCTATATGATGTTGTTTTAATAATATGTGATAAACTCATGGTTTTAAGCAATGCTTTTAGAATCATGATGAGATCATGCTAATGAGATCTAAATTCTTAGATAGCTTAAAACTAAAATTCCCAATCGATGGATTACTAAAAAGCAAATTAGTAAATCTGGATAGATTGGTACATACATTACTTGTTCATTGGATGAGGATGATTGATCTCATGATCATTTGTGTTGAGACACTAAAGCAAGTATGTAGGTGCTTATTGGAGAATAAGTTCACTGAATGTGGCTCGGTAAGGAATACCGAATGGAGTTTTACTTGTCTGTCAATAGAAATTCCTGTAGTGATAGTAGTACAAGTGATCCTTAGACTTGAGTTCATCATAGTATCTTGTGTATAATGAATTATATTTTGACTTATTCCTTAAGACCCTTAGGGTATATCAAAAGGTATGCTTGGGTGTAATAAGTTATATATAGAGATAATGAATTATCAATAAAGAATCTACCGCTTCTAGTAAAAGAAGAGAAATGTCATATGTGATTCGATAAGTGACAACCTAAGAATCATTAGTCAAGGTTGAATGAAATTAGAAAGGAGTTTCTAATTTGCATTTATTCGAAGTTGTGCATTTAGGAATCAAAATAGATATAATTAAATAAAATAAGACTTGACAATAATTCAATGTCTTATATTTAATTGTGACATCGTACAGTGGAATGATTGAATTGTACGATAACTATTTACTTAAAGATTTTTTTATGATTCGTGTTGAAATCTACATTATCTGAAAAGTCGTTGATCGCTAAGGAGGCTTATCCTTATTGTAGAATAAATATTATTTATTTAAATAAATTAATAGTTTAATTTATTTATTTAAATAAAATTAGAATTGTTCTAATTGATTTATCCACAACCAATTTAATATGGAGAACCTAAATGGTCACACCATAAAAAGGAAGAATATTTATTTAAGAATTAAATGACATAATTGTACTAATAAGTTAAGTGTATTTAATTTAATCTATGGTAATAAAATAAATTAAATAATTTATTATTTATTATTTAATATTTTGAAAATATTAAACATAAATTAATAAGATGAGTCTTATTATTATTATTAAGTTAATTCCTAAAGGTGTTTGAGAATTAATTAATATTAGTACTCTCATATATTCCTAGTGAAATTAGGAAGGTAATTAATTAAAAGTTTAATTAATTAAATAAAAAACATATTCCTCAATAGTTTAGGAGGGTTCCCTACATCTATAAATAAGAAAATCTTTTTATGAAGAGAGGATGATAAGTTACGCACTTTATTCCAAGAGTTGGGAGAGTACACCTTTTTTATTTGAGATAGTAAAAAATTATAGTTTAGCCAAACACCCTTCTTTTTGGGTTTTTGTTCTTCCTTGATGGATCACCTCTAGAGGCCAAACACTTGGGTGGCTAACGTTGATCAAAAGAAGGAATCAATCTCACGTATTCAAGGAGAGCACGAAGGATTAGGAATTGAACTTGTACTTGAGGAAGCTCGAATTTTCAAGGGTATGAATCTTCTTTATCTCTTTCGTTTAATTAATAATCACGCATAAGGATGATCAGGGTATATGGTTTATAAAATTTTAAAATCAATTTTTACCATGCTTCCGCTACTTTGATTGTGTATACGAATATTACAAACCTAACAACATGTTCTATTGTTTTGTTCAAAAAGTTAGACACCCCAATCACGATAAGCTGAGACTAATCCCCTCCTATCAATGGATATTTTACGGTTCATCCAACTTCAGTCGACTAACATCTTTAACATAACAAAAGACACATTCAATACAGAGATATTCATGTATGTGGTTCATGCATGAATTATATTTTCCTAGTATCTGCACTCTACAGGACAGGGGTAAGGCTTTTATCCCGGATATGTCTTCTTACTAGTGCCAACATGTTGAGCTCGTTTCAAGAAAATTTCGACAGCACCTCCCCATGGTCTCTCCAAGTACACGAAATAGACTAAGATAACTTAATCTAAGTATGCACTCAAAGAACATGTAGCGATAACAGCCGAAAAATCCTCAAACAAAAATAAAACGTACCCTATGAATTGGCACCGGCCTAAGTGAAAGACATAACATCCAGTAACAGTCCCAAACTGAAAACTATTCGACATTCACTCCCAATGAGTGAATGTCAAACGGGTTTCTAAGTTCCAAAGTATAATACATATATCCTTCCATTAACCTTCAAATATGTTAACCGCCTTATTTAAGTTGGCAAGGGGTTGTTCGACAGTAGTTGCAAAGTGCAGGAGCAACAGAAGTTGGCATCAGCATGATATTATGCAACTTATCACCCAACTTATTATGAAGAAAGCATTAGGTGCCTTGACTTTCTTCACAATCCGTCCCCACGACTGCTTTTTCGGACATTTATAAGTTCTTTTTATCCACTTAATCGTCCTACTTAAACGTATTACAATTGTTATCCTTTTAAAACAGAAAGCTAATAAATTACAAGAGTGTATGTTGTGTAACTGTTACAAATTCACAATAAAGGAAAAACATGACTACTCATAGCCTCAACCAAAGGATTGGGAAATTCTAAGGTTGTGTGAAGGTCGAAGCATCATCGACACCCATTTAAGAAATTAAACTTCACAACTTTGGAACTGTACGAGGAAGCATTATGAGCTCGATACCTTTTATGAGAACCATTTGGATTAGAGGCCTCTTCAGCTTCATCGTCGGTGTCAATATTTGTACATCCTAATCTTGTCTGCCTACTCATTCGACTAGGAATATGTACATTGAAGTAGTAGTTCACTATGGTTTCTCTAGACTGGCATGGCAAACACTCCAAAGCAGGCTTCAAAAAGCTTTTAAACTGCGAGGTGTGATTCATTTTTACAAGAGATTCAAATCTCTTCTGCTCCTCTGAAGTCCACAGCTTGGATACCTCATCTCCCATCTCATTGAATCTCCATCTCCAGTAAATGGGCCCAAGCTCTGACTGCAGTAGAGTCCTTTTCAGAGCGACATGGCGTTTAACACATTCTCGGGATCCAGGGGAGGCACATAGGCAAAAATTAGGCCTCCCTTTTCCCATCACAGGTACTTTGGTTGTTCCTGGCAAGGTTTTGTCATGGATGGGCCATATTCTAGTGCCTAACCACCTCGAAGTACTGTGTTCAATTTCACCAACATGAGAATTTTTTTGAGGTGGGCCACTCCACTCAGGCACATTGGCTTGAAAACGAGGTCCAATTGGGATTGCCAGTTTGAGGTTATCATCGTTGATGTATTCCACCCAATCTGTTAGTGTAGGATCTTGAGGTATCCAATTTTTCAGTTGCTGTGGCTTCTGCATGTTTGATGAGTTTGAATCTTAAATAAGTCGCCAGAGACAATTGTAGAAAATTCTGGCTACTCGCTGAATTAGAACCTTTAAAGGCTACTAAGCACTGCTATACGGAGCTGAAAATCAAGTACATTCAGGAGCAATGAGTATGCGATGGATTGATAAAGGAAAGGTGCATCATCATCTGCTTACCTTATAATATACCCTGTAAATAAATCGATTGTTCAATAAACAGTGGAACTGGTTAAGTGTAACCGAAGACTGTATGAAACCATGACACAAAGTCAAATGTAGAAAAAACGAAAGAAAATAAAACGTCGTAGTCCAATAGTCCAATCCCTTTTCATAGTGAAATATACAAAACAAGAAACATAATTTCCTCGTCTAAATTTCAAATTTCATGTACTCAATTTATTCAAATAATTTGAATTGACTATTAATGATGCAAGGGATGAGAAGACCAACATATCCAACAAAACTTTGTCCCAAAAACATTGCAGGTCAACATACTACATTTTGCACAAGACACAGCCGACCAAAGAGACTTTTATTTCTATGGCAAATCAAAGATCTAGAGTCTCAGACAGCTAGATTCTGTATAATATAGGTCTGTTTTTGTATTTAAGTTTGAGATTCATAATTCCTAATAATTTCCATATAATTTCCTAGTCAAACTGTATCCTATATATCAGGGAATTTCGAAATCATAATATATATACAACATATATCAAAGGGTGATGTACAGTGGCACTATAAAGTTGCAACTCAGGTTGTACTATCAAATTTTTGTCCAACCGTATATGTTGGGATCCTATATCAGAGTCCGTAGCAAATGACAAGTATGCCACTGGTACTTCACTCATTGACATGTTATGCACATACATCATCAGCAAGTTCTTGTCACCATTAGCATTTGCTCTTGTCAAAAGCATAAAAGTTTAGTTAATAATAGAAATGCTCAAACTATAATTTGTGTGTACAGGGGTGATAAGAAGAGAAGAATAAAGATGTTGTTAGATTAGATCACACATACGACGACATTAAAGAAATAACACAGAGATTTACGTGGTTCCCCAATTTGAGTAGTCCACGAGTGCGGCGTTCCTTTTGTTATTCAACTTGAGAGTTATTTAGGATTTTACAATAGATAGTATTTATAACTACTAATCATATTCCAACCATAATTCACATTATAGCCTAAATACTCATAATGTCTTTGTAAATATCGAACCATAAAACTGATATACGCCGAGTCATGCCTGCGCCTGGCGCTCCCCGCGCTCCCAGTAAGCCTGGACTGGCGCGGCCCGCTCTGCTTTAGAAACTCCGTACCGTATCGTTAGGGAGCTTCGCTCCCTCACTCCGTTGTGATCCGCTACACTCCACACTTGGCCTTTTTCAATTATAAGTTACAAGTCCCAACAGATGTATATAAATTAGCAATTCACAAACAATGATATTCTACTCGGATTGCTGGCTTTTTCTTAATTTATAATACCCTCTTCATTTCAAAATTAAAACTATATTTATAAAACAATGATTCTTAAGGATTATATTACTTTCAAAATATAAGTAAAAATGTAGCATTGACAGCATGATAGTACTCAATCTAACTAGAATATAAAAAATGACATTAGAAGTTTCTTCACTTCATAGTTTAAAATTAGAAATGTATCTCTAATACTTACTGAATTGGACCAAAGAATGCAAAAATGGCTTTACTATAAGAAGCTCATACAAAAAGCCTACATAGTGCATTATTGGTTTGTGGCTTAATTTTTTGGTTTTTGGAGTTCTATAGCACTTGAGAATCTTGTTTATTTAACTCACAAATGAAACTTATAAACTCCATATTCACCACATCATTTTTAGTGCGATAAATTTAGTACTAATAATCCGCCCAAAACACACCGCGTTTACTAATTTCTCCAAATGAACCCCTAGGCTAGACAGGATATGCAATTGAGCCTATTTAGATTTAACTGCTAATTGCAAAACACTATTGTTTACAAGTTGCCATTAATTTTCAAAACTTACGAGCATTGCGCTAGTACAACACTCTTAACCCAGATTTCTGTACAAATTGCTCAAAATACCAAAACTACGGAAAATATTTATATCTCAAATTTTTTTTTGACTTCTGTTGTATTTAATAGTACCTCCGTTCTTAAAAGATTGTCGTTTAAGGTTTTTGCACATATATTAAGAAAGTATCATTTATCAAGTAAAATTTGTTTGAAATTTCCATCACTACTCCTTTATAGAAAATTGAAAACTATTAATACAAAAAAGATAATTTCTTGGAACAATGAGAGAAGGTAAGGGCAATATAGGAGAGTAAATAATTTATTATTCTCGAAAGTTGTAAATGACAAACATTTTGAAATAAATTTTTTATTCCAATTTTTTAGGAACGGAGGGAGTAACGTTTAACCTCAACAAGAATAAACATGTTTTTGTGGCTAATCTACGTCCACCGGAGCACCTCAACTCTGCTTACAAAGTTTAAGAAGATTTAGCAAATATAGGTGTGGAATTAGAAAATCTCAAAAAAAAAAACAAAACAAAGGAAACTCTTAAATTCAGTTTTTCTCCGGCACTGATTAGCGGTTAAAAACTAACCGTTAGATTCAGTTTCTCTTTCCATGTCCGAACTCCAGACCGGAAGCTCAATTTCCGGCAATTACTACGGTTTGCAAATTCACCGTACTGTATATGAATTGCAGAGATCTGATTTAAACTCCAATTCTCGCTTCAAAAACTATAAATGAAACCATAACCTAGATTCTTATTGTGACGGATTGGATTGTGCACAAATACTGAAAATTATTGAATTATTGCGTTAAATTCAAGTGCGGATTCATCCTTTTGAATTAATTTCACTAATTTTGGGGAAGAACAACTACAGTTTCTAGATTTAAACTCAAATTCTCAATTGATAAACAATAAATGAATCCCTAACCTAGATTCTAATTCTGATAGATTGGATTGTCCAAAAATTGTGGAGAATTATTGAATTATTGCGTTGAGATTCAAGTGCGGATTCATCCTTTTGAGTTAATTTCACTAATTTTGGGGGAGAAAAGTACAGTTTCTTTTTGAAAAAATAAAAAAAGTAAAAAGGGAACCTAGTAAAGTCAATATTTATTCTTCAAAATTCATTAAATTTCAAAGATGAAAAAGAAAATGGCCAAGCAATTATTATTTAACTATTCACTAATACTCTTTTTATCAACTAATTACATTTCTTTTTTCCTTTGTTTTTTGAGAATTATATAACAATGTTTTTCTTGCAAATGAATGAAATATTTTGGGTAGAGATAAAATGAGTGAAATATATATAATTAGCATAAATAAAATAGATTACCTTATTTTTGCAGTCGATACGCTATCAACCAATCATCTTTTCCACTTCAAATACTCTATTATAAATAACAAAATGTAATAATAGAGTTAAAAAAGATAGAAGAAAATAAAATAAAAAGAGTAGAAAGGAAAAAAGAAAAGAAAAGATTTATTAGCACTCACAATAACTAGAACTCTTTTATCCTCTTTTGGAGAGTCTTCAATATATTGAGGAATTTCCCCTCCAAGTGGAATCATCCTCGTCTCGCTCTCTCATTGGATTTTAACATAAACAATAATGGTCTTTCAAGCATGTGACACTTTATATTGACAGAGAATTATTATTTTTACAAGTAAATATTAATATTTTTATATAGTTACTCTTATACAAGTACGTGACTCAATTATTATTTATGTGAGAAGTAACTTATGAAAATATTATTTTTATTTAAAGTAAAATATAGTAACACCCCCTCTAAATAACCATAATAATATTCATCTCCCTTCTAGTTTTTTAAGTAACAATTAGTACCCTGTAAGTTTTTAGAGTTGACTAAATAGATAAAATTACATATTTACCCTTGCATGTTATCAAAATTTAATTCCTAAATAATATATATATGTTTAATTATCCTTTTTTAATACAATATATATTAATTATAATTTTATTTGTAATTAAAACTCTCATTTAAATTGTTGGTAACTTATAAAAAAACTAATTTAGTTTAATTAAAACACATTTTTGGATAAAGTGATACAAATATTAAAAATTTAAATTAAATTATTAATGGAGCTATTCTAATTAGAGTGATCGAGTATGTTGATGGTTTAGTTTTTGGTGTTTTAACAACAAAAAAATTATTTGAATTCTTAGTTTCATATTATGATTTTTATATGTTAAATTTTCTTAAGTATATGTCAAAATTTAGGATGTTTATGATTTTGATTATATTTTTTTGATATACAGTTGGCGTTGTTTTTGTGTAATGTTGAATAAAAAAATATAATAATATTTATTACTATCTCTATGTTGTAAAAAGATTTTTCTTTTAATATATATTTTTTTGAGTAACAATATTTGTCATTTTTACTGTAAATAATTATGTTTAAGTATGACTTATGTTTAGTTTAATATATGAGAAAAATAATTAATATAATTTTTAATACTTTTTAATATGAATAATACGATTCGATCTATAATCATAAGTTTGTTTTACATAAATTTTAATATTTGAAAAAAATAATTATAATTTTATTGCGTTAATTTGTACTTTTATGGGTATTAAAATTTTATTTTTTAATTACAAAAAAATATATTTGAATATATATCACGTAAATTTTAATCTTTAAGAAATTTAATTAGCAAAAAATATATGACTTTATTTTATTGATAAAATGAATATTCATTATTTTTTGACATTTATGTTATTTATTGCACAAGTTCATAATTTAATTAATTAGATCAAGTTAAGTAAAAATTATAGTGTACAAATTTATATTTAGTGAATAAATTAAATATTATAACTTGAAGGGCGTATTAGACATTATATTAAAAATATTTTTAGATATTAGTTGGTCAGTCACATTGGGGGTAGTGAATGTTACATATTGTAGACTTGAGGGGTGCGGACTATTACTTAAATAACTTGAGGGGTGCGGACTATTATTATAATTATCTACGGAGGATGTCCGTGTATTTTTTATTCTTTTATTTATGGACTTATCAATTTTTAGATGGGGAATAAACGCATTTAAAGTTTGTTTGGGAGAATTTTTTGGGCGGACTTAAAGAACATCTGACTTAAAATATATATATTTTGATATTTGATAACTTTCTAAAAATATTCGTATAGTGTAGAGATTTAGCTCAAACGCACTTTTTGCTAAAGTAGAAAATGTGTGCTTCTGGCTGAAGAAGCACTTTTAACAAAAGCACAAAGTACAAAATTATTCTTAGCGTTAAAATTAAATAAAATCTCATACGACACAAATATTTTAAATTTGTAATTAATACCTTCAAAATTACTTTTATAATTATGTAATGAAACACTATTTTAATCTTCTTATAAAAACATTTTTGTTAAGAATTCTACATATAAAAGTGTGTTATTTCACATTCTCACAGCATAACACTGCACGACTCCGCCAAACAAACATTTAATATGGGAATTAAGGGTTTATTAGCGCTAATATTAGTGTCAAATTTTTGAATCTCGTATCTCGAATACATATTTTATCATTATATTGTTTATTCAATATTATAATGGGTCCTTAATTAGCATTTATTATAATTAATACTAGAGGCCTCAACTCTTTACATTTCAAATACATATGTTTATTATATTGGTTGTTAAACATTATCGTAGGTCCTTAACATTCATTTACATAAAAATGAAATGATTGTGTGTATGTGAGACACATTTGAGATTTCAAATTTGGGACTCTTAATATTAATTTTTATATAACATTATTTTTCATTAAATATTAATGCAACGTTGACATGTATTTGAGATTTTAAATTTAAAACCCTTAACATTATTCTATAAGTTACGGCGTTTTCAATCAATCTACAACCTATAATTCTAACATACACACACAAACATATATAAATATATAATGTTTATTTATTTATTTTTTATTTTTTATTTTATTACTGTGTTAATATGTTACAATAATTTATTTTAACCTAGGGGGTTGGATCTAGGTGAGAAAGAGGATAATTTACTATATTCGTCTTGTTGCGCTATTGTCTTCTAGAATTGTCTTCATAACTTCATGTCAATAAAATTTGAATATTTAACATCTATATCAATAGAAATGAGTTATATTAGTGAACCAAGTTGTCAATGGTTATATAATATAAGGAGTTGCTTTGGATTCTTTCGAAAGTAGTATGCGCTCAAGTCAATTACATTTGATGTAATAAACATTTATTTTGTAATCTTATTCATTTATTAATAAGAGAATTTATTTAATAAAAAACTTCTTTATCCATGTTAATTAGTCGAATTAATAAATGAGATAAACACATAGTCATTGAGCATTGCTTTTAGAATCATGATATTGATCATGCTTATGAGATCTAAATTCTATGATAACTCAATACTAAAATATTCCTAATCGTATGGATCACCATGGGGTCATTGATTACAGATAGATTAGTACATATTATGCTTGCTCTGTTAAGTAGGATAATTGATCTCATGATCATTTGTGTGGAGACACTAAAGCAAGTATGTAGATGCTTATTGAAGAATAAGTTCACTAAATGTGACAAATGAAGGGTATGCTCCAAATGTGATAGTAGTACAAGTAATCATTGGGCTTGAGATCATCATAGTATATTGTATATACTGAATTATGTTTTTACATATTCCTTAATGCTTTTGAGTATGTTGTAGGGTATGCTCGAATATAATAAAGTATATATAGGGATAGGTGAATGATCAACAAATGATCTATCGCTTTCAGTAAAGGGAGAGAATGTCCTATGTGATTCGATAAAGTGACAACATGGAATCCCTACACCAGGGTTGAATGAAAATTAGAAAGGAGTTTCTAATTTACATTAACTATTGTTGTGCATTTTAGAATTCAAATACATATAATCAAATAAATAAAACTTGACAGTAATTCCATGTTTTATATTTGATTGAGACATTGTATGGTAGAAGGATTGAATTGTACGGTAATTATTTACGGAATATATTTTTTGTATTCTCTGTGATAATCTTTTTGGTTTGCGTTGAATTTATATTATTTGGATAGTCATGATACATTATTTATAAAGGTACCACTCATGATTTAGAATAAATATTATTTATTTATATTTGAACTAAAGGAGTTTAATTCATTATAAATAATATTAGAATTGTTCTAATTTATTTATTCTACTATTGGCTTAATATTGAACTGTTGGGGAAAATCTAGTTACGCACAACACGCAAGTATACGTGGTCAACAAGTAATAAAGTGATGAGTAGAGTATCGTTCCCACAGAGAAAATAACTGAAATTTATCATAGCAACTACCAATTTTATATTACCTCAATTTATTAAACAAATAATCAAGATTGTGAAATTTATGAAAACTACTAATTAAGGAAAAATTAACCAATTCCCACAAGTTTTTAATTAAGATTGGGAGAATTAAGCCTACAATTTCACTTGATGCTTCACTTGGAATAACATACTTCCTTTTAACTCAAATTAACTATTTCATATTGTTAATCAAGAACACAACAGTAGATATAATCATCTCTCAATACAGTATACTCATATCAACTTAAATCCATAATTGATAGAATTAAGTAGAACACCCTAATTAACTAATCCACTATAACTCTATATGAATTATAATTAAAGAAGGTTTAATCACAAGTTCTTATGAGATTACGTGCGATGCATATGTATATCGATATCTTAAGCATAAATTATGAATCTCATCATCATGCAGAAATTATAATCACACGCTACTATGATTAGATCTTAACCTATATTCTGTTTCTCGAGTTCATATAGATTATCAAAAAATTGTTGATCAGACAATTAAATAAATTAAGCATACATCATAGTAGACAAATTTGGAAATAGTCTCAATGAATTAATATAGAAGCATGTCAATCTTCGTTACACAAAAAGATCCATCGTAGACTTAAAAAGTGAATTAGTTCATGCTAGATGAATAAGAAACTGAAATACACAAAGATACTAGCATTCTGAATACAAGGATAATATTAGAGAAAGAGAATAAAAACTGTAATGAATTTGATGCTCTTCTTCAATCCCTCATTGCATTTTTCGAGCTTGCTCTCTTTGTTTCAATCCTTCAAACGTGATGTCCAACTAGGGTTTTATAAATAATGATGATAAGTCCTTTCTACCCCTGTACAAGCCTCCTTTGTCTTTCCAAAACACGTCCCAAATCTTCACACAAAAATCTACCGAATCAGAGTCGAACAAGGAAACTTCAAATTATCTGCCGCGTAGCCCGCCCCGGCAGGTAAATTACACTAAGAATTGAAAGCCCACCCCGACGGGTGTTCAATCACTCTGTTGGAAAGTGACACCCCGCACCGACGGGTGATTTGGCTTGTAGACCCCCGCCTCGGCGGTTATGCTGGCTACAAACTGGATCCTTCTGCCTTTAACTCTTGCTTTTCGTCCAATTCCTGCAACACAACCACAGAAAAATGAGTAAAACAATACTAAAACATCTTGAAGTAGCAACAATTTAGGTTCGAAAGGTACCCTATCCGTAGGTATAAAACCCACTCATCAAATACCCCCAAACTTAAGACGTTGCTTGTCCTCAAGCAAGACACAATGCACATGCAAACTACCTACATGCCTACGAGTCTATCTGCCAGACAGTATAAAGTTTAACAAAGTTGCCTAAGAGAAATCACAATAGAGATAGACAGTAAATCCCACCAAGACACATCAGCAATCCCATATCAATCTGTAAATCAACACATGTTATCACTGACGCACTGTGTGTGCTCAACAACCATGAAAACCAACTATAATTCAAATATATCACATAATACGCTTCTTAGAGTAAAGATCACAATTTTAACTTAAGAAGTTATGTAAACAAACTAAGCTCTCAGCCAATTACCAAGTCAGGAGTTAATATGAGATATGGTTGCTACCTTTATTCAATTACGGGGGCATTTTGCTTTCCCCCCCCCCCCCCCCCCCCCCCCCCCGTATTTCTACTTACACATGACTGTGCAATGTCTAGTCCTCTTAGGCTTTTCAGAGCTACCCATTTAGCGAGCTTTCGACTAACGACTCGCAAACCAGACGGCTTTAGGACGCTAGGTGTAAAGACATCCCCTATGACGTACTTACTTGAGTAACAAAGGCCACAGAACTAAACTAGTCATGATGTTTATTCATATTTTTTTCTTTTTATTTTTTTCTCATTTTCTTTTTATTTTACAAGTATATAAATCTCATATCTTCCCCCAAACTTAGGTCTTTGCATAATCCTAGCCTCACCACAAGTTCATTCATTTTCTTCCATTAAACCCGCAATTTCCCTCGAGAAGTCAATTATGTGACTATTTCAACTAAGTCAGTCAACATGGTCATCCTATTGTGCTATCTGGATACATCAGTTTCAAATAGGTAAGGATTTACTTCATGTTAAACAATTACCTCTATGTCTTAGTTATAGATACTAATCAAGTGGCTATTCAATTCCAATCTCATCATATGCCAAATTAAATTCATAGTAACTAACAAGTCATAATCATGCAATATGAACTAACTACATGCAACATATATGACAAACTAATATATATATATATATATATATATATATATATATATATATATATATATATATATATATATATATATATATATATATACGGTCCATTTCTAAAGCGAACCTTAAACAGCGAACCAAAGACGAACCGTCGTCTTTGGTGTCTGTGGCGACGGTTTGATCCGTCGCTATAGCCATGCAGTCTTCGGCGACGGGTCGAACTGTCGCCATAGACACCAAAGACGACGGTTCGTCTTTGATTCGCTCTTTAAGGTTCGCTTTAGAGCCTCTCCGTATATATATATATATATATATATATATATATATATATATATATATATATATATATATATATATATATATATATTTAGTTTTAATTATTTTTTTGTTAAATACGAAAACTAAATTAAACTATCATAGCTAAATAAACTATTAAACATGCAATTAAACTAAAATGCAACTACATGAACTACACTGCCATGAAACTACATGAAACCAACTCCTACCACCCCCAAACTTAAACGATACAATGCCCTCATTGTAAAAAGATAAAGAACATGAAATAAAGAGGGCTTCCCTGAATAGCTACGGGTCAGGCTCGACCACCTCAACATCTGAATCCGAATCCGAAAGTGGGTAAGTTGGGAGTAACTGAGGAGTCAAAAACTGAAAAGGCTCTGCAGGAGGGTGTAGTCGAGCAAATGCAGCGGCCAATGCTGCATTGAAGTTGTTCTGAGTATCAAACATATGTTGTTGTCTTGCCACTAACCGATTGGCCCTTTTATTCACCAGTTTGTCTCTAGCGTCTAGGCGCTGCTGTAAGCTCTGAAATTAGGTGCTGAACATAAACTTTGTTTTTCGCGAGGCGCTCGAGGCGGTAGAATTCTCATCCTCAGGTAGTTCATCACCTGTAAACTCGTTATAATCGTCATCTTCCTCGTCAACCTCAACTCCTCTTCATCCTCAGAGGCCTCGAGAAATGTGAAACTGAGTACCCTTGGGCGAGACTCATCTCCTGCCCAAAATGAATACCGAGTAATAAGCTAAGAGTCCAAAAGCTTTAGCGGCTGCTGTATCGACTCATCGGTGGTCCACCTAACCCATGCTTGGTGGCATAGACCACAAATAAGAGATAGATGTGGAAATCCTCCCGGAATAGGCCCTCTCAAGCATCGGCAGATTGAAAAATTTATAATTGCCCCTATATTGATGGCGAAGTCCTTAACAATGGCATACAACAACGAAACTTTTTCCTTTGTGACTTTGCTCACGTGTTGAGAAGGGAGAAGCTTGGCACACAAGAAGGCGTACCAAATCTTACCGTAGAGGCTCAAATCCTTACTCAAAAACAAGGTAACCCCTTTTTTTCCTTTTAGCCACATAATTTTTGGCTTGCAATTTTTTTTCAATATCTGGTCATATTCGAAAACACTATCCCGGTACGCCGCATACTGACAAACTGCTGAGGCCCTTAAGTTATAGTACTCGTTGATTGCCTCAGCGCTAAATGAAACCATTTCCCCCCCTAACAAATGCTGAGAATGGGGCTTTGTCTTCGACGTTCGGGTAGAATTCCTTGACAACCGCCCTCACTTTCGCGTCCGGCTAATCTGTGAAAGTATCCCAGCCTTGTTCATTTATTTGGTGACACATATGCCAGTTAAATTAATCGGGCCTGAGTCCTCGTTCTGGGATGAGTACTTTCGTGGAATATTATTCAAATTTGTCCACCACTGCAGCACTTACAAACTTTCGTTTGTTAAAACTCTAAACCGGTGTCGAGGAACCCTTACCCCTTTGTCTCTTTGGTGTTTTCGGAGTTATTGGGTTGCAATTCAGTCAATTCCCCCAAACTTATTCTGCGAAGCATTTTTTTGAACACATGGTGTGCGACTATCCTTCAAAATCCTCCCACTTCTTTGAAGGCAGTTCTATAGCCTTGAGTATGGTGCATAATTTCCCAATGAATATAACACCACTACTTGAATCAATAGAATATCACTTTCGCACATAATACCTTGTTGAATGTTCGCCCAAGACACAAATGTGTAAAGAACCCTTGTTCTGAGATGAGAATTCCCCTCAACTGCCTTTTGATCTGCCTTCAATCTGCTTAGATGGCCGTTAGGGACAACCAATTTGATGGGTTTGGGTGTGAGAGATGTGTCTCAGCTTTATTTCTCTTTTCTCGGAAGTTAAGGTCGTGTTCAATTGAGTGTTGTAAGACCCCAACTTTTATAAATAAAGAAGAATTTTCTATAAATATCATTTTTGAATATTATGGAGTTAATTTGATATAATGTTATAGTTGTGGGTAATATTTATAAATTTTACAAAGTACGCAAGTTGTTATATAATATTCGATTGGTCGGGGAATATTCGTTTTAACAGGGAATATTCGTACAACGACACAATCATTGGTGGACCCCACAACGGAATTATTGTCGGATTGAGAAAACGACAAAAATATTTTATTAAAAATAACGACGGAAATTTTACCATTGTTACTGTTGAACTACTCGGTAGTAAAAGTACAGTAATACGTGTGGTTGCATAGTAGCACACATTATTGATTATTAATGCTTATGTGAGAAGTCACTCAGTTTGATTCAATTATTGTCAGTTAATAATATGAATTATTTAGCGATAATGACGTTTTATTTTATTCGTATTATTAACGTAATAAAACAAAAATATCTTTTTATATAAAACAGAATACTTTATTAAAGTTATTCTATAAATAGAATATATTATATTTTATTTAAAAGATTTTTCTTTAAATATGGACCGTCAGATTAAAGTAATCAATCTGGACCGTTCATGGATTAGTTACTATGCATTCTATTTTTCTATAAATAGCAGCTCATTCCTTCATTATTTCTTACGAATTCACTGAACTCTAGAGAGAGAAACTATAGAGAGAAACTATAGAGAGAGAGAAGAAGAGTATTCTGCTACTTAACTACTTCCTTATTTCAGCTCGTCTTTAAAACGGTAAGGGGTGTTATTCTTTCTTATTCATGAAGAGAACTGTTGTTATTCCATTTCTTATTATTCTGTTGGAATAACCTGTATACGTGGTCTACCCTATACTTGGTGACATTCTTCTATTATTCTGTTGGAACATCCTGTCTGTGTGTTTTACACCGGACCTGGTTCCGTTTTTATTATTATTCTGTTGGAACATCCTGTCTGTGCGTTTTACACCGAACCTGGTTCCGTCTTGTTATTATTCTGTTGGAACATCCTGTCTGTGTGTTTTACAACGGACCTGGTTCCATTATTTATTATTCTGTCGGAATATCCTGTCTGTGCGTTTACGCCGGACCTGGTTCCATTATTTATTATTCTGTTGGAATAACGTGTCTGTGCGGTCTATCGCATGCATGGTGATTTCTTTTGTTATTCCATTCTTTATTGTACTCAGTTGGTTAAGTTTTGACTTCTATACTCCATGAAATTTGTGGAATATCCTTGATAATTGCGGTTCATCCAGTATCTTTTCATGAAAATATTCTTCTAAGTATTCTTGAATTTTACTCCACAAAGCAATATCATGTTGACAATTTGGACGTTGTTAATTCTTGGATAAATTAATTCTTGAACTTGTTTTATTGAATTCTTATATCATTGTCATCATCCTCATGTTTATAAAATGTTGAAAGTCATCTGTGGCCTGTAGTGCATAGATGGACTTGGTATGATTATGACCAGGGATTATTCGGTATAATCATGACCGTAATGTTACAAATGATGTGGTAAAAGTCCTCATTGGCCTGTAGTGCATTGATGGACAGTTGTTGGCATGATCATGACCATTAATTAATATACGAATATCCTTGGCCGTAGTGCAGGGGTGATTCGATGATGTGAATTATTTTATTAAGCTGAGTCTCAGCGATCACAGTGTTGGAAAATCTTTTAAATCATAAAAGATAGTAGAGTTTATTTTCTACTTGACTCTTTTAATGGATTGCTTGTTCCGCTGCAGTTAAACTTGATGTCTATTATATTTTATCAGTTTAACATTGTTGAAGGCTAATGATAATTTATTCTGCATTATCTTAGTCATGATATTTCTTACTGGGCTAGTTGAGCTCACCCTTTCTTTCACTGTTCTCTTCAGGAAATGAGAACGTAGCTGGGGCAAGTCGGGGAACGGAGTGATGGTCCGAATGATAGTATTAGTTAGTAGTCCTCACTATTCTATGTAATGGTGTGTTAATAAATGTAATGAGGACTCCTTTTGAGTATGAATACTCTCTAGAAGATAATATTTGTATTCAAACTCACAGTTTATGTTTTGTCGTATTGTACACGACAGTTGTATTAGTAAGTTGTATTTGTATTTTGTACTATGTATCTGACGACCCAAGATGGGTGATGTATACCTAATTTTGGGGGCGTCACAAGTGTAATGGGAGGGAATGTGTTATTTGTCTGCCAGATTGCTTATTTAAACAAAACTGAAATTCGTCTTCCCCACCAGGGCAGGTCTTTTTTGTACTAGAAATGCCGCCGGGGCGGGTTCTAGCAGAGAGTAAGCGCCTGGGGCGAGCTCTGACAGAGAGTTGTCTGTCGGGGCGGGTTTTTTCAAGCTTGACATTGCCGCCGGGGCGAGCATTTTCAACCTTTTGCTAACTACTTTTCCTTTAACTTCTAATCCCTCGACTGCTTAGATACCTTACCCTGTTTCCATTTAGCTCTCAGACTACCTACGATGGTACACATTATCAAGGATTAGCGCATGCATTTTGGAGGTTGTTCATGAAAATTTAATAAGCAAGTAATTCCTAAAAATTAAAATCCTATACTATTCAAATGAAGACTAATCACTACATAACTATTGTAAAACAAATAACTACAAAAAAATCATGTGTTGCCACCCAATTAGCGCTTGATTTAGAGTCTTTCAACCTGACTACTCCCTGTTTCATGCTGGCTCAGTGAGATCAATCGAGGTTACCCGACGATTAACGTCACCACCCCAATAGTTCTTCAAGCGTTGTTCGTTGACTTTGAATGTTTCTGCCGTATTCCGGCTATATAGTTCAACAGCGCCGTGTGGAAATACTGTTTTGATCATGAATGGGCCCGACCACCTGGATTTAAGTTTCCTGGGGAAGAGTCTCAATCGGGAGTTGAATAATAGCACGGCTTGGCCCAGTTTGAACTTTCTGTTCAATATTTTTTGATCATGCCACTTCTTAACCTTTGCTTTTTATAATTTGGAATTCTCGTATGCTTGTAGGTGAAATTCATCTAACTCATTAAGTTATAGGAGTCACTTCTCCCCCGCAGCTGTGAGATCAAGATTTAGCTTCTATATGGCCTAATAGGCTTAATGCTCAAGTTTCACTGGGAGGTGACACGTTTTTCCATAGACAAGCTGATATGGAGACATCCTGATTGGTGTCTTATATGCTATTCGATAGGCCCATAGTGCGTCATCCAATTTCAGTTTGGGTTCACTATTTTTTCCAAAATTATCTTCACCTCTCTATTAGATACCTCCGCTTGGCCACTAGTTTGGGGTTGATATGCAGTAGGAATTCTGTGATTGACCCCATATTTAGACAAGAGGGTTGTGAAATACTTATTACAGAAATGACTCCCCTCATCACTGATGATTGCTCTTGGGGTGCCAAATCTGGTGAAGATATTCTGTTATAGAAATTTCAAGACGACTTTGGCATCATTCGTCGGTAAAGCACTCGTCTCTACCCATTTAGAGACATAATCCACTGCCAAAAGGATGTAAAGATTGCTGCAAGAAGATGGAAATGGCCCCATGAAGTCTATCCCCCATACGTCAAAGACTTCAACTTCCAAAATTGTATTTAATGGCATTTTATTTTGTTTGGAGATGTTACCCACCCTTTGACATCTATCATAGTGTTGCACAAATTGATTGGCGTCTTTAAACAAAGTAGGCCAATAGAATCCTACTTGTAGCATTTTGGCAGCCGTCCTCTCTATGCCATAGTGTCCCCCATATAAAGATGCGTGGCATGCATGAAAGATACTATCCACTTCGCTTTGTGGCACACACCAACGAATCATTATATCGGCACACTGTCTGAACAAAAAAGGCTCATCCCACATATACCACTTTATATTATGTAAGAATTTCTTCTTTTGCTATCGTGTCAAGTCCGAAGGAAGGATATTACTCACTAAATAGTTTGGAAAATCTGTATACCATGGAAATTCAAAACTAACCCCAAACAATTGTTCGTCTAGGAAAGACTCATTGATCAACACTTTGTCCTCCTTGTCTTAACCCGAACTCTCTAGTCTTGAAAGATGATCAACCACCTAATTTTCTGTCCCCTTCCTATCTTTGATTTCCAAGTCAAACTCTTGAAGGAATAATATCCAACGAATTAGTCTAGGCTTTGCATCTTTCTTGGAAATCAAGTACCGAATAGCCGAATGGCTGATGTACACCATAACCTTAGTTCCAATCAAGTATGAATGAAATTTATCAAAAGCATGCATAACCGCAAGTAATTCCTTCTCGATGGTGGTGTAATTCAGCTGGGTATCTATCAATATCTTACTGGCATAGTAGATCGCATAAAAAATCTTATCTCTACATTATCCCAAAATAGCCCCTACAACATAATCCCTAGCATCACACATCAATTCAAATGACATGGTCCAGATCACAGGGGATGTCATTAGTTTCTTCTTTAGATGCTCAAACACTTATAAACATTCTTCAACAAATCTAAACTGTACATCTTTCTCTAACAAGCTGAGTTTTAAGATCTTGGAAAAGTCCTTTATGAATCGGTGGTAGAATCCCGCGTGTCCAAGAAAACTGCGAATTCCCTTTACTGATGTTGGTGGTAGCAGATTTTTAATTGTCTTTAATTTGGCTTAGTCCACTTCCAACCCCTTTTCTGATACTTTATGCCCAAGTATGATTCCTTCTGGAACCATGAAGTGACACTTTTCCCAATTAAGCACAAGATTGGTTTCCACGCATCTTTTAAGTACCATAACCAGATTATTTAAGCAACTGTCAAAGGAATCCCCAAATACTAAAAAGTCTTCCATGAATACCTCTATGTTGCGTTCCACCATATCTAAAAATATTGCCATCATGCATCTCTGAAAAGTCGTCGGTGCATTACAAAGTCCAAATGATATCCTCCTAAAGGCAAACGTGTCGTATGGGCATTTGAATGTTGTCTTCTCTTGGTCCTTCGATTCAATTACAATCTGATTGTAACCCAAATAGGAATCTAACAAATAATAGTATTCATGACCCGCTAATCTATCTAACATCTGATCAATGAAAGGCAATGAGAAATGATCCTTTTGGGTTGCCTTGTTGAGTTTTTTGTAATCCATGCAAACCCTCCATCCGGCCACTGTCCTTGTCAGTCTCAACTTATTGTTTTCATTAGTCACCAATGTCATATCACCCTTCTTTGGGACACACTGTATTAGGCTCACCCATGAGCTATCAAAGATAGGGTAAAATACCCCAGTGTCAAGCCATTTCAAAATTTCCTTCTTTACTACCTCTTTCATGATCGGATTGAGCCTTCACTGCTGTTCCACTATAGGCCTAACATCATCTTCTAATAATATCTTGTGCATATAAAATGAAGGGCTTATTCCCTTGATATCAGTAATGGTCCATCCGATCACGGTTTTGTATTCCTGGAGAACCCTCAACAACTTACTTTCCTGTATTTCGTTAAGTACAGATGCAATAATTACAGGTAAAGTAGATAAATTTCCCAAAAATACATACATGAGGTATTTAGATAAAGGTTTGACTTCAGGTATGGGTGGTTCCTCTAGTGATGGTTTCATTCGAATTGATGAATTTTTTGCAGATTCCAATGGCTCAAACGATATTTTGAATCTACTCACTCTAGGCAAAGCGTCTAAAATCTGTAAGAACTCAATTAATTTTGGATCATCCTTGTCGTTGTCCCCCATCAAGGTAGTTTCCAATGGATCAATATGCAACATTCTCACAAGCTCATTGTCAATTCCCTTTTCTATACATTAATGAGAGTTCTACCTGTAGCCAAAAATGGTCTTCCCAAGATAATAGGAATATCCTTATCCTCCTCGTAGTAAAAAATAATAAAGTCTGTAGGAAAACTGAACTTTTCTACTTTCACTAAGACGTCTTCCACTATTCCCCTCGGATATGTTACCGACCTGTTCGTCAGTTGTAAAGAAATATTTGTTGGTATTGGTGCTGGCAATCCCAATTGAGCATATATAGACAATGGAATGGTAAAACTGCCTGGATCCTTCAACTTTGGAGGAGGTTTCTTTTGTAATATAGCGCTACACTCTTCAGTTAGATCCACTGTCTCAAAATCCTCTAACTTCTTTTTCTTGGATAAGATCTCCTTCATAAACTTGGCGTAGCTAGGCATCTGCTCTTGAGCTTCTGCAAATGGAACGTTGATCTAAAATTTCTTGAACACCTCTAGAAACTTGGTAAACTACTTTTCTATTTTCTATTTTTGGATTCGTTGTTGAAAAGGTGGGGGTGGAAAAGCTACCGGTGTAGCAGTTGTATGTTCCTTAACCACTGGTTCCTCTCCTACCTTGTTCACCTCAGCTGTTTCCTTTGCTTTTTCCTCAACCTTTGTCTCCTTCATCGGATTTTCTACCATTTTTTCATTCAAATTCTTTCAACTCCGAAGCGTAACAGCTTGGCACTGCTCATGGCTACCCCTAGGATTATTCTCGGTATCACTTGGGAGAGCCCCTTGAGGTCTATTGTTCAAAGAACTTGCAAGCTGTACCACTTGATTTTCCAGATTCTTTATTGCAGCCGCTTGAGTTTTCATTGCTGCCTCATTATCCGTTATGTATTTCATAATCAACTCCTCCAAATCTATTTTTTTTTCGGGTTGCATAACTGACTGTTGTTGCCGATTTTGAAATTCAGGAGGGTATGATGGTTGTGGAGCTTGTTGATGATTCTGATTATTTCTCCATGAAAAGTTTGGGTGGTTCCTTGCCCCCGAATTGTAAGTGTTCTGATACAGATTTGGTGGCCGATTATAACTACCCACAAATTGTACTGTTGTCGGATTCATTGCACATTATTTCGTCGGATGCTCCCTCGCACATAACTCAGATACATAAGCTACATGTTGAACCTTTACTCCCTTAATAGTGTCCATTTTCTTTGACAATGCAGATATCCGAGCTATTAAAGCTGTTACGCCATCCACTTCTAAAACTCCAGCTTCCTTAGTTTGAATCATCCTCGTAGTTGGCCACTGATAGTTATTAGTTGCCATAGTCTCTATCAAGTCATATGCCTCATCAAACTTCTTGGCCATAAATGCTCCTCACGATGCTGCATCTATGCTTGTCCGAAGATTACTATTTAAACGATTATAAAATGTGTTCATCTGCAACCACTTGGGTAATCCATGATGTGGACATCTCCTCAATAACTCTTTATACCTCTCCCAAGCTTCATATAGTGACTCCCCATACTGTTGTTCAAAAGTAGTAATCTCATTCCTCATTTTTGTTATTTTTGTCGGTGGGAAGAATTTCGCTAAGAACTTTTGAGCTAAGTCATCCCAAGTAGTAATAGAGCCTGGTGGTAATGAATGAAGCCAACTTTTAGCCTTATCTCTCAGTGTGAATGGAAATAACTGAAGCCTCACTGCATCATCTGATATCTCATTATACTTGAAGGTATCACATATTTCTAGAAAGCTCACTAGATGTTCATTCGGATCGTCGTTAGCTAAACCCCCAAACTGCACCAAGTTTTAAATCATCTGTATTGTACCAGGCTTAATCTCAAAATTATTGTCAATAATAGCAGGCCTGGTAATACTCGACTGAATTTTAGTAACCCGCGGTGTGGCATAATCCAAAAATGCTTTCTGATCGTCTGCAACGATTTTATCTTGTAGTTCTAAGTTCTCTTGGGTCTCCTTTATCCACTTACTCAACCGCTGAAACCTTTTCTCAATATTGTCCTCATAAGGTACTAATTCTGGCTTCTTTGATCGAGTTTGCATGCACTATTCAAGTAAAACCTGAAATAGGAAGTAAAACAAAAAGAAAAAGAAAAGTGTTTAACTAAAATTGATATAATTAAACTGATATTGAAAGTAATAAACACAGTTATAGTTCCCCGGCAACAATGCCAAAAACTTATTGGGTAAAATTTAGTTACGCACAACACGCAAGTATACCTGGTCAACAAGTAATAAAGTGATGAGTAGAGTATCGTTCCCACAGAGAAAATAACTAAAATTTATCCTAGCAACTACAAATTTTATATTACCTCAAATTTATTAAACAAATAATTAAGATTGTGAAATTTATGAAAATTACTAATTAAGGAAAAATTAACTAACTACCACAAGTTTTTAATTATGCTTGGGAGAATTAAGCCTACAATTTCACTTGATGTTTCACTTAAAATGACATACTTCCTTGTAAGTCAAATTAACTATTTCAAATTGTTAATCAAGAACACAACAGTAGATATAATCATCTCTCAATGCATTATACCCATATCAACTTAAATTCACAATTTATAGAATTAAGTAGAACACCCTAATTAACTAATCCACTATATCTCTATGTGAATTATAATTAAAGAATGTTTAATCACAAGTTCTTATGAGACTACGTGCGATGCATAGGTATATCTCTATCCTAAGCATAAATTATGAATCCCATCATCATGGAGAAATCACAATCACATGCTACTATGATTAGATCTTAACCTATATTTTGTCTCTCGAGTTTATATATATTATCAAGAAATTGTTGATCAGGCAATTAAATAAATTAAGTATACATCATAATAGACAAATATGGAAATAGTCTCAATGAATTAATATAGAAGCATGTCAATATTTGTTACACAAAAAGATTCATCGTAAACTTAAAAAGTGAATTAGTTCATGCTAGATGAATAAGAAACTAAAATCCACAAAGATACTAACATTTTGAATAAAAGGATAATATTAGAGAAAGAGAATAAAAATTGTAATGAATTTGTTACTCTTCTTCAATCTTGCCTTGCGTTCTTCGAGCTTGCTCTCCTTGCTTTAATCCTTCAAACGTGATGTCCAACTAGGGTTGTACGAATAATGATGATAAGTCCTCTCTACCCCTGTACAAGCCTCATATATCTTTCCAAAACGCGTCCCAAATCTTCGCAAACAAATCTGTCGAATCAAAGTCAAACAAGGAAACTTCAAATTATCTGTCGCGTAGCCCGCCCCAGCGGGTAAACTGCACTAAGAAAGCCCGCACCGGTGGGTGTTCAATCACTCTGCTAGAATGTGACACCCCGCCCCGGCGGGTGACTTGGCTTGTAGACCCCTATATCGGCGGGTATGCTGGCTGCAAGCTGGCTGCAAACTGGCTCCTTCTGCCTTTAACTCTTTCTTTCCGTCCAATCCAATTCCTGCAACACAACCATAGAAAAACGAGTAAAACAATACTAAAACATCTTGAAGTAGCAACAAATTAGTTTCAAAAGGTACCCGATTCATAGGTATAAACCCACTCATCATGAACCTAGAGGGTCACACCACAAAAGGGAGTAATATGATTTTAGAATTGATTGACTTAATAATAATAAATTAAGTGTATTTAATATATTAGTGGAATAAATTAAATGACTTAAGATTTATAATCAAGTATTTGGAGAAATACTAATATCATAAATTAATAAGATTAGTCATCTTATTATTATTATTATTAAATTGACTAAATAATAATAATATAGTATTTAGAGAAATACTAATATTTATAATTAAGTATTTGGAGAAATACTAGATTATAAATAAATAAAAGGAGTCTTATTATTAGTATTATTATTATTATTATTATTATTATTATTATTTGATGAGTGAATTTTATACCTACGAATTGGACACCGTTAAGGCTTAATTCTTTGTTATCTTTAAGTATTTTTAGTGTCATTTTACTTATTTTTGTGTTTGTGTTGTAGGAAACTGTTTCGGAGGGTCAAAACATGAAAAATGGAGCTAAATGGTATTTTTGTAATTTTTGGTATTGTTCACTCGTCGGGGCTAAGTTTCCTAGTGTAAAAACTCCGTTGGGGCGGAGTTGTTGTGAAGGAAGAAAGATCTTCTGAAGTTGAGTCTAAAAAGGATTTGTTTGGGGCTGATGGTTTGAAGGACTTTAAGGAGGACTAAAAAGCACAAAAAGAGAGATATAAAAGGAGGAGTATTCACAAGGATGATAAGGATTCCATTCCATTAGATTAGATTTCATTAGATTATGACATAAACCCTAGTTTGGAAAGTAGATTTGGAGATTGAAGCAATTGAGGGAGCATGAAGGATTCATTGTAGGATTGAAAGGGGAGACTCAAGGATTTCATCTACAGATTCTATTTTCTTCCTTATCTTCTAATTTTGTATCTTAAATGTTTATTCAATTATGGATTATGGATTTTAATTCAATCATGAACTAAATTCTATTTTGAGATTACAATGGACCTTGTTGCGTAGTTTGTTTTGATATGCTTCCTTGTTAGTTTTGTTAACTATTATGGGATTGTCTATTGTGATCTAGACTTAATTGTTTAATTTTCTAGCTAACAATTATTGTGATAATCTATATGAAATTGAGAAACGGATTATAGGTTTAAATCTAATCATAGTAACATGTGATTGTGATTTCTGCGTGTTCTTGGGATTTATAATTTGTGTTTAGGATAGAAATATACCTATACATCGCATGTAATCTGATAGAGAACTTATGCTTTAAATCTTCTTTAATTGTAATTTACATAGAGATATAGTGGATTAGTTAATTTGGATGTTCTTCTTAATGATATCATTTGTGGATTTAAGTTGATTTGTTTATGGTGCATCAGAAGATGGTCATAGATATTGATGTGTTCTTAATTAATAATTCAAAATAGTGAGCATAATTAATGAGAAGTGTATTAATTTAAGTGAAGTAATAAGTGAAGTTGTGATCTTAAATCTCCATAATTTGATTTTAACTAGTGGTAATTAGAATTAGTTTAATTAAATAATTTAATTCAAAACCTTAAATTGATTGCTTAAATAAAATTAGTTTGGTTAAGAGTTAGTACCTGATAATTGTTATTAATAATTTCTCGTGGGAACGATACTCTACTTTCACTTTATTACTTGTTAACCGTGTATACTTGCACACACATATTGATTGTGAAATCGATCAACTTTATTATTATTATTATTATTATTATTATTATTATTATTATTATTATTATTATTATTATTATTATTATTATTATTATTATTATTATTATTATTTTATTTAGTGCCTAATTAGATTGGGAATTAAATTAAAACTCATCAACTCTTTAAGGGTTAAGGAAGGTTAGTCTTTAAATAAGAGAAGTCTTATTGTAGGAAAGACCAATGTTTATGCATCTAGCTTCTCTCTAGCAAGTATTCTCTAACCCCTAAGTTGTTAAGATAGAGAGAATTAGGACTAGCCATCCAAGACCTAGTTGAGTTTAAAATCAATCTTCAATCTATTACTCTTGGTGGATATCTTTTGGGCGTTGCATACACTTTGTGACGAACATGTGATACGGAGATTGAAGAGATCGTGAAGGATCAAAGGATTGGAATTTGAAGTTTTCATCAAAGGTTGACACGCTTCAAAGGTATATCTTTATCCTTCCTCAATTAATGAGTTTAAATAAGGCCATACATTGGGATTGATGAAAATTTTAAATTGTTATTTTTGCATGTTTTCGTTGTTATTACAATTTGATTGTATGCTTTGATTCATTTTTTAGCAATCCTATAGTGGTATCAAAGACTCCTTATGCAAATCATTAATTGTTATTGATTAAATATATATGTTGATATGGGTTTAGAACTGATTTTCTAGGAAAAAGAAAGAACTGTCTAATTTTGCTACATAGCACAACCGCGTGGCTCCAAGCCTTACTTGGAGCGCGGTTGTGCTTGCTTCCAAAATCGACTCTAGAGTTTTAGCGCGGTCGCGCTGCTCCCCAATATAAATTGGGCGCGACTGCGCAGCTCACCAAGTTTTGAATTTTATTTTTATTTTTTTCAATCTCACTTCAATTAAAATAAAAGGTTAATTTTTAAATTGATTTGATATTAAAATAAAGATGTTTATTTTAAATGGAATTGGATTCCATGTTGCTAAAAATAAAAGAGTTTATTTTAATTTGGATTTTGATTAAAATAAAGGAGTTTGTTTTGTTTCAAAAACTGGATTTCTAGCAAAAGTTTTATTGCTCATTAAATGATATCAACATATATGTTGAATGTTTATTTTATTGATGCATATGCTGATATGTATGATAATAAAGGGGATGATTATGGACCATTAACCAAAGTAATTGGATTTAATTTTAATGGATTCTTGAATGAATGTGGTATTTATAAATGGGGTTTGCGTACCTCACCTCTCTAATATTCTGAAGTAAATTCTATCTCCCTCCTATGTATCTCCCCTTGACTTCTGATCAAGGTTTCTGTTTTATCAAAAATAGATTGTAATAGGACTATATAAAATTGTTCGAGAAATTGGAGAAGAAGAGATGGAGCGTTGAAGACCCGTTCAAATCCAGGTACTTGAAACCCGTACTTGGTGTTCCGCGATAACACATTCATTCCAACTACTTAATATATTAATTAAGTAAAAATATTATATCAAAGTTGTCTACTTCCCAATTACGATAACCTTTAAGTACTTCATTACATGATAAACAGTAAATTATCATAATACCTAGTTACAATTATTACAAATAACACTTGATAACTATTCCTTAAGCTTTCTCTTTCCTTTATCCTTGTCAGAACCTTCTGGTCGATCAAGCTTAGCTGAAAATATTTAAATTTAAAGCAAGAATGAGCATTTAATTGCCCAGTAAGTAATATCAAATAATAAACATTAGCTGAAAGAAATAAATGTTTCCTTTGAACTATACTTCTACAACGAATCAATAGTTGTGAAGTAAACTGAAACAATACTGATCAACATATCCAATCATTTTAATTTTTGAGACTACGTACTGACTATGAATGCTGAGCAGTCAATAGACCATGAACTTTAATTTTCAATTTTGAAAAGGTTTGTACAGAAATTCATTTGCAAACCGTCATGACTTACTGACACGTTGGGTGATCAGCCCGTATGCCCTGTATTGATCAACACTACATGCTAGAACGATATTTACGTTCATTATACCTCTGGCAACCCGAAAAATCGGATTGTCCAGAAATTTAGTTTAAAGAATTAGTTATTAATAAAATAAATTTTTATTAATACTATTCTATGCTATGTGTTTATTAATCGTTCTATAACCTAGGATGATTATAAGTCGGGAGTATTTTGGCTACGAGCTAGTTTAAGCGAGTAAGAATTTTCAAGACGAAAATGAAAATTTTCCGGGAATAAAAATATTTCTGGGGAAAAAGACGAAATAGGCACTATTCATCCATTTCTGCTCGGAGTTTTATTTTAAAATTCTGAGAAGTTATTGATTACATAAAATGATGAGACATGATGGAATATTCAATAATATTTCAGTTATGGCAAAAACGAAGTTTTCGCCTGCGGACGTAAAACCTAAGGGTTAGGAAAAGTGATTTCCCAAAATATAATGAGTACGTATAATAACTAGGGTTATTATGCGTGAGAGATATGAGTATAATACTAGTTATTATACCAGTATAGTATGAAGATTAGTACGACGTATAATACGAATATCGTACGAACGATATACGAAGAGAATACGAGAATGGAATGCGTAGAATACGATAAGTCTTAATGGACTTTGAGTCCATGGACTTTGTAGAATCCAATTGGACTTGGATTATGTTCAGCCCAATGATTTGTGAAATCAAGCCCAAGTTAGGCCCAATAAGAATTAGGGTTAAGGCCCAAACCAAGAAAAGAAACCGCGGATCGAACCAATGGGTAAACGGATGGATAATAACAATTGGGGCAACCCATGGGATGACCCATGGGCATGTGGGCCGGCCACCAAGTAAGGGTGGAGGCCAAGTTTACTTGGTGGCTAAGTGTTGGAGGAGGTGGGAATAGTAAAGAGGTGGGGGGGGGGGCAAAATGACCAAATTGCCCTAGCTTTGGTTTTCTATAAATAGAAAGCTTAAGTTCATTATTTTGAGCTTTTGAAAATCATACACTTTGAGAGCTAGAGAGAGAGAGTTCGGAAGGGAGAAGAAGAGGGAAAGAATGAGGAAAAGCTAGCTCGAATGCATGCTTTGTCCGATGGAAGGAGATTAAAGAAGAACGGTAATCCGAACCCTAGTTTCTTCTAATTTTCTTTAAGTTTAATATGTTCAAAAACATAACTTAATGAAGATAAGAAGTAGATAAAGTTAAGAATGATTTCATATGGTTGAAATCATGAGAAAATGAAGAAATAAGAATTAGGAATTTAGTTTATAAATTTCTTAAGGAAGTATAAGATTCGTAAAGATTTTGAGCGATCCAAACGAATATTATGAATGAGTAGATGAATTAAGTACGGAATGGTGTTCTATAACATCAAATTCCAAGAAAAAGTAGAATCGTAATCCAAAATATCGATTAAAACGAAGAACGAGCGAAGAACACGAAGAACGTTGTTGATGGACAAATTTAAAACCATCGTAGGATAATTGTTGTTGATGGACAAGTTTAAAACCATTGCGTATAAGTTAGTTTCATATTTCTTGGTTAGGAACGGTAGAAACGTTCATGAAGAACGGATTAAAATGTAGCTATAACGAAGTTATGGCAAAATTTTTGTAAAAGATGAACGAGAATTAGGAAGTTAGTAAATGAACCCGAACATGTAGGGTTTCATAAGAAAGTAAGAGAATATAGAGAATGTGAGTCGTGAACTCAAGAACGATCGAGTTCCGAGATCGGATGATCGAATTACGGACGAATGAGCAAAGAACGTTAAAAGCATAAAAATGATCAAAGGGTGTAGATTAAGCCAATCGAATAACAAGTTAACGGATTCAGAATGAAGTTATGTCTGAGGGGTATTGAAGTACGTAAGATAAGGAAGAGAATGGCTTTGGAACGACCTCGTTCCGAGTTATAACAAAGAAGTTATGAGATCGAGAAGTAAGCGTCTCGAATCGGATTTAACACTTAGAAAAATTTTTAGGGTTTAGGCTTGGCGCCGCAGCGCCGGCTGAGATTTTAGAAGTGGCGCCGCAGTGCGAGCTCGGAGCCTCAGGTACTGTTAGTTGGCACCACAGCGCGAGAGATAATGAAGGGTTTGGCACCGCAGCGCCAGACCAAGGGAAGAGAGAGACGTAGGTCGCGCCGCAGCGTGAGGGAAAGGAAGGGGCACGGCGCCGCAGCGCCGGTGCAGGGCAAGACCCAGAAATGGGACTTTATGTGCTCAATTACTGGGGAATGTGCAAGAAAGAAGTATGAACACGTAATTCACATAATGTAACACTTAAGTAAGTGTGTTAAACCTTTAGTGAAGGTTGAACGGAAAGATTAAACGAGATTAAAAGATGAAGAATTTAAGCGCTAGATTACGTAATCGATATCCGGGGACCGTAGTCGTAATGAACAAACATGAGGGATTGCTGTGATTGTGATTTCTTAGATGTTGAGTGATGAAGGTAATGAATAATATTCCGATGTTATGTCATGGTAATGAGAGATAAGTATAAAGAGTATAGACGCTGTGAACACAACGTTGTTGCGATGAACGATCTGTGTTAGCATACAAAGAACGGTACGGCTTCGACATTAAGAAAGAAGAATGAACATGGGGTTCATGGGTTGGATAACGAATGAAAACGATTAAAACCTTGAGCAAAGGTTGAATAAGAGATTAAGAGACGAGCAACGTAAACGTCGAATACGTAAACGATCCTCGTGAATCGTATTCGTGTCAGACGAACGTTCTAAGTATACAATGGTTGTATGACTTAGATGTTGACGAAAGTAGTAAGTAAGATATGAATGGTCGTAAGAAAGCCGTAACGAATGGTAATGAGATTAATGGAAGTCCGAGGGTGAGTCGGATAGAGAATGTTAGAATGAAAGGTAAGCGTTAAACACTTTAACCAACGTAAGGGTTGAGTGTACGTGAATATTAAACGGGCAGAACCTACACTTCGTGTATGGTTTGACCGTAAGGTAATGAAGACTAAGATTTAAACATGAACAGTGAAGAAAATGAATGGAAGACAATAACGTATAACGTTAAGAAGCCGAGTTAGTAGTTTTAACTTGGATAACGTTCCGAGTCGAGTGAACCGGACATGGTAAGATAAGAATAAGGGATTATAAAATGTTTAATGCTATGACCTTAAAGTATTGACGTTGAATGATCGTTCTGATTATACGAAAGACTGTATGACTTAGACGATAAAGAGTGACTCCTGAGGTATGGCATTTAGTTGCCAGAAAGCCATAAGAAATAAGAAGTTGACTTAACGAACATTATAGTTTAATGGTTCAGACAAGTTAAGAGAAGTTAGGTTGTGGTACAATCGTAACCTTTGATGGTTGACATATGGGAGCTGGGCTAAACAATTCCTTCAGAGAGTGAAGGTATATACAAAACTGGCAACCGATCTAACTCACTATTATGGGCAGTATAGATGAGACGAGAACTTATTTGTTGGTTGTTTGTGGGAAACCACTCAGAGTACCATATGGACTACTAGCAGAGACACGATGTGTGCTGAGTCCTAGGAGAGTTATAAGAAGAAGATAAAATGTAAATCATCAAAGATGATGAATGTTTTGAGTAAGACATCTCCGTATGTCATGAAGCCGTAAATCGGTAGTAAAGGAAGTTAGTCGCGTAAGCTTAAATTACAAGAACGCGAACCTTAAGAAGTAAAGTTAAGTAAACCAATGCGTAAGTTAAGTATATGACTAATTGGTGTACATGTTATTTTCTTATGTGCTACATAGGAATGAGAATGAGCAGTTCAGCGTAAGCTATAGATGTGCGTAAGGCAAGTTTCCTAACTTCATTCATAATATATGAATGCTAGTTTCTTAGACTTCTCAGATGTTGAACTTGAGATGTCGTGTCTATGTGCATATGTGCGAGATATGTACAAGGTGGTAGAATGTATGAGGCCTTGTGCCACAATGTGAACACTTCGGTGTTTCTATGAGATGAACTGTTATGTTGTTGAGCTGTTCAATACAAGTATGTTCCGTTTATACATGAACCGTTATTGTTAAGTTTGTGCTAATGATTCTAGCCAGACAAAATGTGTATAAAAAAGGTAGAAGAATGAAAGTAGTGTAAAGAGTATGTGATGAATGTTGTAAGATGATAGGAATCGAGACTATTCCTATTATTCAAGCTGCTTCATAACCTTTGTTCGGTTATCGAAGTCCTGAAGAATGTTTAAACTTTTGAAGTTGTTTGTTAAACTGCTATGACTTGCTGGGCAATTGAATGCTCACACTTGCTTTAAATTAAAAATATTTTCAGCGAACGACTTTAGAAAGAACTTAAGGATTCCGTAAAGATCAAGTTGATCGGTATCCATACGAAGTGCCATTCAGTATGTGAATGTGTGTGAAGATCAAGTGAAGACTTGTAATATAGAATTCTAGAATTAAGCTATAGACTAGTTTAATGAACGTTTATGTATCCTTGGTGGCGGATGAAAGTCACTGGTGCAAGATGTAAAGAATAATGTAATTATCATTATTTGTAATGAAAGAGGTTTTAAGGTTTCGAGAACCTGGGATTTGAGAATATATGTTGTTATATTTAATTATATAATGACGTATGATTGGTAAGAAGTGGGACCGTGATGCACGGAGTTCGGGTCTGAAGGTAGACTAGATTTCGGGGCGTTACAATACCCGCCTTTGGCGCATAAAAGTATTCCCATTTCGGGATGTTCATACTCAGTCTGGAGTCCGAACCAAAATAATTTAGTTGGACGACTCTAATATTCAATCCCGTTCAACGATACATTTCAAACTATTTCTAGTCGAGTCGAATAGCTTAGACAACCTTTATTCATGTATACATACCGGAATTCAATAGTAAGCATCAAAACTTGTTCAAATACAACCATTATCCAAGTGAGGACACTTACATAACCAAACTTAGCTCATAACGAACAAAATAAATTTTGATTATATGTGGATCAAATGGAGATAATAATAAGATATTGGTAAACAATAAATAAATAAAATTTGAGAACTTACATGAATACAAAGGTTCAGATACATGCTCAATATAAAATAGAGTTCGGATACTTGCTTACAAAGATCTATTACATAAAGTAAATGCAAGGCTTAAGATACTTGCAATGAACATAGACAACTTGCACAATATAAAACATTGCACAGGTTACGAAACTTGCATTGTTATAGATCTCTTGCATAAAGTAAATGCATAGAGTAGGGATACTTGCACAATAAAAGAGTATAGAAACTTGAATAAACATATACATGCTTGCACAAAATGAAAGTAGTGCATAAGGTTTAGATACTTGCCTTAATTGCTGCTTACTGCTACACAATTTAATATGACTTCTTTTAAAAGACCTATCATTAATAAGATTGATCTATCAATTAGCACCACATATCTCACTTAATATGCCATTTTTCCATAATAATTTATCTAACATGTAATCACATAATCAAACACTTTATATCTTTAATAATATTATTATCCTTTGATAGTATTTCAATCACTAAACCATATACATTAAGATTTAACACTTACTCTTTCATTTTACAAGTTCTTCTTTAAAATCTAATAAGTCAAATACTATCACACAAAACCATAAACATAATATCTCATCGACAATGACCAAAACACCCTTCACAAATCTGATCCTAGCATATTTAAGGTTTCTAAAACATAAAATCCTATTTTCCTAATTTTTAAAATCACATAATTTATTTAATTCATTTATCCATAATATCATCATTTATATGAAAAATAACAAACCATCTCCAAAAATATTTCTTTTCTGGAAATCAACAGTATATGATCCCCTTATGAAAATATATTTTTCTTGGAATTTTTAAAATACATTTATTATATTTAAATAGTCCAAAATAGCCAAATCTTGTTACATTTATCATAAAACGAAAATGTGTCCAAAAATTCTGAAATTTACAGGGTATGTTCCTGACATATATTTACTTCCAGTAAAAATTTCATAATTTTTGGAGTTAACCACCAAGAGTTATTCGAGTGTATTCTAAAAAGTAGTCCTTAGCCGTAAAATCCACAACTCTCATTCTACATGGTCAGAAATTCCTAAATTTTTACAGGAGTCACATAACTTATCATAATATCACTCCAAAATTTCCCGAAATTTTTAGAGTAGAAGAAACGGACGAAAAAGTACCTGGTAGCTGCTTAACAGTAGCTATTTTTTCACTTTTTCCACTTTTCTTTATCCGGACTGTTTTGACTAAAACAACCACCATGACTTGTAAATTCAATATTTTTGAGTGCTACCACTTGGGTTTATTAGTTAACTTATATATCTAGTATACCCCCTTAGATGGATCGCAAAACAAAGTTGTAGATATGAAGTTATAACTGTAATAACCGTGAATTTTAAGTCACTATATATGTATATACATTATTAATATTTAAAAACTTTGTGTTATACAGTGATTTAATATGTGACAACATATGTGAAATGGTGCATGGGTCAATTAACATGTATGTTATAGTTATGGATATATACATTTATAGGTTTCATTAAAAATGAAAGCCTCGTAACCTAATTATAAATTAGGTGAGACAATTAAATAATCTAAGGGTTATGGTAATAAGGAGATGTTAGTATTTAAAATGTATACTAACTTAAGTGGATAATCTTATTATTTCAAGTGACTAATAATTTTAAACCTAATTCTTGTGAACCTAATTAGGTTATGAGCTAAAGTCACATGTATAGGTAATTAAATTTCATAAGATTAGGAATGGAAACCCTAAATAATTAAATTGGGTAACATATATTAAAATTGTTAGACTATGTTTATTACATAGCCCAAAACAATTAAAGGAGAAGCCCAAAAGAAATAAATGCAAGCCCAAACTTAGCCCACTTGATTAAGGGTATTTTAGACATTTGATTTATCTAATTTATGCATTAAAATAAAAGCTAAATGAAGGAGTTAGTGGGCATAAATATGGCTGGCCACATTAGCCTTTTAAGGCAACTAATTAAGCTAAGCAAGGTCCATTTGTAATAACTCTTACACAAAAGGACATGGTTGTCAAGCTCCCATTGGTTGCCACTTTATTAAGCATCCTTAATCATGATTAGACTAATTAAAGTGATAAGACAAAGCTTCTATCCATTGGTTAAAGAAAGTATGGGGGATAATAGCTAGATACACTAAGTGTATCTATATTTTTTGTAAGTATCCTTTTACTTCATCTTTTCATTTCATTTCATTTCTTCTCTCATTCTTCCTCTTATAATTTCTCCCAAGCTAGCCACTTCTAGAGAGAGAAAGGAGAGAGAGGTTTGGCCATATATATAGAGAGAGAGAGGAGTGCTAGTTTGTTAATGCATCCAAAGTTCATCACTTACTTTGGTAAATCAAGGAAGGTTGCCATTAAATCAAGGTATAACATAACCTTCATTTTCTTCTTCTACTTTGTTTTTTTTTTTCTTTAGCTTGAGTTTTGTTGGGGTTATGAACAAATACTCAAGATACCCTAGTCCTACATATCATAATGTATAGAACTAAGTATTTTGAGTGTTAGATCAAAGGCTTAGAGGAAGAATATGAGCATATGTTCTCCAAGGGTGAAAACTCTTGTTTTCTTTCACTAAATCTTGTGTAACTCAAGTTTTCCAACTTAGATTTGTGATCCGTCGAAGGGGGGTGCTAGATGCATGAGTTATCTAGTAAACCCAAGTGATAGAACACAAATCTAACAAGTTTTGAATCCTTTGGAGCTGATTTCCCCAAAATAGCGCACTTAGAATGTTAAGGGTTCAAAAACCCTAAAATAGTTTCTGTCCTATTTTTCTTGGGTCTGTTTCGGACAGCTTCATGTCCCTTAAAAATCTGGGAAAATTCACAGAGGTACCTTGAGAAGTTATCTACGTGTAGGAAAAAGAACGGACACGTTTCGAGTTATAGATTGTGCGTAATGACTATTTCCGTAAAGGACTCCTAAAACTTTACCGTCGAATATCTCACTGTGTATACACTGAAAAATTCTGAAATTTTTACAGTAGGTTCATATATGTTAGAAGAACATACCCTGAAAATTTCAGATTTTTCTGAGCAAAACTCAATTTATTAAAAATAAAGCAAGATCCGAGTGTTTTGGGAACTTTAAAAATAGTAGATCAATTTCTAAAATTCCAGAAAAATTTGGGGATCCTTATAGGTTCATATTGTGTCAAAGTACAGAAGCTGAGAATTTTTGGAGTAAGTTTACTATTTTTCCTAAAAATGGTTAAGTTATGAATAAAAGGAAATAAATAGTTAAATGATGTCTTTAATAAGAAAAAGGTGATTTTTATGCTTGAATACTCATAATATATCATATCATGACTATCTTAGAGCATTTTGGTAATTTATGATAATAAATATTATTTATGACCTTTTATGGATATTAAATAAGAGGTTTAATAAATGATGAACAATTAGAATAAATTATTTATTAATCCAATAAATTATTAGAATATTATTATGATATTAATAATATTAGAATATGATAGTGATAAGTAAATAAAAATATTAAAGATAAAATTTCTTTAAAATATTATTAAATGGTTAATAATATTTGATTTAAGCATTGATAAATGATTAAAGTATTATTAAATAATTAATAATATTAGTAATAGAATAAGATATTATTAAATGATTAATAATATTAGTAAATGAATAAAATATTATTAAATGATTAATAATATTAAATGATTAATGATACTAAAGCATAAGTAAGATATTATTAAAGTAATAATATTAATTAAAATATTATTAAGAGGATTAATAATATTAGTAAGGTATTAAAATATTATTAAGATGTTAATAATATTAGTAAGCAAATGAAAATATTATTAGGGAACTAATAATACTAAGAGGTGAATTAAATATTATCAAGATCAAGAATATTATGTGGTTATAGTAACATTATCAAGACATGATGATGTTTATAAGAACTAAATATAATGCATAATATTTATGTGATTACATAATCTAATGTTATACTATGACTAATTGAAAGATTAACTATAGGTCTCTCAAAGGAAGATAATTTAACTGCATAGTGGATATAAATTAATTACGTAGCCGTAATCTACAGACGAGGCAAGTGTCCTAACTCAAACTCGAGTTATTATTTTCAAAGCATGTTAGTGAATAATTATTGATGATTATTCACATCTATATTGATTATTGAAATTCGTACTTTGTTCAATTGAATTCCTATTCTATTAGTATTGAACTGTGAATTAAATTAAAGTTCTTTCATTTACGAACTGTTTATGAGATAGATCTATGCTAATTGTATCAGCTAGATCAAGCATGTTTAAATTTGTTAAATCAAATGTATTTTAAAAAGCTGTTCTTATTAAATTGATATGATAAGAACTCTTGACTGAGAAAAGGACGAATTTGATTAAGGCATGATATCGATGCCAGAATATTAAGTGTTTATGCATAAATCACGGGGTATGAAAGGCTGATCCCCTTGAATACTAAAACTTATTAAGAGGTCCAGTTTAAATTACTGAGAACCTTGGCAAATGTTCATGGTTATCTCAAAACCACTCAGTTCATATTATTCAATTATTCGAATATTCAATTGTTGATTATTAATTCATGTTCCTTCACAACCTTATATTATTGTTGAACATTGAAAGCAAAACTTCTTTCTAGTCATGATATATCTCCCTTGTATATAAACTTACTAAGCAAATTAGTTGCTTACTCTTGCTATATCATGACATTTATTTCAGCTAAGCCTGAAGGATCCAATACGAAGGACAAAGGCAAGGGCAAGATCCAGGAATAGTTTGGAATGAATATTAATTATTATTATCTAATGGAAGTTCTTATGTAAACCTTTTGTAATATGAATGGTGTGTTTAAGTTAAGGTTAAGAAGACCTTGGGACCATGCTATGGAAACTTTATTATAATGAACAATGTATGTTTATTATTTCGTAATAGTTATAGAATGCTTATGATGATGATAGATCGTGAGCACCGAATCTGAGGTTAGAGAACCTGGATTTGGGGGCGTCACAATAACCCCTCAAAGTAGAAAAAAAATTAGGGTGTTCTAATTTTTGACAAACTAATTTTCATTTCTTGCTTTAAATACAACTTTTGACCCTCAAAAGGGTTAGATCTAAATATAATAAACTTATTAACATTTAAATCTAGAGTTTTAAAGTTAAGAACCATAGATCCAAGTTTTGATTGAGAATAAACAAAATAAAATTACATAATCTAGTTTAGGGTATACCTTTGCTTGATTTTCTTTCTCCTTCTTGCTAAGTTTTGATTATAGAGCTAGATGCACACAAAACACTCTCTCTATCTTCTCTCTTCCACTGAAATCTCTCTCTCTCTCTCTCTCTTGTATCTCTCTAGCTTGTTTTGTTAGCGTGGAAAATAATTGAAAAGTTTACTTGCAAAAATAAATGGGGTTGAATATAATTAGTAAAATGTATAGATATATTATTCCTATATCTATACTAATCTTCCAACTTCTTTCTCTCTCTCTCTCTCACACACACTCTCTCTCTCTCTCATCTCTTCAATTGCTTGTAAATCTTAGTTAAAAGAATGTGGCTAAATGATATGCTAACACTTGGCTTAAATTAGTAGGAGTTAGTAAGAGTTAGTGAATTAAAATCATTACATAACATGCCCACATTCTTCCCCCCTTCCTTTCCTTATGTGGCCGCCCCTCTCCCTTTCATTCTAGCAAAATTTGTGTTTTATTTTTAAAGCTTTATTTTGATTAAGAAATGAACAAAATATCCCTTAACAAGTGGGCTAAATATTGGGTTTTGAATTAAATTCTTTTGGACTATTAAATTAATTCTTTAGGCCATACAATTTAGGTTAAGTCCAATACTTTTTAATTTTATCCTACTCTAATCATTTAATTAGTGTTTTTATTCATCCATTTGTAATTTAAATAATTACTCATGTACATTAAATTTTATAACCCAATTAGACTTGCTTTACTAAAGTTATAAAATTAACTAATTGAGTTATATAAAATAAATCTCTTGAGGTTAGTATATATTTTAAATACTAACATTCTCCCCTATTATAACCCTTAGGTAATTTAATTACCATACCTAATATATATATATATATATATATATATATATATATATATATATATATATATTAGGTTACATAATTTTATTTTTAATTCTCTTTGTATACAAAATAAATGTATACACATTATAAAATGTATATTTATTTAGCCACATACATAATTTCACATATTCCTTAACACATTTATCATTGTTGATAAATTCTTATCATATTTAAATACTCACATAATCATATTATATAATTCATATCAATAGTTAATCACTTAAAGATTATAAATCTTTTTAATTTACCATTCAAGGTTAAGATGCAAGCTATGTTAATTCTTTGCATAACTTATCATACTCTCCTTTAATCAAATTGATTAAGTATTCACCTTAGTTAACTTAAAATAAATAAATTAACTATCTTGCTTAATTCATATCACATATGTTCAATATATTACGGATACCAATAATTATAATAATTAATAAAATAAAAAAAAAATCATTCGTAAAAATATAATCGTTTAAAATTCTCGGTCCTTACACTCTCCCCTCCTTATAAGTATTCCGTCCCCGAAATCACCATTACGTTACATTTAATTTTATGTTTATCCTTAGAGTTTTATTTATTAAATTACTACATTCTCCCCTCCTTATAAGATTCCGTATTACGTGTCCAAAACTGCTGCACGTCTTGATCCATTGCTTGAGGTCTACTTGCACCAATTATGGTAGTTACCAATGTAACTCAAATTCCTCCCTTAAAATCCTTTTATTAACGAGTTATTATTATATTACATATTTTCTTCCTAAAATTGTCTTTTGTATGTCTAAATTCAAGGGTTCCTAACGTAAACGTACTTATCTTAACAGACTAATGGTAAAGAAAATAGGTTATATCTGAACCAAGCATATATATTAATATCGTTGATCGGAATCATACCTAGAACTCCATCACCGGCTGCTATCGTCTCTTGAACCGTCATATTGAAGGTCCTTGCGGTTGTTTTTTTAGTGGAGTTGGACCAATTATTGCTAACGTTCCACTTCTTTACCCTACATTCACATTTCCCCCGTCGATTCTCCTTTTCGGACAATCCCTCACCATATGATCTGTTGATCCACAAATAAAACACCCACTATTATTTCTTGGATTGGGGCAGTTAGGAGAGATGTGTCCCTCCGGCCCGCACTTAAAACACACAAACTTCCCTTTTGAACACTCACCCGAGTGATTTTTCCCACAATTTCCACACTGCTCACCCTGCTTCCTTATACCCCCTGCCCATTATCCGCATTCCCAGAATTTTTCCACTTCCTTTTTCCACTCCCACTACCACTGCTTCCTTCCACCTTAACAGCTCCCTCGACCTTAACCTTATTCTTCTTTTCTTTATTGTAGAGACTTATGACCTCACTTCTTCCTTCGAATATGATAGCCTTTATCAAGAGTGAGGCAAAAGAATTAATTTGGAACAATGCCACCTTATTGTAGAGCCAAGGTTTTAGGCCCAGCTCAAACCTTCTTGCGTTCCTTGCTTCCGTATCCACTTGGTGTGGAGCGAATCTAGCTAACTCATTAAATTTTGCGACGTACTCTAATACTGTCATATTTTCTTGCTTTAATTCTAAAAACCTAACCTCCATCCTGGCCTGCACAGTAGACGAGAAGTAATTCTCAAAGAACAGTTCCTTAAACTTAGTCCATGTCACCTCTCCTTCTCCACCCCTAGTTTGATTTTCCTCCTGCCAGAAATTTGTCTCCCCTTTCATCATATAGGTAGCAAAAGCTGTCTTTTTCTCCTCTGCTACCCTAGCAATAACAAAAGCCTTTTCTATCTCCTTCACCCAAGTTTGGGCTTCTATAGGGTCAGTTGTCCCTCTAAACTCTAGCGGTCCTACTACCTTGAAGTCTTTAAAGTTTGCCAGTCGATTGTCTGGCTAATTTTTTGCGGCTGATACTCCATTCTGCATGGCTTAAGCTAACATATTAGCAAAATTCTGCATTGGGTCTGGATGTCCTCCGGCATTGTTAACAGATTCTTCTGCTCTTTGGTTTCGGTTTCGGTTTCGTCTTCTTGGCGACATTATCTAGTTAAATAAAATCATAAATTATTCTTTATTGTCTTACATTTTATGCCTCATCGTATAATTTTAACATATAACGCGTAATTTCAAACTCAACAATCATGTACTCAAAATATTGGATTTTGAAAAACTTGGTTTACTGTATTAACCAATTATCAGATGGATACTTATTATCTTAATACAAAACTTATTTTCCTAATCAATCATATATTCACATTCATTCAAGTAATTCATAGTACTTTACATCATATAGCACATATCGCTATAAACATTCGATATCCCTTTGTGACCACAAAAGTCAGGAATCACTGCTACAACTTATAAAAAACTTGGGAATAATACATTACACATATATACATATCATATATGTAATAACCAAGAATTTCTGTGATATATTATAGATGAGTATTATCTAATCAATAATATGTTATGGATGATGACATGATTATGTGGTTAGTATGATATAATGTTTAAAGAAAGTCTCGCTAATAAGTATATAAGTTAATGAACTAATTTAAGTATTTTAATAATCTAGGAAATAGATTTAAGAGGTTAAACCCTAAGTAAGTACTCAATAAACTTGAATAAGACAAGTCTAATTGGGTTATGTAAGTTAATTAACATTATTGATTGATGTGAATGTATAAATATCAATAATAATGAGTAATAGTTCATGAGATAATATGGTTAATATTACTAAGGATGGCTAGTGGTTTAAATAAGCCCAATAATTATTTAAGCCTTGGACATGTAGATAATTTGATTATTAAGCTAGACCACTATTAAATTTAATGGGCAAGTATGCTAGTAGCACAATTATTTAAGAGTGGAGGCCCAAGTTCATAGTATTTAGTAAGTCAAACTAGTTAATTAAAAGTCCAATAGGTTATTTATGGAAAGCCCAAAACAATTTTTTTTATGGCCCAACTTGTAGCCCAATTGATGAGGGTACTTTAGACATTTTGTATGCTAGATTTTTCCATAAAAGCAAAAGCAAGATTTGGGGATAAGAAGGCCACTTGGCCGGCCAAGCAAGGAGAGAATAAATGGGATGGATGTAATTATTATTTGCTACACATCATCCAAAAGATAATTACTTAATTAACTAGGTGTCATGTTGTTTATGGAGCCACCATACTAGTAACTTATCTTGTAATAATTAGAGGGAGAGAGATAGCAAAAAGGTGGGGAAAATGTGTATAGATACATATCTTATATCTATACAAGATTATCCAACAAAAAGCTAATCTCTTTTTATTTCTACTTTTATTCTACTTTATCTTATTTTCTCTTAAACTAGCTAAGCAAAAGCATAAGAGAGAGAGAGAGAGAAGTTCGGTGGGGAAGAGGAGAGAAAGAGGAAGGAAATTCACCATTGATGCACCCAAAGTTTATCTCTTACTTTGAAAGAAAAAGAAAGTGTGCCCAAAAATCAAGGTGAAAACTAATCTAGCTTATTCTTTTTATTTTGGTTGATTTTGGTTATCTAAGGTTTATGATCTAGAGGTCTAAAACCCTCTATCTACATGTTTTATATAGTTTCATGTATGGATCTAACATATTTGAGTGTTAGAAAGTGAATCAAAAGGATAGAAAAGAAACTAGTTTTGTTTTGTAAAAAAACTCTAGTTTTTTTCACATCCTTTGATCGACTACCGTTTTTGATCTACACCTTCTTTTTGTGATCCGTCAAAGAGGGGTGCTAGATATGTAAGTTAGCTACTAAACCCAAGTGGTAGCATTCAAAAATGTTGAATACACAAGTGGTAGCAACTGTTTTAGCAAAAACAGTTTGGTCTTTTGAAAGAAAAATAAACTGTTTTTGGTCAGTCAAAGAAAGGGGTATTTTCGTCATTTTTCTGGTATTTAAAAATTCTGGAAAAATTTGGGAGAGTAATATGATGAGTTATCTTTCAAACCCAAGTGGAATCACCTAAAAAGGAGTTGTAGATTTCCGTATGGACTGAATTTAGCAAAGTAGGTAAAATCTAAAAATTTCAAAACGGGGTCTGCCCAAACTTTTGAAAGGGCAATTTCGGCCACTTAAAATATGAAATAAATTCCAGCCTTTTGGGACATGAAAATATATGTCATAAAGTAGCTCCTGTCCAAAAATGAGCTCATTCCGACTTAAAATGACCAAGTTATGATCATTTCAATATTTAGGTTTTTCGGACGAAAATCGCTATAACCGGAGTTCTATAACTCCGATAGCCACGAAATTTAAACTGGAGGGTCACGTTAACATGTATGAGATTATGCCAAGAGATGGGAATTTCTAGAGTTGAGCATGATGCGGCTAATTTCTTAAGCCACGCACTAAAAATGATTTTTGAAAAATAGTAAAAGAAATTGAAAAATTACGGAAAAATACTTTTTGTGTATGAAATACATGTATATAAGTATGGCCAAAGGATAGAAAAATAATAAGTTGATTTGGTATTTTCGTAAAAGAGATATGGAAACCAGCTTGCTGGATTGGAAAAAATGTTGAATCCAGTTTGCTGGATTGAAAGATTTAGAATCCAGTTTGATGGATTGAAGGATTTAGAATCCAGTCTTGCTGGATTGGAAGTTTGTTGAATTCAGTTTGCTGAATTAGTCAATCCAAGTGGCTGGATTGCATGTTTGTATAATCTAGACTATGATGTTAGTATTCATCTTACTAGATTATAAAGAAGAAACTAATAAAAGGAAAGATTAAGTGTTAAATCATAAGAAATATGACAAAGTAAATAATATATTATCAAAGAATGATAATAATAAGAATGTTTTCAGATAATTGATTATGTGGATAAGTAAATTGCTGATAGAGTAATTGTATTATAATATAAAGTATGATATGCTGATTGTAAGATCAATCTTAACAATGATAGGTCTTTACAATAAAGAGATTAAATTAAATTGTGTAGCAGTAGATCGCAGTCAAGGCAAGTTCTCTAACTCAAACTTGAGTTATTCTTTTCAAAGCATGTTAGTGAATAATTATTGTGTATTATTCACATCCATATTGATTATTGATGCTCGCACTCAGTGCAATTAAATTCCTATTCTATTATTATTGAACTGTGAATTAGTTAAAGTTCTTTTATTCATGCACTGTTTAAGATATGGATCTATGCTCATTGTATCGGCTAGATCAAACGTGTTTAAATTTGTTAAATCAAATATGTTGTTAAAAGCTTTTCTTCACCAATTGATTTGGTAAGGACTCAAGACTGAGAAAAAGAACAATTTGATTAAAGCATTATTGAAAAACAATTATTGCTCGTAAATTAAGTGTTTATGCATAATACACCGGGTATGAAAGGTTGATCCCCTTGATTACCAAAACTTATTAAAAGGACCAGTTTAAATGCTGACAACCTTAGCATATGTTCATGGTCATTATGACCACTCAGTATCTGTTATCCGAATATTCAGTTATCAAGACTTAATTCTTGTTCTTTCGCAATTAATTTCTATTGTTGAACATTGAACGATAAATTTCTTACTAATCATGATATATCTTCTTTGTACTTAAACTTGCTAAGCAAATTAGTTGCTTACCCTTGCTATATCATGACATTTATTTCAGCTAAGCCAGAGAGTTCAAGTAAGAAGGACAAGGGCAAGGGAAAGGTCCAAGAATAGTTATTATAAATGTTTAAGTATCATGAAATACTATGTTTGATGTTTATGTAAACCTTTTGTGTTACTTTATGTAACTTAAGTAAGGTATGTTTATGTTAAGGTAATAGACCTTGGGGTATTGTATAAGACTTTATTATAATGAACAACGTATGTTTATTATTCCGCAATAGTATATAAAATGCTTATGTTGATGATGGATAGTGAGCACCAAACCCGGGGTTGAGAACTCGGATTTGGGGGCGTCACAGATTGGTATCAGAGCTGTAGGTTATAAACTCTAGGATGCGAAACTTAGGTTATAACCTTAGAAGAAAACTCGTATAGAGTATGATAAGAGGTGGATTGTGGAGATTCATCTAGTATGCAGTGTGCATAATAAAATATTGTTTCATTTTATCAATGAATATATTTTATTGTGATACTGATGTTGTGTTTGTTTGGTTATAGGATGCCTGAGGAAGGACAAGGTAGCCATACAGTCGAGCAAGAGCTGGTAGATCCGGTAGAGGATCATACTGTTAGTGACGAGCGTGATGAGGATGTGATGGAGGTTTTGATTGAAAAGAACATAGCGCTGGAGAATAGAGTGACAGAGCTAGAGCAGGAGAATGCCACTCATCAGTTTACTGAAACTCAATACAAGGAACTGGCATATCAGGCTCAGAACGAGCTTGCTGAGATGAAGATACAGTTGCAGGAGCAAACGACCTTGGCTACTCATATGGTGGCCAAGAATGCTGAGCTGAGAGAGATATTAGAACAAGAGCATAATAAGTTTGCGATATTGAGTATTGAGCATCAGGCGTTACACCTGAGGTTTGACTTAGAGATCGCTGACAGGGTCCGAGTTGAGGATGCCTGGGTCCAAGCAGCGAGAAGAGTGGATCAGCTAGAGGTTGAGGCAGAGGCTGGACGAGTTAGGATGGAGTCCTTGGGACGGGCTTTAGATGCAGCATATACTGGTCCCCAAGTGGGAGTGAGGAGATCCTTTGAGATAGGCGAGTCGAGTCGAGCTGTTAGACGTCGACTTATGGATGGACTCTTTCCACCCGAGCAGGAGCATTCAGGCGCACCCTCTCCAGACGCGCAGTGATAGTTTAATAGCTTTCTATTGTTTATAGATGTAGTAGTACCCCTTTTGATTATTAGGGTTGTGTGTTTGATGTAAACCTCAGTAGGTGCGAGGTAGTATGTAAATATGATGTATCCCCATCTTATGTGAATAGGGGGGGTATGTCTTTTGGTAGATCCCATCTTTTGATGTTTAAAAAAAAAATGGGATAGTTAACGTTTATAAAAATATGCCAAGTATGTGAATATATGACTCTAAAATTTGGCATATGAATATAAATGCATTCTTATAATTACATGTTGGATCAAATAGAAAAGTATTAAGAATTAAAATGAGAAGTTGTCTGTTTGAAAATTAGTAAATCGAATATGTTAATTCAGCAAGCTGAATGTGTTATTCAGCAAGCTGGATATGTCAATTCAGCAAGCTGAATGTGTTATTCAGCAAGCTGGATATGTTAATTCAGCAAGCTGAATGTGTAATTCAGTAAGCTGAATATGTGAATTTAGTAAGATGAATATGTTAATTCAGCAAGCTGAATTAGTCAATTTAGCAGGTTGAATTTGATAATACAACATTATGATAATATGATTGTTAGAGTTTAAATTACATGTTATATTTTAAACACTTAGAAGATATATCATATAATTAAACTCGATGTAATAAATTAAGGTTTTGTTTAATCAGATAATGCCGCCAAGACGTCAAAATCGTAACCAGAGGGAGGAACGTTCTGTGAACAATGAAAGAAATCAAGATGACCCAATGCAAAACTTCGCCGATATGATAGCTCAAGCTATGCGAACTCGTACACCTGCAGCAAGGGGGCAAGCGAATAATAGATTGGCAAATTTTAAAGATTTTAAAGCTGTTGGACCACCAGAATTTAGCGGAACTACGGACCTTATAGCGGCTCAAACATGGGTGAAAGAAATGAAAAAGGCCTTTATCATTGCAAGGGTAGCCGAAGAGCAAAAGACGGCTTTTGCTACCTACTTGATGAAAGGTGAGGCTAATTACTGGTGGGAGACGAACCAAGCTAGAGCCGGAACAGAGGTAGTGACATGGACCAGGTTTAAAGAGTTATTCTTAGAAAGTTATTTCTCGGAGGCCATGCAAGCCAGAATGGAAGTGCAGTTTCTGGAATTAAAGCAAGAAAACATGTCAGTTGCCGAATATGCAGCAAAATTTAATGAGCTAGCCAGATTTGCACCTCATCAGGTGGATACAGAACTACGGAAGGCACGTAGGTTTGAAAATAGGCTGAAGCCATGGATTCACAGTAAGGTTGCAGTATTGCAAATTGCTACCTTCTCAACACTATTAGAAAAAGCCATCATTGCAGAAGGTAGTAGTGAGGCAGTTTCTAGATTCAACCGAGAGAAGAATAAGAAGAAAATTGAAGGTGGTCATCAAGGTGCGAGTAGTGGTGGCAGTAACAACAAGAAACGTAAGTGGAACAACAGTGGAAATGAATCAGGAGCGCAACCAGGGAATACTCAGCAAAAGAAGGCAGCGTGTTTGAAGTGTGGAAAGAATCACTCTGGAGAGTGTATGAAAGGGAAAAATGTCTGTTATAATTGTGGCCAAGAAGGACATATTTCACCAAATTGTCCTAAGCCGAAGAAAGGTGGTTGTTTTTCTTGTGGAGGAACGGGGCACCGATTCAAGGATTGTCCATTGAAGAAGAATACAGATGGAGGAAGTGGAAACAAGAGCAGTTCAACAAAGTTAACTATTGGAGGTCCAACACAACAGAGCAAGCTGACAGCCCGAACGTTCAACATGACGGTGCAAGATGCAGTTGCATCAAAGGAAGTGGTGTCAGGTATTATTCCGATCAATAATATAAATGCTTACGTATTATTTGATTCGGGAGCTACCTGTTCATTTGTGTCTGATGAATTTGCTAGAAGATTAAACTTACCATTTGAAAAGTTAAAGAACCCAATGAATATAGAAGTTGCAAATAAAGAAGTGATCCCTGTAGAGTTTATCCATAACAACTGTGGTGTGGATATAAGGGGACATAAGTTAAGCGTGAATTTAATCCCGATACGCTTAGGAGAATTTGATGTTATCTTAGGGATGGATTGGTTGTTTAACCATGAGGCAGTTATAGACTGTCAAAAGAAGAATATACGCCTTAAGACACCGAGTAAGTCTAAGGTTGTATTTTATGGTAGCAAGTCGCCAAGGCAAACAAGTTGTCTGACGATGATGTAGGCCAGAAGAATGTTACGAAAAGGTTGTGAAGGTTATTTGGCTCATGTAGTGGATACACGGGTTGTGAATTCAGACATGGGGCAGATACCTATAGTTAATGAGTTTGGGGATGTCTTTCCAGAAGAACTTTCGGGACTACTTCCAGACAGAGAAATAGAGTTTGTGATTGATTTAGTACCGGGGACAGCGCCGATATCAAAAGCGCTGTATCGAATGGCTCCGGTAGAAATGAAAGAGTTGATGATCCAGCTACAAGAGTTGTTGGATAAGAAGTACATCCAACCTAGTGTATCTCCGTGGGGAGCACCGGTGTTGTTTGTAAAGAAGAAGGATGGTTCGATGAGGTTGTGTATGGATTATAGAGAATTGAATAAGGTGACAATCAAGAACAAATATCCGTTACCAAGAATAGACGATCTATTTGATCAACTTAAGGGAGCGAGATGTTTTTCGAAGATTGACCTAAGAATTGGTTATCATCAGTTGAAGGTGAGAACAGAAGATGTACCAAAGACAGCATTTAGAACTCGTTATGGTCATTATGAGTTCCTAGTGATGTCGTTTGGACTGACAAATGCACCAGCTGCTTTTATGGACTTGATGAACAGAGTATTTAAACCGTATTTGGATAAATTTGTGGTGGTGTTCATTGATGACATTTTGGTTTATTCGAAGACTGAAGAGGAGCATGCTGAACATCTACGAATTGTGTTGGAAACCTTAAGGAAAGAGAAGTTATATGCTAAATTTTCAAAGTGTGAGTTCTGGTTGAAGAAAGTTCAATTTCTGGGGCATGTCATCGATAAAGAGGGAATTTCTGTTGATCCAAAAAAAGTAGAAGCGGTGAAAAATTGGAGACAACCGAAAACACCGACAGAGATTAGAAGTTTCTTGGGATTGGCAGGATATTACCGAAGGTTTATTCAGGATTTCTCGAAAATAGCAACGCCATTAACTAATCTGACAAGGAAGATTGTTAAGTATGTATGGACGGAAAAATGTGAACAAAGTTTTCAGGAATTAAAGAAGCGACTAAGTGAAGCACCTGTGTTATCTTTACCAGATAGTACGGGAGGTTTTACAGTGTATAGTGATGCGTCACACAAAGGACTAGGTTGCGTATTAATGCAGAATGGTAAAGTCATTGCGTACGCGTCACGACAGTTAAAAGACTATGAGAAGGGATACCCTACCCATGACCTTGAGTTGGCTGCGGTAGTGTTTGCCCTTAAGATTTGGAGACATTATCTCTACGGAGAAAAGTGTGAGATATACACAGATCATAAGAGTCTGAAGTACATCTTTACACAAAAGGAATTAAACATGAGGCAGAGGAGATGGTTAGAATTGATCAAGGACTATGATTGTGATATTCTATATCATCCAGGAAAGGCTAATGTGGTGGCAGATGCTTTAAGCAGAAAGAGCGAAGAAAAATTGTTTGTAATAACAGACCAGGAAAAGTTAGTAAGAGAAATGGAGAAAATGGAGTTGGAGGTGAAAAATCCGAAGAATTCAGATAACATAATAGAAATGGAAGTAAGTCCAACTTTATTAGACAAGGTGAAAGAATCACAAGGGAATGATGAAGAATGTAATAACATAAAGAAGCGGTTGGCTGAAGGCGAAGAGCTGAAGTATAAGATCGATGGTACTGGATTGATGAGATTTGAAGGAAGAATTTGGGTGCCTGCAGTACCAGAGTTACGAGGCGAGATTCTTCAAGAAGCGCACAATACGAGATACTCAATACACCCAGGAAGTACGAAGATGTATCAAGATTTGCGTCAACATTATTGGTGGCCAAATATTAAGAGAGAGGTTGCTGAATGCGTCAGCCGCTGTTTAACTTGTCAAAGAGTCAAGGCAGAGCATCAACGACTAAGTGGATTATTACAGCCGTTGGAAATTCCAGAATGGAAATGGGAGCACGTCACGATGGATTTTGTGGTAGGACTTCCAGCAACACAAAAGGGTTACGATGCTATATGGGTAATTGTCGACCGTCTTACAAAATCAGCACACTTTTTGCCGATTAAGATTAGGTATAATTTGGATCAGCTAGCAAAATTGTATATCAAGAAAATTATTTCGAGACATGGAGTGCCAGTATCAATCGTGTCTGATAGAGATCCGCGCTTCACTTCAAACTTTTGGAGAAGTCTTCAAGAAAGAATGGGGACACAATTAAGGTTGAGTACTGCGTATCATCCACAGACAGATGGGCAAAGTGAGAGAACGATTCAAACCTTAGAGGATATGCTCAGAGCCTGTGTGATGGATTTCAAGGGAAGCTGGGAAGATCATCTTTCGTTGGTGGAGTTTGCGTATAACAATAGTTATCATGCAAGGATTGGTATGCCACCGTATGAAGCCCTGTATGGGAGAAAGTGCAGAACGCCCTTATGTTGGGACGAGGTAGGTGAAAGAAGATTGTTGGGGCTAGAATTGGTTCAGCAGACGGTGGAGATTATCAAAGTGATAAGAGCTCGACTAGTAGCAGCTCAAGATCGACAAAAGAAGTACGCAGATATTCATCGCAAGAAAAGAGATTTCGAAGTGGGAAGCTATGTATTTCTGAAGGTATCTCCTTGGAAGGGGAAGATAAGATTTGGGAAGAAAGGTAAACTGAGTCCAAGGTTTATTGGACCGTTTGAAATACTGAAGACGATAGGGGAAGTCGCGTATGAGGTAGCTCTACCTCCTGAACTGGAACATATTCACAATGTGTTTCATGTGTCAGTGTTGCGTCCGTACAAGCCGGATTACAAGCATGTGATATCATACGATCCGATTCAAGTCGAGAAAGACTTATCGTACGAGGAGGTTCCTATAGAAATTTTGGATAGGAAAGAGCAGAAATTGAGAAATAAGGTTATACATTCTGTTAAAGTGCTCTGGAGGAACCACAATGCTAAAGAAGCTACGTGGGAACTCGAGGAAAAGATGAGGAAAGAGTTTTCCAATCTTTTTGAGTAACCGTAATGAAATTCCGAAGACGAAATTCTTATAAGGAGGGGAGAATGTAATAACCAAGAATTTCTGTGATATATTGTAGATGAGTATTACCTAATCAATAATATTTTATGGATGATGACATGATTATGTGGTTAGTATGATATAATGTTTAAAGAAAGTCTCGCTAATAAGTTATATAAGTTAATGAACTAATTTAAGTATTTTAATAATCTAGGAAATAGATTTAAGAGGTTAAACCCTAAGTAAGTACTCAATAAACTTGAATAAGACAAGTCTAATTGGGTTATGTAAGTTAATTAACATTATTGATTGATGTGAATGTATAAATATCAATAATAATGAGTAATAGTTCATGAGATAATATGGTTAATATTACTAAGGATGGCTAGTGGTTTAAATAAGCCCAATAATTATTTAAGCCTTGGACATGTAGATAATTTGATTATTAAGCTAGACCACTATTAAATTTAATGGGCAAGTATGCTAGTAGCACAATTATTTAAGAGTGGAGGCCCAAGTTCATAGTATTTAGTAAGTCAAACTAGTTAATTAAAAGTCCAATAGGTTATTTATGGAAAGCCCAAAACAATTTTTTTTATGGCCCAACTTGTAGCCCAATTGATGAGGGTACTTTAGACATTTTGTATGCTAGATTTTTCCATAAAAGCAAAAGCAAGATTTGGGGATAAGAAGGCCACTTGGCCGGCCAAGCAAGGAGAGAATAAAGGGGATGGATGTAATTATTATTTGCTACACATCATCCAAAAGATAATTACTTAATTAACTAGGTGTCATGTTGTTTATGGAGCCACCATACTAGTAACTTATCTTGTAATAATTAGAGGGAGAGAGATAGCAAAAAGGTGGGGAAAATGTGTATAGATACATATCTTATATCTATACAAGATTATCCAACAAAAAGCTAATCTCTTTTTATTTCTACTTTTATTCTACTTTATCTTATTTTCTCTTAAACTAGCTAAGCAAAAGCATAAGAGAGAGAGAGAGAGAGAGAGAAGTTCGGTGGGGAAGAGGAGAGAAAGAGGAAGGAAATTCACCATTGATGCACCCAAAGTTTATCTCTTACTTTGGAAGAAAAAGAAAGTGTGCCCAAAAATCAAGGTGAAAACTAATCTAGCTTATTCTTTTTTTTTTGGTTGATTTTGGTTATCTAAGGTTTATGATCTAGAGGTCTAAAACCCTCTATCTACATGTTTTATATAGTTTCATGTATGGATCTAACATATTTGAGTGTTAGAAAGTGAATCAAAAGGATAGAAAAGAAACTAGTTTTGTTTTGTAAGAAAACTCTAGTTTTTTTCACATCCTTTGATCGACTACCGTTTTTGATCTACACCTTCTTTTTGTGATCCGTCAAAGAGGGGTGCTAGATATGTAAGTTAACTACTAAACCCAAGTGGTAGCATTCAAAAATATTGAATACACAAGTGGTAGCAACTGTTTTAGCAAAAACAGTTTGGTCTTTTGAAAGAAAAATAAACTGTTTTTGGTCAGTCAAAGAAAGGGGTATTTTCGTCATTTTTCTAGTATTTAAAAATTCTGGAAAAATTTGGGAGAGTAATATGATGAGTTATCTTTCAAACCCAAGTGGAATCACCTAAAAAGGAGTTGTAGATTTCCGTATGGACTGAATTTAGCAAAGTAGGTAAAATTTAAAAATTTCAAAACGGGGTCTGCCCAAAATTTTGAAAGGGCAATTTCGGCCACTTAAAATATGAAATAAATTCCAGCCTTTTGGGACATGAAAATATATGTCATAAAGTAGCTCCTGTCCAAAAATGAGCTCATTCCGACTTAAAATGACCAAGTTATGATCATTCCAAGATTTTTCAAAGATAGCATCACCGTTGACCAACCTTACCAGAAAGACAGTGAAGTTCATTTGGACGGAGAAATGTGAAGAGAGTTTCATGGAATTGAAGAAGAGGCTCAGTCAGGCACCTGTGTTGACTTTACCAGACAACACGGGAGGATTTGTAGTGTATAGTGATGCGTCACACAAGGGTCTTGGTTGTGTACTGATGCAGCATGGCAAGGTTATTGCGTACGCTTCACGTCAGCTGAAGGACTATGAGAAGGGTTATCCGACTCATGACCTGGAATTAGCAGCAGTAGTTTTTGCCTTGAAGATTTGGAGGCATTATTTGTATGGCGAGAAGTGTGAGATATATACAGATCACAAGAGTCTGAAGTATATCTTCACGCAGAAAGAGCTAAATATGAGGCAGCGCCGATGGCTAGAATTGATCAAGGATTATGATTGTGAGATTCTGTACCATCCAGGAAAAGCAAATGTAGTGGCAGATGCCCTGAGCAGAAAAGGCAGAGAGAAGTTACTGAAGTTGACCATTCAAGAGGAATTGGTGAAAGATTTCGAACGACTTGACTTAGAAGTTAAGTATTCGATGGAGACAAACGAGAAATTATTTACAGTAGCAGCGAGCCCGACTTTATTAGATAAGGTTAAAGAGGCTCAAGAGAAGGACGAAGATTGCAACAACATCAAGAAGCGGTTAGCTGAAGGGGATGAATTGAAATACAAGATTGATGGCACCGGACTGCTGAGATTCGAAGGGCGAATTTGGGTACCGCTAGTACCAGAACTAAGAGAAGAGATTTTGCGAGAAGTGCATAGTACGAGGTACTCGATACACCCAGGAAGCACAAAAATGTATCAAGACTTGCGTCAACACTTTTGGTGGCCAAACATGAAGAGAGAGGTTGCAGAATGCGTCAGCAGATGTCTAACTTGTCAGAGAGTCAAGGCAGAGCATCAACGACCGAGTGGATTACTACAGCCTTTAGAGATTCCAGAGTGGAAGTGGGAGCACATCACGATGGATTTTGTGGTGGGACTTCCAGCAACGCAAAAAGGACACGATGCCATATGGGTGATTATAGATCGTCTTACGAAGTCAGCTCACTTTTTGCCGATCAAGATCAGGTATAATTTGGACCAGCTAGCCAAATTGTATATCAAAGAAATTATCTCGAGGCATGGCGTACCGGTATCTATTGTGTCGGATAGAGATCCGCGATTCACGTCAAACTTTTGGAAGAGCCTTCAGGAAAGAATGGGGACGCAACTACGGATGAGCACCGCGTATCATCCGCAGACCGATGGGCAAAGCGAGAGAACAATTCAAACACTTGAAGACATGCTCAGAGCTTGTGTGATGGACTTCAAGGGTAGCTGGGAGGATCATCTTCCATTAGTAGAGTTCGCATACAACAATAGTTATCACGCCAGCATCGGAATGCCGCCGTACGAAGCACTGTATGGAAGGAAATGTAGAACGCCCTTATGCTGGGATGAAGTGGGTGAACGTCGATTGTTGGGACCAGAACTGGTACAGCAAACTATAGAGATCATCAAGGTGATAAGAGCCCGATTGGTAGCAGCTCAAGATCGCCAAAAGAAGTATGCAGACTTACATCGCCAGAAGAGAGATTTTGAGGTGGGAAGCCATGCATTTTTGAAAGTATCTCCCTGGAAAGGGAAGATAAGGTTTGGAAAGAAAGGTAAACTGAGTCCGAGATTTATTGGACCTTTTGAGATCTTAAGAAAGATAGGCGAAGTGGCGTACGAGGTAGCTCTACCTCCTGAACTGGAACATATTCATAATGTGTTTCATGTGTCAGTGCTACGACCATACAAGCCTGATTACAAGCACGTGATATCGTACGAGCCAATTCAGGTCGAAAAGGATTTGTCGTACGAGGAAATTCCAGTTGAAATTTTAGATAGAAAAGAACAGAAATTACGAAATAAGGTTATACATTCTGTAAAGGTTCTTTGGAGGAACCACAATGCTGAAGAAGCTACGTGGGAACTCGAAGAAACGATGAGGGAAAGTTATCCACATATTTTTGAGTAAACCTGTAAGTAATTCCGGGGACGGAATTCTTATAAGGGGAGGAGGATGTAATAACCGTGAATTTTAAGTCACTATATATGTATATACATTATTAATATTTAAAAACTTTGTGTTATACAGTGATTTAATATGTGACAACATATGTGAAATGGTGCATGGGTCAATTAACATGTATGTTATAGTTATGGATATATACATTTATAGGTTTCATTAAAAATGAAAGCCTCGTAACCTAATTATAAATTAGGTGAGACAATTAAATAATCTAAGGGTTATGGTAATAAGGAGATGTTAGTATTTAAAATGTATACTAACTTAAGTGGATAATCTTATTATTTCAAGTGACTAATAATTTTAAACCTAATTCTTGTGAACCTAATTAGGTTATGAGCTAAAGTCACATGTATAGGTAATTAAATTTCATAAGATTAGGAATGGAAACCCTAAATAATTAAATTGGGTAACATATATTAAAATTGTTAGACTATGTTTATTACATAGCCCAAAACAATTAAAGGAGAAGCCCAAAAGAAATAAATGCAAGCCCAAACTTAGCCCACTTGATTAAGGGTATTTTAGACATTTGATTTATCTAATTTATGCATTAAAATAAAAGCTAAATGAAGGAGTTAGTGGGCATAAATATGGCTGGCCACATTAGCCTTTTAAGGTAACTAATTAAGCTAAGCAAGGTCCATTTGTAGTAACTCTTACACAAAAGGACATGGTTGTCAAGCTCCCATTGGTTGCCACTTTATTAAGCATCCTTAATCATGATTAGACTAATTAAAGTGATAAGGCAAAGCTTCTATCCATTGGTTAAAGAAAGTATGGGGGATAATAGCTAGATACACTAAGTGTATCTATATTTTTTGTAAGTATCCTTTTACTTCATCTTTTCATTTCATTTCATTTCTTCTCTCATTCTTCCTCTTATAATTTCTCCCAAGCTAGCCACTTCTAGAGAGAGAAAGGAGAGAGAGGTTTGGCCATATATATAGAGAGAGAGGAGTGCTAGTTTGTTAATGCATCCAAAGTTCATCACTTACTTTGGTAAATCAAGGAAGGTTGCCATTAAATCAAGGTATAACATAACCTTCATTTTCTTCTTTTACTTTGTTTTTTTTTTTTTTTTTTTTTCTTTAGCTTGAGTTTTGTTGGGGTTATGAACAAATACTCAAGATACCCTAGTCCTACATATCATAATGTATAGAACTAAGTATTTTGAGTGTTAGATCAAAGGCTTAGAGGAAGAATATGAGCATATGTTCTCCAAGGGTGAAAACTCTTGTTTTCTTCCACTAAATCTTGTGTAACTCAAGTTTTCCAACTTAGATTTGTGATCCGTCGAAGGGGGGTGCTAGATGCATGAGTTATCTAGTAAACCCAAGTGATAGAACACAAATCTAACAAGTTTTGAATCCTTTGGAGCTGATTTCCCCAAAATAGCGCACTTAGAATGTTAAGGGTTCAAAAACCCTAAAATAGTTTCTGTCCTATTTTTCTTGGGTCTGTTTCGGACAGCTTCATGTCCCTTAAAAATCTGGGAAAATTCACAGAGGTACCTTGAGAAGTTATCTACGTGTAGGAAAAAGAACGGACACGTTTCGAGTTATAGATTGTGCGTAATGACTATTTCCGTAAAGGACTCCTAAAACTTTACCGTCGAATATCTCACTGTGTATACACTGAAAAATTCTGAAATTTTTACAGTAGGTTCATATATGTTAGAAGAACATACCCTGAAAATTTCAGATTTTTCTGAGCAAAACTCAATTTATTAAAAATAAAGCAAGATCCGAGTGTTTTGGGAACTTTAAAAATAGTAGATCAATTTCTAAAATTCCAGAAAAATTTGGGGATCCTTATAGGTTCATATTGTGTCAAAGTACAGAAGCTGAGAATTTTTGGAGTAAGTTTACTATTTTTCCTAAAAATGGTTAAGTTATGAATAAAAGGAAATAAATAGTTAAATGATGTCTTTAATAAGAAAAAGGTGATTTTTATGCTTGAATACTCATAATATATCATATCATGACTATCTTAGAGCATTTTGGTAATTTATGATAATAAATATTATTTATGACCTTTTATGGATATTAAATAAGAGGTTTAATAAATGATGAACAATTAGAATAAATTATTTATTAATCCAATAAATTATTAGAATATTATTATGATATTAATAATATTAGAATATGATAGTGATAAGTAAATAAAAATATTAAGAATAAAATTTCTTTAAAATATTATTAAATGGTTAATAATATTTGATTTAAGCATTGATAAATGATTAAAGTATTATTAAATAATTAATAATATTAGTAATAGAATAAGATATTATTAAATGATTAATAATATTAGTAAATGAATAAAATATTATTAAATGATTAATAATATTAAAGGATTAATGATACTAAAGCATAAGTAAGATATTATTAAAGTAATAATATTAATTAAAATATTATTAAGTAGATTAATAATATTAGTAAGGTATTAAAATATTATTAACTTTATTAAGATGTTAATAATATTAGTAAGCAAATGAAAATATTATTAGGGAACTAATAATACTAAGAGGTGAATTAAATATTATCAAGATCAATAATATTATGTGGTTATAGTAACATTATCAAGACATGATAATGTTTATAAGAACTAAATATAATGCATAATATTTATGTGATTACATAATCTAATGTATACTATGACTAATTGAAAGATTAACTATAGGTCTCTCAAAGGAAGATAATTTAACTGCATAATGGATATAAATTAATTGCGTAGCCGTAATCTGCAGACGAGGCAAGTGTCCTAACTCAAACTCGAGTTATTATTTTCAAAGCATGTTAGTGAATAATTATTGATGATTATTCACATCTATATTGATTATTGAAATTCGTACTTTGTTCAATTGAATTCATGTTCTATTATTATTGAACTGTGAATTAAATTAAAGTTCTTTCATTTATGAACTATTTATGAGATAGATCTATGCTAATTGTATCAGCTAGATCAAGCATGTTTAAATTTGTTAAATCAAATGTATTTTAAAAAGCTGTTCTTATTAAATTGATATGATAAGAACTCTTGACTGAGAAAAGGACGAATTTGATTAAGGCATGACATCGATGCCGGAATATTAAGTGTTTATGCATAAATCACGGGGTATGAAAGGCTGATCCCCTTGAATACTAAAACTTATTAAGAGGTCCAGTTTAAATTACTGAGAACCTTGGCAAATGTTCATGGTTATCTCAAAACCACTCAGTTCATATTATTCAATTATTCGAATATTCAATTGTTGATTATTAATTCATGTTCCTTCACAACCTTATATTATTGTTGAACATTGAAAGCAAAACTTCTTTCTAGTCATGATATATCTCCCTTGTATATAAACTTACTAAGCAAATTAGTTGCTTACCCTTGCTATATCATGACATTTATTTCAGCTAAGCCTGAAGGATCCAATACGAAGGACAAAGGCAAGGGCAAGATCCAGGAATAGTTTGGAATGAATATTAATTATTATTATCTAATGGAAGTTCTTATGTAAACCTTTTGTAATATGAATGGTGTGTTTAAGTTAAGGTTAAGAAGACCTTGGGACCATGCTATGGAAACTTTATTATAATGAACAATGTATGTTTATTATTTCGTAATAGTTATAGAATGCTTATGATGATGATAGATCGTGAGCACCGAATCTAAGGTTAGAGAACCTGGATTTGGGGGCGTCACAGGTTGGTATCAAAGCTGTAGGTTATAAACATTAGAAATGCGAAACCTAGGTTATAACCTTAGTAGAAAACTCTTATAGAGTATGTTAGGAGATGGATTGTGGAAATTTATCGAGTTTGTGTTGTACTTAATAAAATATTATTTCATTTTATCAATGAATATATTTTATTGTGGTACTGATGTTGGTTTTATTTATGGTGATTGTAGGATGTCTGACGAGCGCCAGGACAGTCACTCAGTAGATCAGGAGGTCATTAAGCGTGAGGTTACGGAAGAAGCCCCTCAGGGTCCTCTTATAGGGGATTTGTTGAGGAGAATCAATCAATTGGAAGGCAGGGTGGGAGAACTGGAGGTTGAAAACCACACACTTCAGTTAACAGAAGGTCAATACAAGGAGGCGGCTTATCAAGCCCATATGGAGGTAATCGAGCAGAAGGGAAAGTTGGATGAGTCCCAGTTGCAAGTTGAGATGCTGAGGGTACAGCTAGAGCATGAAAAGGCAAAGTTCGGAGAGCTGAGTATAGAGCATCTGGCGATGCGAGGTGAGTTTGACATGGAGATTGCAGACAAGATTCGCGTGGAGGAGGCATTTTATGAGTCAGCCCAGCGGGTGGACCAATTGGAGTTAGAACTGCAGGCCATGAAGGTCAGGGCCGAGACTTTAGGACTGGCGCTAGACACAGCGTATGAGGGCCAGCGCAGTGGGACTAGGAGGGCGCAGTTCGAGATAGGAGAGTCGAGTCGATCCGTTCGACGTAGAGCTATGGAGGGGTGGTTTCCCCCGGAGCCTGTTCAGGTGACCCAGCAGGGCCACCAGTGATGATTATGCTGTGGACTAGTTGTAGATAGAGGCATTAGTACCCCTTTTGTGTAATAGGGTTTTATGTTGATGTAAACCTCAGCAGGTGTGAGGTAGTAGGTAGTTAGGTAGTATCCCTATTTGTGTTTGTAGGGAAGTATCATTTTGAGTTAATCCCATCTTTTGTGTTTAAAATGGGATAGTAGTATTTATAAGAATATACCTGTATTAATCATGTGAGACACTAAAGATTGGTATATGAATATAAATGCATTATTATTATGATATGTGTTGAAAAATTTTAAATAGTAAATTTTCTATTTAATGTTATGTGAGTCTAGTAGACTGATTTGGAAAATTTTCTTTAAAAACAAACTTAACCCACTAATTAGGGAGAAAGACTTCCAAAATCTTGGTAATTTAAAACTCTCCCATAATGATCATATGATTGTTGAATACAGTAGCGTGTTACATGCTAAGTACTTATATGATAATAAAACCCGAGTAACGTGTTAGAATTTTGTTCCACTAGATAATGCCGCCCAGACGTGTACTAAGGAACCAAGAGATCGAAGAGTCAGTTAATAATGCAGCGGGAGCTCAACCAAACCCAATGCAAGACTTTATCAACATGATGACTGAAGCTATGAGGAATCAAGCTCAACCTGCAGGAAATCAGGCGGGAAACCAATTAGCCAACTTTAAGGACTTCAAGGCCGTAGGACCACCGGAGTTTAGAGGAACAGCAGACCCGTTAGAGGCCCAGACATGGATGAAGGAGATTGAGAAGGCCTTCATTATTGCTAGAGTAGCAGAAGAACAGAAAACAATTTTTGCTACCTACTTAATGAAGGGTGAGGCTAACTATTGGTGGGAGGCCAACCAGAACAAAGCCGGGACTGGAATCGTGACTTGGGAAGCGTTCAAGAAGTTGTTCTTTGAGAACTACTTCCCTGAGAGTACACAAGCGAGAATGGAGATCAAATTTTTGGAATTGAAGCAGGAGAATATGTCAGTGTCAGAGTACGCTGCAAAGTTTAATGAATTGGCCAGATTCGCTCCACATCAGGTAGACACGGAGGTGAGGAAAGCAAGAAGGTTCGAAAATGGACTAAAGCCGTGGATTTATAGTAAGGTAGCGGTTCTACAAATCACGTCATTCTCAACTCTGTTGGAGAAAGCTCTCATAGCAGAAGGTGGAAGCGAAGCAGTCTCAAAGTACAATCGGGAGAAGAATAAGAAGAAAGTAGAAGGTGGGAATCAGAATGTTAGCGGTGGCGGTAGCAACAACAAGAAGCGGAAATGGAGCAGTGGGGGTAGTAATTTGGAGATTCAGCAAGGAAGTGTCCAACAAAAGAAGTCAGTGTGTGGAAACTGTGGAAAGGGTCACTCGGGAGAGTGCTTGAAAGGAAAAACGGTATGTTATACCTGTGGACAAGAAGGGCATACCTCACCTAATTGTTCTAAGGTGAAGAAGGGAGGTTGTTTTAACTGTGGTGAATTGGGACATCGGATCAAGGATTGCCCAAAGAAGAAAAGCACAGATGGCGGAAACGGCAATAGGGGCAATAACACTAAGACAACCAGTGGAGGACCAACCCAGCCAAACAAGCCGACAGCGAGGACATTCAATATGACAGTGCAAGATGCCGTGGCATCCAGGGAGGTGGTGTCAGGTATAATTCTGATTAACGATATAAATGCCCATGTGTTATTCGATTCGGGAGCTTCATGTTCTTTTGTATCTGATGAATTTGCTCAAAGATTAAGTTTACCTCGTGAACTATTAGAACACCCAATGAATGTAGAAGTAGCAAACAAAGAAATTATTCCTGTAGACTACATACATAGGAACTGTTGTGCTGATGTACGAGGGTTTAAGCTTAACGTGGATTTGATACCGATTCATCTTGGAGAGTTTGATGTAATCCTCGGGATGGATTGGTTATCAAGTCACAGAGCGATCATTGACTGTAAGAAAAAGTGCGTACACCTAAAGACTCCGAATAAGTCAAAGGTGGTATTTTATGGCAGTAAATCGCTGAGACAATCTTGTTGTCTGACGATGATGCAAGCAAAGAAGTTGCTTAGGAAAGGTTGTATAGGTTATTTGGCTCACATTGTGGATACCCGCAGAGTCGAGGGTGAACTGGGTCAGATACCTATTGTAAGGGAATTCGTTGACGTCTTCCCAGATGAGATTTCGGGATTGCCGCCAGATAGAGAGATAGAGTTTGTTATCGATTTGGCACCAGGGACATCACCGGTATACAAAGCGCCGTATCGTATGGCTCCGGTAGAAATGAAGGAACTGATGATTCAACTACAAGAATTGTTAGATAAGGGATACATTCGACCGAGCGTATCACCGTGGGGAGCACCAGTCTTATTCGTAAAGAAGAAGGATGGGTCATTAAGGCTTTGTATCGACTACCGGGAGTTGAACAAGGTCACCATTAAGAACAAGTACCCGTTGCCCAGGATCGACGATTTGTTTGATCAGTTGAAGGGGGCAAAATATTTTTCAAAAATCGACTTGAGGATCGGTTATCACCAACTGAAGGTGAGGCAAGAGGATGTTCCAAAGACGGCATTCAGAACTCGGTATGGACACTTTGAGTTTCTGGTAATGTCTTTTGGGTTGACGAATGCGCCAGCAGCATTCATGGACTTGATGAACAGAGTGTTTAAACTGTATTTGGATAAGTTTGTTGTCGTGTTCATCGATGACATTCTGGTATATTCAGAGACAGAGGAAGAGCACGCTGAACATCTAAGGATAGTGTTGGAGACGTTAAGGAGGGAGAAGTTGTATGCAAAGTTCTCTAAGTGTGAGTTTTGGTTGCGGAGAGTGCAGTTTTTGGGTCACGTTATCGACATGGATGGTGTTTCGGTGGATCCAGTAAAGGTAGAAGCGGTTATCAACTGGGAACAGCCAAAGACGCCGACAGAAATTAGGAGTTTCTTGGGATTAGCAGGATACTATCGGAGATTCATCCAAGATTTTTCAAAGATAGCATCACCGTTGACCAACCTTACCAGAAAGACAGTGAAGTTCATTTGGACGGAGAAATGTGAAGAGAGTTTCATGGAATTGAAGAAGAGGCTCAGTCAGGCACCTGTGTTGACTTTACCAGACAACACGGGAGGATTTGTAGTGTATAGTGATGCGTCACACAAGGGTCTTGGTTGTGTACTGATGCAGCATGGCAAGGTTATTGCGTACGCTTCACGTCAGCTGAAGGACTATGAGAAGGGTTATCCGACTCATGACCTGGAATTAGCAGCAGTAGTTTTTGCCTTGAAGATTTGGAGGCATTATTTGTATGGCGAGAAGTGTGAGATATATACAGATCACAAGAGTCTGAAGTATATCTTCACGCAGAAAGAGCTAAATATGAGGCAGCGCCGATGGCTAGAATTGATCAAGGATTATGATTGTGAGATTCTGTACCATCCAGGAAAAGCAAATGTAGTGGCAGATGCCCTGAGCAGAAAAGGCAGAGAGAAGTTACTGAAGTTGACCATTCAAGAGGAATTGGTGAAAGATTTCGAACGACTTGACTTAGAAGTTAAGTATTCGATGGAGACCAACGAGAAATTATTTACAGTAGCAGCGAGCCCGACTTTATTAGATAAGGTTAAAGAGGCTCAAGAGAAGGACGAAGATTGCAACAACATCAAGAAGCGGTTAGCTGAAGGGGATGAATTGAAATACAAGATTGATGGCACCGGACTGCTGAGATTCGAAGGGCGAATTTGGGTACCGCTAGTACCAGAACTAAGAGAAGAGATTTTGCGAGAAGTGCATAGTACGAGGTACTCGATACACCCAGGAAGCACAAAAATGTATCAAGACTTGCGTCAACACTTTTGGTGGCCAAACATGAAGAGAGAGGTTGCAGAATGCGTCAGCAGATGTCTAACTTGTCAGAGAGTCAAGGCAGAGCATCAACGACCGAGTGGATTACTACAGCCTTTAGAGATTCCAGAGTGGAAGTGGGAGCACATCACGATGGATTTTGTGGTGGGACTTCCAGCAACGCAAAAAGGACACGATGCCATATGGGTGATTATAGATCGTCTTACGAAGTCAGCTCACTTTTTGCCGATCAAGATCAGGTATAATTTGGACCAGCTAGCCAAATTGTATATCAAAGAAATTATCTCGAGGCATGGCGTACCGGTATCTATTGTGTCGGATAGAGATCCGCGATTCACGTCAAACTTTTGGAAGAGCCTTCAGGAAAGAATGGGGACGCAACTACGGATGAGCACCGCGTATCATCCGCAGACCGATGGGCAAAGCGAGAGAACAATTCAAACACTTGAAGACATGCTCAGAGCTTGTGTGATGGACTTCAAGGGTAGCTGGGAGGATCATCTTCCATTAGTAGAGTTCGCATACAACAATAGTTATCACGCCAGCATCGGAATGCCGCCGTACGAAGCACTGTATGGAAGGAAATGTAGAACGCCCTTATGCTGGGATGAAGTGGGTGAACGTCGATTGTTGGGACCAGAACTGGTACAGCAAACTATAGAGATCATCAAGGTGATAAGAGCCCGATTGGTAGCAGCTCAAGATCGCCAAAAGAAGTATGCAGACTTACATCGCCAGAAGAGAGATTTTGAGGTGGGAAGCCATGCATTTTTGAAAGTATCTCCCTGGAAAGGGAAGATAAGGTTTGGAAAGAAAGGTAAACTGAGTCCGAGATTTATTGGACCTTTTGAGATCTTAAGAAAGATAGGCGAAGTGGCGTACGAGGTAGCTCTACCTCCTGAACTGGAACATATTCATAATGTGTTTCATGTGTCAGTGCTACGACCATACAAGCCTGATTACAAGCACGTGATATCGTACGAGCCAATTCAGGTCGAAAAGGATTTGTCGTACGAGGAAATTCCAGTTGAAATTTTAGATAGAAAAGAACAGAAATTACGAAATAAGGTTATACATTCTGTAAAGGTTCTTTGGAGGAACCACAATGCTGAAGAAGCTACGTGGGAACTCGAAGAAACGATGAGGGAAAGTTATCCACATATTTTTGAGTAAACCTGTAAGTAATTCCGGGGACGGAATTCTTATAAGGGGAGGAGGATGTAATAACCGTGAATTTTAAGTCACTATATATGTATATACATTATTAATATTTAAAAACTTTGTGTTATACAGTGATTTAATATGTGACAACATATGTGAAATGGTGCATGGGTCAATTAACATGTATGTTATAGTTATGGATATATACATTTATAGGTTTCATTAAAAATGAAAGCCTCGTAACCTAATTATAAATTAGGTGAGACAATTAAATAATCTAAGGGTTATGGTAATAAGGAGATGTTAGTATTTAAAATGTATACTAACTTAAGTGGATAATCTTATTATTTCAAGTGACTAATAATTTTAAACCTAATTCTTGTGAACCTAATTAGGTTATGAGCTAAAGTCACATGTATAGGTAATTAAATTTCATAAGATTAGGAATGGAAACCCTAAATAATTAAATTGGGTAACATATATTAAAATTGTTAGACTATGTTTATTACATAGCCCAAAACAATTAAAGGAGAAGCCCAAAAGAAATAAATGCAAGCCCAAACTTAGCCCACTTGATTAAGGGTATTTTAGACATTTGATTTATCTAATTTATGCATTAAAATAAAAGCTAAATGAAGGAGTTAGTGGGCATAAATATGGCTGGCCACATTAGCCTTTTAAGGTAACTAATTAAGCTAAGCAAGGTCCATTTGTAGTAACTCTTACACAAAAGGACATGGTTGTCAAGCTCCCATTGGTTGCCACTTTATTAAGCATCCTTAATCATGATTAGACTAATTAAAGTGATAAGGCAAAGCTTCTATCCATTGGTTAAAGAAAGTATGGGGGATAATAGCTAGATACACTAAGTGTATCTATATTTTTTGTAAGTATCCTTTTACTTCATCTTTTCATTTCATTTCATTTCTTCTCTCATTCTTCCTCTTATAATTTCTCCCAAGCTAGCCACTTCTAGAGAGAGAAAGGAGAGAGAGGTTTGGCCATATATATAGAGAGAGAGGAGTGCTAGTTTGTTAATGCATCCAAAGTTCATCACTTACTTTGGTAAATCAAGGAAGGTTGCCATTAAATCAAGGTATAACATAACCTTCATTTTCTTCTTTTACTTTGTTTTTTTTTTTTTTTTTTCTTTAGCTTGAGTTTTGTTGGGGTTATGAACAAATACTCAAGATACCCTAGTCCTACATATCATAATGTATAGAACTAAGTATTTTGAGTGTTAGATCAAAGGCTTAGAGGAAGAATATGAGCATATGTTCTCCAAGGGTGAAAACTCTTGTTTTCTTCCACTAAATCTTGTGTAACTCAAGTTTTCCAACTTAGATTTGTGATCCGTCGAAGGGGGGTGCTAGATGCATGAGTTATCTAGTAAACCCAAGTGATAGAACACAAATCTAACAAGTTTTGAATCCTTTGGAGCTGATTTCCCCAAAATAGCGCACTTAGAATGTTAAGGGTTCAAAAACCCTAAAATAGTTTCTGTCCTATTTTTCTTGGGTCTGTTTCGGACAGCTTCATGTCCCTTAAAAATCTGGGAAAATTCACAGAGGTACCTTGAGAAGTTATCTACGTGTAGGAAAAAGAACGGACACGTTTCGAGTTATAGATTGTGCGTAATGACTATTTCCGTAAAGGACTCCTAAAACTTTACCGTCGAATATCTCACTGTGTATACACTGAAAAATTCTGAAATTTTTACAGTAGGTTCATATATGTTAGAAGAACATACCCTGAAAATTTCAGATTTTTCTGAGCAAAACTCAATTTATTAAAAATAAAGCAAGATCCGAGTGTTTTGGGAACTTTAAAAATAGTAGATCAATTTCTAAAATTCCAGAAAAATTTGGGGATCCTTATAGGTTCATATTGTGTCAAAGTACAGAAGCTGAGAATTTTTGGAGTAAGTTTACTATTTTTCCTAAAAATGGTTAAGTTATGAATAAAAGGAAATAAATAGTTAAATGATGTCTTTAATAAGAAAAAGGTGATTTTTATGCTTGAATACTCATAATATATCATATCATGACTATCTTAGAGCATTTTGGTAATTTATGATAATAAATATTATTTATGACCTTTTATGGATATTAAATAAGAGGTTTAATAAATGATGAACAATTAGAATAAATTATTTATTAATCCAATAAATTATTAGAATATTATTATGATATTAATAATATTAGAATATGATAGTGATAAGTAAATAAAAATATTAAGAATAAAATTTCTTTAAAATATTATTAAATGGTTAATAATATTTGATTTAAGCATTGATAAATGATTAAAGTATTATTAAATAATTAATAATATTAGTAATAGAATAAGATATTATTAAATGATTAATAATATTAGTAAATGAATAAAATATTATTAAATGATTAATAATATTAAAGGATTAATGATACTAAAGCATAAGTAAGATATTATTAAAGTAATAATATTAATTAAAATATTATTAAGTAGATTAATAATATTAGTAAGGTATTAAAATATTATTAACTTTATTAAGATGTTAATAATATTAGTAAGCAAATGAAAATATTATTAGGGAACTAATAATACTAAGAGGTGAATTAAATATTATCAAGATCAATAATATTATGTGGTTATAGTAACATTATCAAGACATGATAATGTTTATAAGAACTAAATATAATGCATAATATTTATGTGATTACATAATCTAATGTATACTATGACTAATTGAAAGATTAACTATAGGTCTCTCAAAGGAAGATAATTTAACTGCATAATGGATATAAATTAATTGCGTAGCCGTAATCTGCAGACGAGGCAAGTGTCCTAACTCAAACTCGAGTTATTATTTTCAAAGCATGTTAGTGAATAATTATTGATGATTATTCACATCTATATTGATTATTGAAATTCGTACTTTGTTCAATTGAATTCATGTTCTATTATTATTGAACTGTGAATTAAATTAAAGTTCTTTCATTTATGAACTATTTATGAGATAGATCTATGCTAATTGTATCAGCTAGATCAAGCATGTTTAAATTTGTTAAATCAAATGTATTTTAAAAAGCTGTTCTTATTAAATTGATATGATAAGAACTCTTGACTGAGAAAAGGACGAATTTGATTAAGGCATGACATCGATGCCGGAATATTAAGTGTTTATGCATAAATCACGGGGTATGAAAGGCTGATCCCCTTGAATACTAAAACTTATTAAGAGGTCCAGTTTAAATTACTGAGAACCTTGGCAAATGTTCATGGTTATCTCAAAACCACTCAGTTCATATTATTCAATTATTCGAATATTCAATTGTTGATTATTAATTCATGTTCCTTCACAACCTTATATTATTGTTGAACATTGAAAGCAAAACTTCTTTCTAGTCATGATATATCTCCCTTGTATATAAACTTACTAAGCAAATTAGTTGCTTACCCTTGCTATATCATGACATTTATTTCAGCTAAGCCTGAAGGATCCAATACGAAGGACAAAGGCAAGGGCAAGATCCAGGAATAGTTTGGAATGAATATTAATTATTATTATCTAATGGAAGTTCTTATGTAAACCTTTTGTAATATGAATGGTGTGTTTAAGTTAAGGTTAAGAAGACCTTGGGACCATGCTATGGAAACTTTATTATAATGAACAATGTATGTTTATTATTTCGTAATAGTTATAGAATGCTTATGATGATGATAGATCGTGAGCACCGAATCTAAGGTTAGAGAACCTGGATTTGGGGGCGTCACACCTTTTGTGTTACTTTATGTAACTTAAGTAAGGTATGTTTATGTTAAGGTAATAGACCTTGGAGTATTGTATAAGACTTTATTATAATGAACAACGTATGTTTATTATTCCGCAATAGTATATAGAATGCTTATGTTGATGATGGATAGTGAGCACCAAACCCGGGGTTGAGAACTCGGATTTGGGGGCGTCACAATATACACATCATCGAACATATATATTCGGATAATACTGATCCTACTTATTTCCTACACCCTCCTTTGATTCTGGACAACTTTTTGCCTGATGACCTACCATCCCACAAATTAAACATGCACCTTGCTTTGGATTGACACAATGAGGAGAGATATTTCCCTCATGTTCGCAATTGTAGCTTACATTTTCCCCTTTCCTGCATACGCCTTCATGTTTCCTTTTACAATTTGTACACTTTCCTATTCTTTTAAAGTTCCCTTGTTATAATCAGGATTTCCTATATCACGGTCATTCATTTTTCTTTTCCCCTTCTGGCTTGGAGTTGCACACGAAATGCTACATTTGGCACCCATCTGATTAATTTGGATTTTTAGTTTATCTTGTTCTTCCATTATTTGGATTAACGCCTTTTGCAATTGACTATTTAATAGCCTTTCTATTTCCCACAACTTTTCCAGATAAGAAACCCTGTTCTGTATATTCTGCACTTCCGTTAATACTTGATCAGCTCCAACTTCCGTGTCTGAATCACTATCTATCAATACCACCATTTCTGGTTCCGGTACTATTTTCCAATATGATCACCTCATCAGGGTTGCTTTCAATGTGAGCCTCTATTTTAGCTATTGGCTTAGATATGTGCTCAGTTGGAGTGATTTACTCCTTCTTCACAATTCGAGAGTATCCTAATCCTTTTCTGCCTGACATCTACACATAAATTATCTTGATTAGTACATAATACATATTATAAACACACAATAACTAATAGTTTTATATAATTTACTTTTTATTTTGTTTTACGATGAATTTATTTAATTCATCTCCTTTAAACTCTATTTGAGTTGTTTGTGTTTTCAACGCTTCCCTTTATCCTAAGGCATCCCCACCTAAGGTTTCTAACCTAAAACTTTGATACCATTATGTGACACCCCCAAATCCGGGTACTTGATGTAAGACCCCAACTTTTTTATGAATAAATATTTAATTTTCTCTAAATGCTATTTTGAATAATAAGGTGTGGATTTGATATAATGTTATAGTTGTAGGTAATATTTACAAATTTTGCAAAGTAAGCAAGTTGTCATAAAATATTCGTTTGGCCGAGGAATATTCGTTTTATCAAGGAATATCAGTACGACGTCACAATCATTAGTGGACCCTACAACGGAATTATTGCTGGATTTAGATAGCGACAAAAATAACCTTTTTATAAAAATAACGGCAAGACTTTTACTGTTAAACTATTAAAATACCCGGTGATAAAAGTACAGTAATACGCGTTGTTGCATAGTAGCATACGGTATTACACAATATCTCTGATTATTGATGCTTACGTAAGAAGTCACTCAATTTTATTCAATTATTGCAACAGTAGCAGCTGCATAGTATCTCATATATTGATTCAATTATTGTCACAGTATCATCTGCACAATATTTTATATTATTAAATCAATAATTGAGACGACAAAGTTATTCATATTATTATTTGCATTATTGACAATGTCTAGAAAGTTTTATCGAGGAAATGGGTTATGTCATCTAATTGCACGCCAATAAGGAGAAGTCCTTATCGGAAAGCCCCCTCTTTCCTAGGAATGATCTGGTTGTTAATATTGTGAGTTATAATATTAATGTTGAATAAATGTTGAAAGATTAAAAATATGTTTATTTAAGTCAAGTGATTTGATATAAATAAAGGAGTTTTTTTATGAAGTATATGTTATAAGCTTTACTTATTATGTGGACCCCACTTACTCATTTTTCAAAATCGTCAGTAGAAAGTTATCTCAGTTTTGTATAACGTGTGTGTGTATGTCAATATAAATATTATATAAATTTTGTTTTATTATTATTATAATAATAATAAAACAAATTTTTTTATATAAAACAGAATACTTTTTATATTTTATATAAAGTTATTCGTTTGATTAGATTATAAATAAAATATATTATATTTTATATAAAGTTTTTGTTTTATTAGAATATTTTATTGCATAGTGATGCATAGTAAAATCACAATTTTCGACGAATTCAGGTGATTGTAGTGCCCATGAAGGTTTTACTGTGCATCCGTGATTATTTTCCTAAATAGTATCCTGCCATTCTCCTATAAATAGGATGCTTAGTTTAGAAATAAAAAGCACATCAGAATCAGAGAATTCTTCTTCTATAATATTGAGCGTATTTCTTTTGAGTTTAAGGAAACTTTGAGTGTAGCAAATAGTGTATGTTTTTTTCAAGAATATCCCCGCTATACCAGTTAGAAGTACTCTCATTTTAAGGTAAGGGGTATTATTTATTTTATATTCGTAAGAGATATTATTTTTCGTATTTGTAGGGAATATTATTTTCGTTCAATATTCGTAAGGAATATTATTTTCGTTCAATATTCGTAAGAAATATTATATTCGTTCAATATTCGTAAGGAATATTATTTTCGTTCAATATTCGTAAGGGATATTATTTTCATTCAATATTCGTAAGAAATAATATTTTCTTCCATACTCTGTAGTATGTAAGTAAAATTATTTCGTTTCATATTCCTAATTCTACACTTATTTTGATAAGTATTGCTTTTATACTCCTTGAAATTAGTAGAATATCCTTGAAATTTGCGCTTCATCTAGTATCGTTTCACTAAAATATTTTTCTGAACATTCTTATAAAATTTTAATCTTTTCATGCCGGAGTACTATTCATACATACGGTACTATTTATACGGTACTATTCACAGGGTACTATTTACTCAGGTATTATTCACCCAGGGTACTATTCACGACAAAAATTGATTTCTTTTCTGTTCAAATTATTTTTGATACATGAATATCATTCTTGAATTTTACTCCACAATTAATTATCATGTTAAAAATTTGGACATTCTTAAACTCTAGATAAATTAAATTATAAATATTTAATATTTATCCTTGATCTTACTTGATTGAATTCTTATATCATTGTCATCATCCTCATGCTTATATTGTGATGAAAGTCATCTTTGGCCCGTAGTACATAGATGGACTATTGATGGGTATGATTATGACCAGGAATTATATATCGGTATAATCATGACCTGTAATCTTACAAATGATGTGGTAAAAGTCCTCATTGGCCCGTAGTGCATTGATGGACAGTTGTTTGGCATGATCATGACCACTGGAGATAATAACGAATATCCTTGGCCCGTAGTGCATGGATAATTCGTGGATGTGATACAAACGAATATCCTTGGCCCGTAATGCATGGATAATTTGGTAATGTGGATTATTTATTGAATTATGTTGCAGAGATAAAATATTGATGATGAACTTTTAAATCATAGAAGATAGTAGACATCATGTTCTACTTGACTCTTCTAATGGATTGCTTGTTCAGCTGTAATTAAACTTGTTGTCTATTGTATTCTATCAGTTTTTATACTGTTGAAGACTAAAGATAATTTATTCTATATTATCTTAGTCATAATATTCTTTACTGGACTAGTTGAGCTCACCCTTTTCTTTCATTGTTCTCTTCAGAAAATGAGAATATAGCTGGGACTAGTGGGAGAATGGAGTGATGGTCCAAGATGGTGGCTAGAGTAGTCCTCACTATTCTATAAAATAGTGTGATAATAATTGTAATAAGAACTCCATTTGTGTTTGGATATTGTCTACGAGATAATATTCGTGTTAAAACTCTCAGTTTCTATTTTGTCGTATTCTGTACAACAATTAATAATTGTGTAGATTAAGTTTGTATTTGAATTCTGTACCATGTATTTGGCGACTCAGAATGGGTTGTATGGACCTATTTTGGGGGCGTCACACTTGAAACCCGTACTTGGTGTTCCACAATAACATTCGATGTAACTACTTAATATATTAATTAAGTAAAAATAGTATATCAAAGTTGTCTACTTCCCAGTTAGGATAGCCTTTAAGTACTTCATTACATGATAAACAGTAAATTATCATAATACCTAGTTACAATTATTACAAATAACACTTGATAACTATTCCTTCAGCTTTCTCTTTCCTTTATCCTTGTTAGAACCTTCTGGTCTATCAAGCTTAGCTGAAAACATTTAAATTTAAAACAAGAATGAGCATTTAATTATCCAGCAAGTAATATCAAATAATAAACATTAGCTGAAAGAAATAAATATTTTTTTTGAACTATACTTCTACAACGAATCAATAGTTGTGAAGTAAACTGAAACAATACTGATCAACATATCCAATCATTTACATTTTTGAAACTGCGTACTGACTATGAATGCTGAGCGGTCAATAGAACATGAACTTTAATTTTCAATTTTGAAAAAGTTTGTACAGAAATTCATTTGCAAACCGTCATGACTTACGGACACATTGGGTGATCAGCACGTATGCCCTGTATTGATCAACACTACATGCTAGAACAATATTTATGTTCATCATAACCGCCTTTGGAGCATAAAAGTTTTCCCATTTCGGGATGTTCATACTCAGTCTGGAGTCTGAACCAAAACAATTTAGTTGGACGACTCTAATATTCAATCATGTTCAACGATACATTTCAAACTATTTCTAGCCGAGTCGAATAGCTTAGACAACCTTTATTCATATATACATACCAGAATTCAATAGTATGTATCAAAACTTGTTCAAATACAACCATTATCTAAGTGAGGACACTTGCAAAACCAAACTTAGCTCATAACGAACAGAAGAAATCTTGATTATATATGGATCAAATGGAGATAATAATAAGATACTGGTAAACAATAAATAAATAAAATTTGAGAACTTGCATGAATACAAAGGTTCAGATACATGCTCAATATAAAATAGAGTTCGGATACTTTCTTAGAAAGATCTATTGCATAAAGTAAATGCAAGGCTTAAGATACTTGCAATGAACATAGACAACTTGCACAATATAAAACATTGGACATGTTAGGAAACTTTCATTGTTATAGATCTCTTGCATAAAGTAAATGCATAGAGTAGGGATACTTACACAATAAAAGAGTATAGAAACTTGCATAAACATATACCTATTTGCACAAAATGAAAGTAGTGCGTAAGGTTTAGATACTTACCTTAATTGTTGCTTACTACTACACAATTTAATATGACTTCATTTGAAAGACCTATCATTAATAATATTGATCTATCAATTAGCACCACATATCTCACTTAATATGCCATTTTTTCATAATAATTTATCTAACATGTAATCACATAATCAAACACCTTATATCTTTAATAATATTATTATCCTTTGATAGTATTTCAATCACTAAACCATCTACATTAAGATTTAACACTCACTCTTTCATTTTATAAGTTCTTCTTTAAAATCTAATAAGTCAAATACTAATCCAGTAACTTGGATTATTCAAACAGACCAATCCAGCAACCTGTATTATCCAAACAGACTAATCCAGTAACCCAAATTGTAATCCATCAAACTGAATTCCAATCCAGCAACCCGATGGTCAATCCAGCAAACCAAATTGCAATCCATCAAACTGGATTCCAATCCAGCAAATTGGATTCCAATCTAGCAACCAGATGTCTAATCCAGCAAACCAAATTGCAATCCAACAAATTAGATTCCAATCCAGCAACCAGATGGTCAATCCAGCAAGCCAAATTGCAATCCAGCAAACTGGATTCCAATCCAGTAAACTGGATTCAAAATAGATTTCAATGTAGCAAACTGGATTCCCTTTTCTTAACATACTAAATATCTAATATAGTTTATTGAATGTCCCATTCTACAACTACATTTAAAATAACTTTATTTCTCTATATAATTCATTTTAATCATTTATTTAATCAATAAATAACTTATTTTAATTGTTTAAATCTTTACTAATTCTTTTATTAAATAATCACACAAGACCATAAACATAATATCTCATCGAAAATGACCAAAACACCCTTCAAAAATCTGATCCTAGCATATTTAAGGTTTCTAAGACATAAAATCCTATTTTCCTAATTTTCAACATTACATAATTAATTTAATTCATTTATCCATAATATCATCATTTATATGAAATATACCAAATCATCTCCAAAAATATTTCTTTTCTGGAAATCAGAAGTATATGATCCCCTTATGAAAATATATTTTTCTTGGAATTTGTAAAATTCATTTAATATATTTAAATAGTCCAAAATAGCCAAATCTTGTTACATTTATCATAAATCGAAACTATGTCCAAATTTTTTGAAACTTACAGGGTATGTTCCTGACATATATATGTACTTCCAGTAAATATTTCATAATTTTTGGAGTTAACCACCAAGAGTTATTTGGGTGTATTCTTAAAAGTAGTCCTTAGTCGTAAAATCAATAATTCTTATTGTACATGGTCAAAAATTCCCAAATTTTTACAAGAGTCACATAACTTATCATAGTATCACTCCAAAGTTTTTTGGAATTTTTAGAGTAGAAGAAACGGACAAAATAGTACCTGGTAGCTGCTGGACAGTAGCTATTAATTTTTCACTTTTTTTTACTTTTCTTTATCCGGACTGTTTTGACTAAAACAGCCACCAGACTTGTAAATTCAATATTTTTTAGTGCTACCACTTGGGTTTATTAGTTAACTTATATATCTAGTAAACCCCTTTGATGGATCGCAAAACAAAGTTGTAGATCTCAAGTTATAACCCCTTAAAGTAGAAAAAAAATTAGGGTGTTCTAATTTTTGAAAAACTAGTTTTCATTTCTTACTTTAAATCCAACTGTTGACCCTCAAAAGGGTTAGTTCTAAACATAATAAACTTATTAACATGTAAATCTAGAGTTTTAAAGTTAGGAACCATAGATCCAAATTTTGATTGAGAATAAACAAAATAAAATTATATAATCTAGTTTAGGGTATACCTTTGCTTGATTTTCTTTCTCCTTCTTACTAAGCTTTGATTATGGAGCTAGGTGCACACAAAACACTCTCCCTCTATCTTCTCTCTTCCACCGAAATCTCTCTCTCTCTCTCTCTCTCTTGTATCTCTCTAGCTTGTTTTGTTAGCTTAGAAAATAGTTGAAAAGTTTACTTGCAAAAATAAATGGGTTTGAATATAATTATTAAAATGTATAGATATATTATTCCTATATCTATACTAATCTTCCAACTTCTCTCTCTCTCTCTCTCTCTCTCTCTTTTATCTCTTCAATTGCTTGTAAATCTTAGTTAAAAGAATGTGGCTAAATGATATGCTAACACTTGGCTTAAATTGGTAGGAGTTAGTAAGAGTTAGTGAATTAAAATAATTACATTACATGCCCACATTCTTCACCCCCCCCCTTCCTTTTCTTATGTGGCCGCCCCTCTCCCTTTCATTCTAGCCCAATTTGTGTTTTATTTTTAATGCTTTATTTTGATTAACAAATGACTAAAATGTCTCTTAACAAGTGGGCTAAATATTGGGCTTTGAATTAAATTCTTTTGGGCTTTTAAATTAATTCTTTGGGCCATGCAATTTAGGTTAAGTCCAATACTTTTTAATTTTATCCTACCCTAATCATTTAATTAGGGTTTTTATTCACTCATTTCTAATTTAACTAATTACTCATGTACAATAAATTTTATAACCCAATTAGACTTGATTTACTAAAGTTATAAAATTAACTAATTAAGATATATTAAATAAATATCTTAAGATTTGTATATATTTTAAATACTAACATTCTCCTCTATTATTACCCTTAGGTAATTTAATTACCATACCTAATATATATATAAGGGTACATAACTTTATTTTTAATTCTCTTTATATACAAAATAAATGTATACACATTATATAATGTGTATTTATTTAGCCACATACATTATTCAACATAATCCATAACACATTTATCATTGTTGATAAATTCTTATCATATTTAAATACTCACACAATCATATAATCATTTTATATAATTCGTATCAATAGTTAATGTAAGGCCCCAACTTTTTATAAATAAAATTAAATTTTCTCTAATTATTATTTTGAATAATAAGGTGTTAATTTGATATAATGCTTTGGTTAGGGGTGAAATGTGCAAATTTTACAAAATAAGCAAGTTGTTATAAAATATTCATTGTTGTCGGGGAATATTCATTTGGACGTGGAATATTATTGTAGTCGGAAAATATTCATACGATGGCACATCCATTCGTGGGCTCCATAACGAAAAACGGTCGGATGAAGAAAATGACAAGTTTGAGTTTTTATAAATAACGGTGTAGTTACCATTAACACTGTTAGAATATCCGGTGGTTAAAGTACAATAATACGCGTGGTTGCACAATAGTACACAGTATTGCACAGTATTTTTGAATTATTGATTCTTACCTAAGAATGCACTACTCAATAATTGTTACAGTAATTACTGTTCAATATTTTATTTTATTGGTTCAATAATTGTTACGTTGATATTTTATATTATTGTTGTTTCAATAACTGTCACTGCACAGTATTTCTCATTATCAAATCAATAATTCATATTATTTGAATAATATTATTAGATAGCATTATTGATAATGTCTAAGAAAGTTCTATCTAAGGAGAGGTTTGGTCACCTAATTGCGCGCCAGTAAGGAGAAATTCTTATCGGAAAGCCCCCTCTTTCCTGGGAACGACCTAGTTGTCATAATTGTGATTCTGTAATATTATTTATGAATAAGTAATTACTGATTTATATGATAAGAAAATATTTATTCTATGTGGATGGATAGAAAAATATTTATTTTGTGTGGATATAAATGATAGAATTAACGCTGAGGTGTTTTATCAGTATTTTGTCGGTATGGAGGTATTAAAAATCATCCGTATATGGATTTCGGACTTTTTCTGTTTGGAATTTGGAAAAACTTAAATCTACAAAGTTGTAGAGAATTTAATTTCCTGTAGAATGGACATAAAATTCGTATTTTTCTGATAAAAGATTATTTATTATGAATTATTGAAGTTGCAAAAATTTTTTTTATTAAAATTATGGGTGGGACCCACTTTTATTTTTTGTGAAAACATGTGCTAAGATTTTTTTCAAAGATGGCTTGCTAGCTTGTTCAACAAAGGAGGGTGCGTAGAAGAAGAAGAAAAATAATATTATTTTAGTCTGCTTTGGCGTTCTAACATTTTCCTATAAATAGGGTGCTTAGTTAGAATTGAAAATCACACCAGAAACAAGTTTTCTTTCTCTATATTATCGAGCGTATTTTGTGAGTATTTAGATACTTAAGAGTTGCTATTCAGTGCAAGTTTCCTACCGTATTACATCCGATATTCCAGTCAGAAGTACTGTTCTTTTGAGGTAAGGGATGTTATTTTCTTCGTAAATGATATTATTTTCTTCAATATCATTATGCTGAAATATTGATATGAATTTTATTGTGAAATTTCTACCTTTTTGTGTCGGAGTTACTATTCACATATACGATACTATTCACGTATACGAAACTATTCACAAATACGGCACTATTAACAGAAAAAAATGAATTTTTTTTTTCTTTGTTCAAGTTCTCTATTATGGTTACTATCTTTGATTGTATCCATATTTTGATCTCTATTTTTGAATTTTGCTCCACAATTGATTATTATAAGGTATTTTTGAACTTGGATAAACTAAAGTATGAATCCTAGATCTTTTATCTTTTATATTACTGGATTCGTTTTTTTAAGATATTTTTATCATTCTCAGTCCTAAATGATGATATTACTGAATATCTTTGACCTGTAGTGCAAAGATGAATGATTAACTGATGAATATCTTTGGCCCGTAGTGCAAAGATGAACAGGTGTTGAGATGAACATGACCAACTGGTGATACAAATGAATATCTTTGGCCTGTAGTGCAAAGATGAATATTTGATTCAAGATGTGTATTGATTGATGTTACAGGGATAAAATATTGAGATGGACTTTTAAATCTTAGAAGATAGTAGAATTCATTCTCTACTTGACTCTTCTAATGGATTGCTATTTTTTCTGTAGTTGTTGATCTAAAACTTGTTGTCTATTATATTCTATCAGATTTTTCCCTGTTGAAGACTAATGATAATTTGTTGTATATTATCTTAGTCATAATATTCTTTATTGGGCTAGTTGAGCTCACCCTTTTTTTTCTTTTTGTTCCAGTTTTTTTTCTCAGGAGGTGAGAACATAGTAGAAACTAGCCGAGGTATGGAGTGATGGTTCAGGATAGTTATTTTAGTAGTCCTCACTATTTTGTAAAATAGTGTATCAATAATTGTAATGAGAACTCCTTTTGAGTTTGAATACTGTTTATTAGACAATATTTGTATTTAAACTCACAGTATATGTGTTGTCGTATTTTGCACAACAATTGTATTAATGAAGTTATATTTACTTATGTACCATGTATTTGGCGACTCAGAATGGGTGATGTGTACCTATTTTGGGGTGTCACAGTTGGTATCAGAGCTTAGGGATATGGTCTCTGGCGGAGATAGGGGAATAGGACTAGGAGGGGAGAGACGAGTAAATCCTTCGCTAGTGTGTCCTACCTAAGCTTATTTGTTGGTCGGTCATAATATAGGGATATTATGTGATATGTTAATTTATTTAATTAACCCTTATTTTCTGGTAGTATTTGAGAATGACAGCTGAGAACGTTAACAATGGAGTAAATGAGACTGTGGAGGCACCTTTAATCACCACCAGGAGAACGTGCAACATGAAGGTAATATTCCTCTTGTAAACAACACTACCAAACAAATGATGAATGATGGAATGTTTAGAAGCTTTTTGCAGTTCATGCAAAATTAGATGAGGGAAACTCGTGTATTAAATACGGGTGGAAATGATAGCAATGCGCAGCTTGTCACAGCCAAGAAGTTCAAAGAGTTGGGACAACCAGAATTTGTGGGAAAGCCGGATCCGATCAAGGCGGAAACGTGGGTTAAGCAAATTACCAAGATACTTGATGTCTTTGGATGCACGGAGGAACAGAAGGTTCCATTTGCCACCTTTATGTTCCGTGGTGAGGCAGATTACTGGTGGGAATCTGTGAAGCGTACCCAGCCTGCCGTACTCAACATGTCTTGGGAAACGTTTCAAAAACTGTTTAATGACAAGTAATTTCTTGAAAGTATTCGTTATATGAAGGAGGTAGAGTTTATTATACTAGAACAAAATAACAAGACGGTGTCTCAATACAAGGCGAAGTTCGCAGAGTTATCCAGGTTTGCACCTTATTTGGTAGAGAATGAGGAATGAATGACGCGGATGTTTCTAAGAGGTCTAAAATCTGAGATTCAGTAATATCTTATTTCTCATAAATTTTCTCTATATTCAGATGTTATAAACAGGGCTCAATTATTAGAGCGAGATAATGAGTATGTTCAACCAAGGGACCCCAACCAGGGTCATACCGGTGGCAGTAGTCATCGGAGCAATGAAAACCAGCGGGGAGGAAAATATTCGGACAAAAACGGTAACCACTCTGGTGGTAATCGTGGCCATGATGGTAGAAGAAGCGAATCAGGGGGAGATTTCAAAAAGAGAAGGTACAACAATGATAACGTGAAGACGTCAGCACCGACTGTTTCTAGGGGAGGAGAACGAGAACTAGTCGTTTGTTATAAATAAGGGAAAAAGGGACACATCAACCCAAACTGCCCATAGCTAGAGATTGTCTTGTTTCGAAACCAGGTCCAACGGGAATGGTGACTCCGAAGGCTATTCCGGACAAGTTAAAGTCAGCGATTCCTGGAAGAGCGTTTGTCGTGACTGACCAAAATGCGAGGAATCCAAACGAGGTAATCACGGGTAAGCTAATCATAAACTCTTGGGAAGTTTATACCGTATTAGATACCGATTCTAGCCATTCTTTTATCTCTCCTACTTGTGCTCAACGTTTGAACTTGACTCCGGAGAAATTAGACTTTGACTTATCTGTTGAGACTCCATTAGGAGAAACTTTCATTACATCTACTGTTTATAAATCTTGCTTGATCCAAGTTGGTACCATCACGTTACCTATCGATCTTATTTCTTTGAAAATACTTACATTTGATGTGATTTTAGGGATTAATTAGTTAACTATTCATCATGCCAAAATTGATTATTTTCGTAAAGTTGTTAGTTTTCATATTCCTAACCAACCTGTTATGCAAATTCAAGCAACCAAATCACTAAAGTCAATCACTGTCATATCAAGTCAAAAAGCTATTCGTTTATTAAAAAATAGATGTCAAGCTTTCTTAGCCCATGTCACGGACTTGAACAAAAACACGTCAGATTTGAATAATATTTCTATTGTTAGTGAATTTCCTGACGTATTTTCTGAAGAACTTCCCGGTCTACCCCCAGAACGTGAAGTTGAATTCTTTATTAACCTTGAACCTGGATCAAAGTCCATTTCTAAAACCCCATATCGAATGGCTCCTATTGAACTTCAGGAGTTAAAGGTCCAACTACAGGAGTTATTAGACATCAGTTTCATTCGTCCTAGTACATCTCCTTGGGGTGCTCCTGTTTTATTAGTAAAGAAGAAAGACGGGAGTATGCGACTTTGTATTGACTATCGGGAATTAAAACATGTCACCATCAAGAATAGGTATCCGCTACCTCGCATTGATGACCTGTTCGACCAGTTGCAAGGAGCACAATTCTTTTCAAAGATCGATCTTCGTTCTAGATATCATCAGCTGAAGATTAAAACTGAGGATATTTTGAAGACTGCCTTCAGAACTCGGTACGGACATTATGAATTCTTAGTCATGTCTTTTGGATTGACTAATGCTCCTGCTGCTTTCATGGATATGATGAACCGTGTGTTCAAGAAATATTTGGACCAGTTCATTGTTGTCTTTATTGATGACATCCTCATCTATTCCAAAACCCGTGAAGATCATAAGCACCATTTGAAGTTGGTACTGCAAAGGCTTCGTGACAACAAGCTATATGTCAAGCTAAAGAAATGCGAGTTCTAGCTTGAGGAAGTAGCATTCCTTGAGCATGTGGTGTCAAAATATGGAGTATCTATTGACCCGACGAAGATAGAAGCAATACAAAGTTGGGAGCAACCGAAGTCGGTGACTAAAGTACGTAGCTTTCTGGGCTTAGCTGGTTATTATCAGAGATTCGTGGAAGGATTTTCTAGAATCGTTATTCTGTTAACTCAGCTAACTCGGAAAGATACAAAATTCGTATGGAAAGAGGAATGCGAGAAGAGTTTCCAAAAGCTCAAGAGGAGACTCATTTTGGCACCTGTTCTGACAATACCATCTGGTTCGGATGTATTTGTTATCTACAGCGATGCTTCATGCAAAGGGTTAGGATGTGTTCTCATACAACATGGGAAAGTCATAGCCTATGCCTCGCGACAACTCAAAGAATATAAGAGGAATTATCCTACTCAAGATCTGGAGTTGGCAGCAGTCGTTTTCGCATTGAAGATCTGGAGACACTACTTGTACGGAGAGAAAGTGGAGATTTATACGGATCATAAGAGCCTTAAATATTTCTTCACCCAAAAGGAAGTCAACATGTGACAACGACGTTGGCTTGAGCTGTTGAAAGATTACGATCATACCATCCTGAAAAAGCGAACGTAATAGCTGACGCATTGAGTAGAAGATCATATGCGGGTACGAGTACGATATTGTCAACGCAAAGGCCCATTTTGTGTGACTTGCAAAGGACGAAGATAGAGTTAAAGGCTCCAAGTTCCCACGTGATGATATCAAACATACGAGTAGAACCGACTTTAATCGATAAAGTTAAAGCTGCTCAAGCTACGGACCTAGAACTGATGCATATGAAGAAGAAAGTGCAATAATGTGTTATTCTGGAAGCAAGAATCGATGAAGAAGGAATACTTCGAGTCAACTCCTGACTTTGTGTTCCTAACGATTCTGACTTGAAGTATAGAATCATGATGGAGGCACACAACACACAGTTTGTAATCCATCCTAGGAGTACCAAAATGTATCATGATCTTCGACATACATTTTGGTGGAGCAATATGAAGAGAGAGATCGCGGAGTTTATCTCGAGGTATTTAACTTGTCAACGTGTAAAGGTGGAGTATCAAGTGCCAAAAGGTCCATTGCAACCACTTGAGATTCCGAAATGGAAGTGGAAACACATTACTATGGATTTAGTTACGGGTCTTGCAAAGGTTTCTCAAGGCATAGATGCGATTTGGGTCATTATTGATAGATTAACCAAGTCTGATCATTTCTTACCTTTACAGGAGACTTATTCCCTTGAACGTCTTGCTCGTATGTACGTGAATGAGATTATGAGATTGTGTGGCATGCATGCCAATATCCATAGTTTCGGATCGTGACCTAAGATTTACTTCACGATTTTGGGTTAGCATGCAGAAAGCTATGCGCACGAATTTACGATTCAGTTCGGCATACCATCCTCAAACAGACGGGCAATCAGAAAGGACTATTCAACTCTTGAAGATTTATTAAGACTCTGTGTTCTAGATTTCAAAGGGAGATGGGATAAGTACTTACCATTGGTGGAATTCTCCTACAACAACAGTTATCAAGCAAGTATAGGCATGGCTCCATTCGAGGCGTTGTATGGAAGAAAATGTCGTTCTCCAGTATGCTGGGACGAGGTGGGTGAAGCAACATTGTTGGGACCAGAATTGGTACGTATGACTACAGAGAAGATCCAAATGATCCGACAACGTATATAAACGGCACATGATCGACAAAAGAGTTATGCGGATCTTCATCAGAAGGACATGAAATTTAATATTGGGGATCATGTATTGTTACGTATTGCTCCATAGAAAGGAGTTACAAGATTCGGGAAAAGAGGAAAGCTCAATCCACGATTTGTTAGTCGATTTGAGATTCTTGACCAAATAGAAAATGTGGCCTATAGACTCGCATTACCTCCAAGCATGTCTCGAGTTCATAATATTTTTCACATATCTATGCTTCGTAAATATGTGAAAGACCCGAACCACATTATTGAGTTAGAACCAGACGAGATAGCCGAAGATTTAATGTACGAGGAGGTACATGTTTAGATCTTAGATAGGAAAGAGCATGTCATGCGCACCAAGGTTATACCACAAGTTAAGGTTTTGTGGAGGAACCATGCTATTGAGGAAATGACTTGCGAGTTGAAATCCGAAATGAAAGCGAGGTACCCTCACCTTTTCGAAACATCAGGTACGTATATCAATTTCGAGGACGAAATTTCAGGAGGGGAGGTTGTAAGACCCCAACTTTTTATAAATAAAATCAAATTTTCTCTAATTATTATTTTGAATAATAGGGTGCTAATTTGATATATTGCTTTAGTTATGGGTGAAATATGTAAATTTTACAAAATAAGCAAGTGGTTATAAAATATTCATTATTGTCGAGGAATATTCATTTGGTCGTGGAATATTCTTACTGTCGGAGAATATTCGTACGATGGCGCAGCTATTTGTGGGCCCCATAACGAAAAACGGTCGGATGAAAAAAATGACAAGTTTGAGTTTTTATAAATAATTGCGTAGTTACCGTTAACACTGTTGGAATACCCGGTGGTTAAAGTACAGTAATACGCGTGATTGCACAGTAGCACACGGTATTACACAGTATTTTTGAATGATTGATTCTTACGTAAGAAGGCACTACTCAATAATTGTTACAGTAATTACTGTAAAATATTTTATTTTATTTGTTCAATAATTGCTACGTTGATATTTTATATTATTGTTGTTTCAATAATTGTCACTGCACAGTATTTCCCATTATCAAATCAATAATTCATATTATTTGAATAATATTATTAGATATCATTATTGGCAATGTCTAAGAAAGTTCTGTCTAACGAGAGATTTGGTCACCTAATTGCGCGTTAGTAAGGAGAAATCCTTATCGAAAAGGCGCCTCTTTCTTGGGAACGACCTGGTTGTCATAATTGTGATTCCGTAATATTATTTATGAATAATTAATTATTGATTTATATGATAAGAAAATATTTATTCTATGTGGATGGATAGGAAAATATTTATTTTGTGTGGATATAAATGATGGAATTAATACTGAGGTATTTTATCAGTATTTTGTCGGTATGGAGGTATTAAAAATCATCCGTATGTGGATTTCAGACATTTTCTGTTTGGAATTTGGAAAACCTTAAATCTACAAAGTTATAGAGAATTTAATTTCTTATGGAATGGACATAAAATTCGTATTTTTTTGATAAAAAGACTATTTATTATGAATTATTGAAGTTCCAAAAATAAATATTTTTATTAAAATTATGGGTGGGACCCACTTTTATTTTTTGTGAAAACATGTGCTGAGATTTTTTTTAAAGGTGGCTTGCTAGCTTGTTCAACAAAGGAGGGTGAGTAGAAGAAGAAGAAAAAAATAATATTTTATTATTTTAGTCTACTTTGGCATTCTAACATTTTCCTATAAATAAGGTGCTTAGTTAGAATTAAAAATCACACCGAAAATAAGTTTTCTCTCTCTATATATTATCGAGCATATTTTGTGAGTATTTAGATACTTGAGAATTGCTATTCAGTGCAAGTTTCCTTCCGTATTACATCCGATATTCCAGTCAGAGGTATTGTTCTTTTGAGGTAAGAGATGTTATTTTCTTTGTAAATGATATTATTTTCTTTAATATCATTATGCTGAAATATTGATATAAATTTTATTGTGGAATTTCTACCTTTTTGTGCCGAGATTACTATTCACGTATACGACACTATTCACGAATACGGTACTATTCATAAAAAAAAAATTTTATTTTCTTTGTCCAAGTTGTCTATTATGGCTACTATCTTTGATTGTATCTATGCTTTGATCTTCATTCTTGAATTTTGCTCCACAATTAATTATTATAAGGTATGTTTGAACTTGGATAAATAAAAGTAAGAATCCCTAATCTTTGATCTTTTACCTCACTGGATTCGTTTTCTTTAAGATATTTTTTATCATCCTCAGTCCTAAATGATGATATTACTGAATATCTTTGGCCTTTAGTGCAAAGATGAATGATTAACTGATGAATATATTTGGCCCATAGTGCAAAGATGAATATGTGTTGAGATGAACATAACCAACTGGTGATACAAATGAATATCTTTGGCATGTAGTGCAAAGATGAATATTTAATTCAAGATATGTATTGATTGATGTTACAGGGATAAAATATTGAGATGGACTTTTAAATTTTAGAAGATAGTAGAATTCATTCTCTACTTGACTCTTCTAATGGATTGCTATTTCCGCTGCAGTTGTTGATCTAAAACTTGTTGTCTATTATATTCTATCAGATTTTTTCCCGTTGAAGACTAATGATAATTTATTGTATATTATCTTAGTCAGAATATTCTTTACTGGGCTAGTTGAGCTCACCATTTTTCCTTTTTGTTCCATTTTTTCTTCTCGGGAGGTGAGAACATAGCAGGAACTAGCCGGGGTATGGAGTGATGGTTCAGGATAGTTGTTTTAGTAGTTTTCACTATTTTGTAAAATAGTGTATCAATAATTGTAATGAGGACTTCTTTTGAGTTTGAATACTGTCTGTTAGATAATATTTGTATTTAAACTCACAGTATATGTGTTGTCATATTTTGCACGACAATTGTATTAATGAAGTTGTATTTGTTTCTGTACCATATATTTGGCGACTCAGAATGGGTGATGTATACCTATTTGGGGGCGTCACAGTTAATCACTTAAAGATTATAAATCTTTTTAATGTACCATTCAAGGTTAATATGCAAGCTATGTTAATTCTTAACATAAGTTATCATACTCTTCCTTAATCAAATTGATTAAGTATTCACCTTAGTTAACTTAAAATAAATAAATTAATTATCTTGCTTAATTCATATCGCATATGTTCAAAATATTACGGATACCAATAATTATAATAATTAATAAAATTAAAAAAAAATCATTCGTAAAAATATAGTCGTTTAAATATTTCTCGGTCCTTACACCATTTGTAATGAAGCCCGAGTTGAATGTAATAGTTATATTCAATATTTAATTCTTGTACCCTAGGTTGGACCTTTTGGTTCATGGTGGCTCCAATGAACCAAATTAGAATTAAGTCCATAATAATCTCAGGTAGAATATAGTATTCTACAGATGCATGCTAATTATATAGTAAATATATTATTATACATATACCGATATTCCGATCAGAAGTACTGATATTTTGAGGTAAGGGATATTATTTTCTTCTTAAATGATATTATTTTCTTCAATATCATTATGTCGAAATATTGGTTTGATTTTTTTTATATCAAATTTAGAACTTTTTGTGTCAGAGTTACTATTCACAAATACGGCACTATTCATGTATACGACACTATTCACGAATACGACACTATTCACCGAAAAATAAAAATTTATCTTTTTGTCCAAGATGTCTATTATGATTACTATTTTTGATTGTATCCATGTTTTGATCTTTATTTTTGAATTCTGCTTCACAATTGATTATTATGAAGTATTATTAATCTTGGATAAACTGTTATACGAATCCCTACTATTTTTCCTTCCGTCTCACTGGATTCGTTTTCTTTAAGATATTTTTCATCATCCTCAGTCCTAAATGATGATATTACTGAATATCTTTGGCCTGTAGTGCAAAGAAGTATGATTACCTGATGAATATCTTTGGCCTATAGTGCAAAGATGAACAAGTGTTGAGATGAACATGACTGACTGGTGATACAAATGAATATCGTTGGTCTGTAGTGCAAAGATGAGTATTTGGTTAAAGATGATTATTAATTGATATTACAGGGATAAAATATTGATGATGGACTTTTAAATCTTAGAAGATAGTAGAATTCATTCTCTACTTGACTCTTCTAATGGTTTGCTGTTTCCGCTGCAGTTGTTGATCTAAAACTTGTTGTCGATTATATTCTTTCAGATTTTTCCCTATTGAATACTAATGATAATTTGTTGTATATTATCTTAGTCATAATATTCTTTACTGGGCTAGTTGAGCTCACCCTTTTTCTTTTTGTTCTATTTTTCTTCTCAGAAGGTGAGAACATAACAGGATCTAGTCGGGGTATGGAGTGATGGTTCTAGAAAGATGTTTTAGCAGTCCTCACTATTTCTGTAAAATAGTGTTTGAATAATTATAATGAAGACTTATTTGAGTGTGGATATTGTCTAGAAGACAATATTTGTATTTAAACTCACAGCATGTGTTGTCGTATTTTGCACGACAATTATATTATTGAAGTTGTAGTTTGCTTTTTGTACCATGTATTTGGCGACTCAGAATGGGTGTTGTATACCTATTTTAGGGGCGTCACATAAAGGGAGGTGGAGCCTTGTTACAAGTAATTGATGAATTGAGTATTATTATTTATTCCTTCTTGTGTGAAATTTCTTTTGATAATCTGTTTTCATTGATTGCATGCTAATTGATCTAATTGATTTAATATGGCCTATTGAATTATGTTGACTTGGTCATATTCCAACCTTAGGTTTTGATGATGACTGTCCTATTGTACTAAAATGTTCACTCATGCATTTACAGGATATTAAAAGAAATCTTGAAGCTTTGATTTATTAAAGGATTGAAGACATGAAGGCTTGAAGAATTGCTTGTGTCATTAGGAAATAAATGTAAGATCCTAGCTTTAATTATTTTTCAATACAAGGCTCTAGAACATTTTACGTGTGCATTAAAAATAATTAAATATTTTGTGCATGCTTAACATTATGCTAAGTGCTTAATATCTGATTACTAAGAGGTTCATATTTTGCCATGTATAATATTTCTTGAATCTAGTAATCAATAAGGTGAAGTTCTTAATGGGAATATAATTTGATCACCCTGTTAATGCATGTGCCTCGAAAATTTAGATTATGAAGTAATTGATTTTGTTATTCATGGAATGTTCATATGGCTGGAAAGGAAAATCAAGGTATCAGGATAAAGAAATTTGGTGTGTGTTGGGTCATGATATTTCCTTTATTGGGCCAGACAGATTGGGCCCATCTATTTAATTAGCCTAGTGGACCTTTACTATTAAGTCCTATAATCATTGGGCTTAACCTTTACCCTGTCTTTATTGCATCTCCTTAACATTGGGCTGGGTCAAGCGGCCGGTCCGTAAAATCTTTTAGTATCTAAGACTTTGACTGGTAATGATGAAAAAAGAGAGCAGTTGACCCAAAGTCCTGCAGATCATTAATGTGGATGAGATTTTATCCGGCCGGCGGCAGAAACAGTGGGAAAAAGATGACAACCTGCATGCAGTCGGCTGAGACGAGAGTGCACTGGGGGACGGTGTCATATCAGGGTTGGTGGCACAAAAAACTGGGCATGAGAGTATAACCGGACAAGGAAGTCTTCTAGCAAAAGGTACGCATACACTTTTCATCTGGCTCTACACACTAGACATTTTTTTACATCCTCCATTATTAAATCTTGAACACCTGTATTGACTCTCACGTCGGAGCTATCCCCTGACGGTCCAGCCGTCAAGCTTTTGGTGTTGATCGTGTTTACTGTGCAGGATTAGGACGTCTTACGTGATTGAGACGTCATCAAAGATCTTGGCGTTAACAGTGCGCATAATTGTTAGTAATCTAAGATATAAAATATCTTTACTTCATCCTATGTGGCGGCAGAATATGTGGTAATCAAACAAAGAATCTATATGAGATAGCAGGATAATTTCAAAAGGATTCCTTCCTTAAATATCCTAAAGGTGAATGTAACTGCTTGCCTAAATTAATGGGATCATATGCTTTATATCTTATTAAATGCCAAATTATTATTGACGCCAACAATAATATCCTAAATTGATTCCTTTATTTAAGGTGGTAGTTATTACATGGTATAATTAAAGGATTTTTTTTGAATAAGTCTAACAATCTTAGTGGATTTCATTTTGAAATATTTACAAAACTAACACTCCACTTTTTACGAGGCAATATTCTTGGAAACAATCTTAGTGGATTTCTTTTTGAACTATTTACAAAACTAACGCTCCTATATGAGGCGACATACTTGGAATATTCTTAATGGATTATTTTTAAATATCCAACAAACACTTGTTTCATGGAGTTAGTTAAGCTCTATTTTTGGAAATCATAGATTAAATATTTTGCATGCATAGTCACTGTGCTTATTGGTTCATATGTTGCCAAGCATAATAAATCTTTCAATCTAGAAGGAAAATACTTGATGAAAATATGAGGTAATACTCTGCTACATGTGTTAATGCAACGGGAATTGAAGTTCTGATTGATAACTAATTGTTTCTGTTATTTATGGAATGAATGTACTGCTGAAAAGAAAAAATAGAATATGAGGATCTTGATAGCATAATCTAAGATATGGAATATCTTTATAACGAGGTATAATCTTTAGGATTTTAAGATATTGAGATTTCTTATTTCATGAGGGGGCAGAATAAAATCCTTCTTTAAATATCCCAATTAGTTAGTATAACTGATTGCATAAATTGAAGGGATTTTGGTGATATAGTATTCTTCTAATTAACGCCACTTCATGATTTATACTAACAAGATTATATCCTGCCCTTAATTGATGCCATTAAGGATTGCCTAAATCATTTCTAAACAAAATATTTTTCTAACGGGATTAAATTGATTGGAGTGCAACGGTAATATATTAAGGCTATAAAATGCATGGAGATATTGGTATGCTAAGAAAATAACACTGAAGTCTATCCTTGCACTAAAATACTTATAAGCTATTATTTCAAGTGCAAGCATACAAGCTGCTGGGCAATTCTACTGAATATATTTTTAGCTACTTCGTGAACATCTAATTGGTGATATCTCTTCTATTCTTTATTCATTGAGATTAATCTTTGCACTAATATATTTGAAAGATATTTTATTATTTTGAGTGCAAGCATACAAGCTGCTGGGCAATTAAATTGACTATATTTTTAGCCAAGTCTCGTGAGCTTAAATCGGTGATATCTTTATCTTTCATATTGATCATTGCATTTTAGTTGAGCCTTGAATTGTTGATATAATTATTACTTTAATCATAGTTTATTTTGTTGTCATATATTTGATTAATTCTCTAAACATGTGGTAGACTAAGTTGTTTGTCTAAGGTTTCTAATCCGGGTTAGATTAGGGGTTTTGCAAGCAAGTTCAAGGAAGTATAGGTGCTTAAGGGTGCATAGGTGCACGGGGAGCAAAGGTGCTCGGGGAGTATAAGTACTCAAAGGTTGTGAAACTTGTATTGTAAATGGGTTTAATTGTAACAAAGTTAATTAATAAGGAGAGTCTCCAATACTAGTTGGTATTGGACGTGGAATAGGCTACTAGAATAGAGGATAGGGGCTGAACCACGTAAAAATTCCTTGTGTTCATGTGATTGCTTATTGTGCTAAATTATCTCATCATTCGGCTAACTATCCAGCAGGCTGCATTCAATATCTATAAACTTACAAAACTAATTTAGCTAGTAAATTCTGAAAAAGGCTAAGTTTCTAAATTAAGCATTTTGGAAAGTTTTACATCAACTCAATATCTTGTCTTAACATTTTAATTTATAAGGATTTAGAATCCAGCCTCCTGAATTGAATATCCAAAGGAATTTTATTTGATCAAAAGTTTGACATCGTTTGTTCCCATACTTATTCAACCCCCCTTCTAAGTGTGCCTATTTGAATTTCAAATTAGTTTGATCATTATCATATGCTAGATTAAGATTGATATTACGTGTAATTGATATTTGTCTTCATCATAAGTAGCAACTTGGTAATACTAATTATGGACAAGCTTTTGTGTATGACTAAGATTATCAGAAAACAAGTTAAACAAATTGAGCTTATGTGTTTGTTGCTTGGATTAGCCTAATTCCCTATTTCTTTATGCTTCTATCATATTAAATCTAGAGAGCTTGTTCTAGGTTGTATGCTAGTTAGAATCTGGTGGAGAGCTTGTTTCATACAGTGATTATCTACGTAGAATTTCAGATAGCAGAGCTTATTGTTATCTAGGGCTAATAGTTTCATTGAAGGGAAAATAATAAAAACTTGATTAATTGATTGCTGTACTTGGTGAAACTAAACTGTAGAACTGAAGTTTTTATATATTTGGTTAACTTCATCATTAATTCTTGTTCTCTTAGTTTAAAAATAATTTTCAAAAATCCCCCATGTTTATTTTCTATCAATATAGTAGAAGAATTCTAAAATGAACTTACTCTCTGTGTGATCGATCCTTACTTGCTACTGTGCTAATTATTATAAATTGTGAAGTGAAAGTGAGGTTAATTTTGGAGTGTCAACGACAGCTCTCAAATTTTGGCACCGTTGCCGGGGAGTAATTTCTCGTTTTGTTTTTATGCTATTATTTGTTTTGTTCTTGTTTTATGACTCAATCTTCTCAGGCTACTATATTTGATTTTGATCCAAAGATTGAGAAAACTGTAAGGAGGCTAAGGAAGCAAAAACTTAAAGATCAACAATCTTCTGCAGATATAGACGAGGCTTCTGCATCATCACCGGGCCTCAACTTAGCTTTGGAATTATTTTCCAACGAATCCGATAAAGAAGAAGAGATGGCGATTCAAAACAATGATAGAATTCTCAGGGAGTTGGCAACTCCTAATTTAAATCAGCAACCTCTATGTAAGACCCCAACTTATTAATGAATAAAATCAAATTTTCTCTAAATATTATTGTGAATAATAAGGGGTTAATTTGATATAATACTTTGGTTATGGGTGAAATGTGCAAATTTTGCAAAATAAGCAAGTGGTTATAAAATATTTATTTTTGGTCGGTGAATATTCGGTTGGTCGTGGAATATTCTTGCTGTCGGGGAATATTCGTACGACGACGCAGCCTTGTGTGGGCCCCATAACGGAAAGCGATTGGATGAAGAAAACGACAAGTATAAGTTGTTTATAAATAACGGCGTAGTTGTTACCGTTAATACTGTTGGAATACCCGGTGGTTAAAATACAGTAGCACACGGTATTGCACCAATTATTGATTCTTACGTAAGAAGGCACTACTCAATAATTGTTACAGTAGTTATTATTCAATATTTTATTTTATTGATTCAATAATTGCTGCGTTGATATTTTATATTATTGTTGTTTCAATAATTGTTGCTGCACAGTATTTTCATTTATCAGATCAATAATTCATATTATTTGAATAATATTATTAGATAACATTATTGGCAATGTCTAGAAAGTTCTGTCTAAGGAGAGGTTTGGTCATCTAATTGCGCGCCAGTAAGGAGAAATCCTTATTGGAAAGCCCCCTCTTTCCTGGGAACGGCCTGGTTGTCATAAATGTGATTCTGTAATATTATTTGTGAATAATTAATTATTGATTCATATGATAAGAAAATATTTATTTTATGTGGATATAAATGAGGGATATATTTTTGTGGTTAAAAATGAAGGAGTTAATGTTGAGGTTTTTGTCAGTATTTTTGTCGGAATGGAGGTATTAAAAATCAGGGTTTTTGAGATAGTTTGCGGGGGTTATAATTTTTAATCCGACCGTTGGATCGTGGTAATTTTTGGATATGTTATACATATATAAGTTGAGTATATGTCCACAAATTTTGAACCGTTAAAAATGAACGTATGATTTATTACGAATTTTACAAGATGACTGGTTCAGAAATTGTTGAATTTTCGGAGTTTATCATTTTGGTGGAAAATTCTAGAATTGGTGGGCCCCACTTGTGGTTGGTGAAGAAATGTGCTGAATTATATTTCAAATGTGGTGGGTGGGAATAGTAGCAGGTAAAGCCATCAGGTTGCAGGTCAAACCTACCAAAATTTTCCTATAAATAGAGGGCTAAGTTAGAATTGAAAATCACACCAGAAACAAGTTTTCTCTCTTTCTCTCTCTAGATTATTGAGTGTATTTTGTGAGTATTTAGATACTTTGAGAGTTTCTATTCATCAGAGCAAGTTTCTTTCAGCCTTATACCGGTATTCCGACCAGAAGTACTGATATTTTGAGGTAAGGGATATTATTTTCTTCTTAATGATATTATTTTCTTCAATATCATTATGCTGAAATATTGATATGAGTTTTTATCAAATTTGGAACTTTTTGTGTCGGGGGTTACTATTCACGTATACGGCACTATTCACGTATACGGCACTATTCACGAATACGGCACTATTCACCGAAAAATAAAATTTTCCCTTTTTGTCCAAGATGTCTATTATGGTTACTATCTTTGATTGTATCCATGTTTTGATCTTTATTTTTGAATTCTGCTTCACAATTGATTATTATGAAGTATTATTGATCTTGGATAAACTGTTATACGAATCCCTACTATTTGTCCTTCTGTCTCATTGGATTCGTTCTCTTTAAGATATTTTTCATCATCCTCAGTCCTAAATGATGATATTACTGAATATCTTTGGCCTGTAGTGCAAAGATGTATAATTACTTGATGAATATCTTTGGCCTGTAGTGCAAAGATGAACAGGTGTTGAGATGAACATGACCGACTGATGATACAAATGAATATCTTTGGCCTGTAGTGCAAAGATGAATATTTGGTTAAAGATGATTATTAATTGATGTTACAGGGATAAAATATTGATGATGGACTTTTAAATCTTAGAAGATAGTAGAATTCTTTCTCTACTTGACTCTTCTAATGGTTTGCTGTTTCCGCTGCAGTTGTTGATCTAAAACTTGTTGTCGATTATATTTTATCAGATTTTTCCCTGTTGAAGACTAACGATAATTTGTTGTATATTATCTTAGTCATAATATTCTTTACTGGGCTAGTTGAGCTCACCCTTTTCCTTTTTGTTCCATTTTTCTTCTCAGGAGGTGAGAACATAGCAGGATCTAGTCGGGGTATGGAGTGATGGTTCTAGAAAGATGTATTAGCAGTCCTCACTATTTCTGTAAAATAGTGTTTGAATAATTGTAATGAGGATTTATTTGAGTGTGGATATTGTCTAGAAGACAATATTTGTATTTAAACTCACAGTATGTGTTGTCGTATTTTGCACGACAATTGTATTATTGAAGTTGTAGTTTGCTTTCTGTACCATGTATTTGGCGACTCAGAATGGGTGTTGTATACCTATTCTGGGGGCGTCACAGTTGGTATCAGAGCTTAGGGATATGATCCCTGGCTGAGATGTGAGACAAGAACTAGGAGGGGAGAGACGGGGAATTCCTTCGCTAGTATGACCTGACTAAGTTTATTTGGTGTTTATTTGGTCGGTCAGAGTATAGGGATAATATATGACATGACTATTAACCCTTGTTTTATGGCAGTATTTAAGAATGGCAGCTGAGAACGTTAATAATGGAGTAAATCAGACCGTGGAGACACCTTTGATCACTACCCAGGGGAACGTGCAACAGGAAGGCAATATTCCTCCTGTAAACAACGTTACCGAGCAAACGATGAATGATGGAATGTTTAGGAGCTTTTTGCAGTTCATGCAAAATCAGACGAGGGAGACTCGTGTGCAGAATACGGGTGGAAATGATAACAACGCGCGGTTTGTCACAGCTAAGCAGTTCAAAGAATTGGGACCACCAGAATTTAAGGGAAAGCCGGATCCGATCATGGCGGAAACGTGGGTCAAGCAAATTACCAAGATATTTGATGTCTTGGGATGCACGGAGGAACAGAAGGTTCCATTCGCCACATTTATGTTCCGCGGTGAGGCAGACTACTGGTGGGAGTCTGTGAAGCGTACCCAGCCTGACGCACTCAACATGTCCTGGGAAACATTTCAAAAACTGTTCAATGACAAGTACTTTCCTGAAAGTATTCGTCATATGAAGGAGGTTGAGTTTATTAGACTGGAACAAAACAACATGACGGTGTCCCAGTACGAGGCGAAGTTTGCAGAGTTATCCAGGTTTGCACCTCATTTGGTCGAAAATGAGGAACGAATGACAAGGATGTTTCTGAGAGGTCTAAAACCCGAGATTCGGCAATATCTTATCTCTCATAAATTTTCTTTATATTCAGATGTTGTAAACAGGGCTCAATTATTAGAGCGAGATAATGAGTATGTGCAACCGAGGGACCACAACCAGGGTCATACCGGTGGCGGCAGTCATCGAAGCAATGAAAACCAGCAGGGAGGAAAACATTCGGACAAAAGCGGTAACCACTCTGGTGGTAATCGTGGTCGTGATAATAGAAGGAGCGAGTCGGGAGGAGATTTCAAGAAGAGAAGGTACAACAATGATAACGTGAAGACGTCAGCACAAACATCAACTGTTTCTAGGGGAGGAGAACGACCACCGGTCGTATGTTACAAATGTGGGAAAGAGGGACATATCAGCCCAAACTGCCCACAACAATCCAAGGTATGTTATAACTGTGGAAAGGAAGGTCATATAGCTCGAGAGTGTTCTGTAGCAAAACCAAGTTCAGCGGGGATGGTGACTCCAAAAGTTATCCCGGATAAGTCGAAATCAGCGGTTCCTGGAAGGGCGTTTGTCGTTACTGGCCAAAACGCGAGAAACCCGAACGAGGTGATCACGGGTAAGCTAATCTTGAATTCTTGCGAAGTTTATACTTTACTAGATACCGGTTCTACCCATTCTTTTATCTCTCCTGCTTGTGCTCAACGTTTAAACTTGACTCCGGAGAAATTGGACTTTAACTTATCTGTTGAAACTCCGTTGGGTGAAACCTTCGTTACATCTACAGTTTATAAATCTTGCATGATCCAAGTTGGCACTATCACATTACCTGTTGATCTTATCTCTTTAAAGATACTTGCTTTTGATGTGATTTTAGGAATTGATTGGTTAACCACTCATCATGCTAAAATTGATTGTTTTCGTAAGGTTGTTAGTTTTCATATTCCTAACCAACCTGTCATACGAATTCAAACTACTAAACCACTAAAATCAGTCACTGTCATATCAAGCCACAAAGCTATTCGTTTATTGAAAAACGGATGTCAAGCTTTCTTAGCCCATGTTATGGATTTGAACAAAGACAAGTCAGATTTGAATAATATTTCTATTGTTAGAGAATTTTCCGATGTATTTCCTGAAGAACTTCCCGGTCTACCCCCGGAACGAGAAATTGAATTCTTTATTGACCTTGAACCCGGTACAAAGCCCATTTCTAAAACCCCATATCGAATGGCTCCTATTGAACTTCAGGAGTTAAAAGTCCAACTACAGGAGTTGTTGGACATCGGTTTTATTCGTCCTAGTACGTCTCCTTGGGGTGCTCCTGTTTTATTCGTAAAGAAGAAAGACGGGAGTATGCGACTTTGTATTGACTATCGAGAATTGAACCATGTCACCATCAAGAATAGGTATCCGCTACCTCGCATTGATGACCTGTTTGACCAGTTGCAAGGAGCACAATTCTTTTCAAAGATCGATCTTCGTTCTGGATATCATCAGCTGAAGATTAAAACTGAGGATATTCCAAAGACTGCCTTCAGAACTCGGTACGGGCATTATGAATTCTTAGTAATGTCTTTTGGATTGACTAATGCTCCTGCTGCCTTCATGGATATGATGAACCGTGTATTCAAAGAATATTTGGATCAGTTCGTTGTTGTCTTTATTGATGACATCCTCATCTATTCCAAAAGCCGTGAAGATCATGAGCGCCATTTGAAGCTGGTACTGCAAAGGCTTCGTGAAAACAAGCTATATGCCAAACTGAAGAAATGCGAGTTCTGGCTTGAGGAAGTAGCATTCCTTGGGCACGTGGTGTCAAAACATGGAGTATCTGTCGACCCGGCGAAGATTGAAGCCATACAAAGTTGGGAGCAACCGAAGTCGGTAACCGAAGTACGTAGCTTTCTGGGCTTAGCTGGTTATTATCGGAGATTTGTGGAAGGATTTTCTCGAATCGCTACTCCGTTAACTCAGCTGACTCGGAAAGATACAAAATTCGTATGGAGTGAGGAATGCGAGAAGAGTTTCCAAGAACTCAAGAGGAGACTCATTTCGGCACCTGTTTTGACAATACCATCTGGTTCGGATGGATTTGTTATCTACAGCGATGCTTCAGGCAAAGGGTTAGGATGTGTTCTCATGCAACATGGGAAAGTCATAGCCTATGCCTCACGACAACTCAAAGAATATGAGAGGAATTATCCTACTCATGATTTGGAGTTGGCAGCAGTCGTTTTTGCGTTGAAGATCTGGAGACACTACCTGTATGGGGAGAAAGTGGAGATCTATACAGATCATAAAAGCCTCAAATATTTCTTCACCCAAAAGGAACTCAACATGCGGCAACGACGTTGGCTTGAGCTGTTGAAAGATTACGATCATACCATCCAATACCATCCTGGAAAAGCAAACGTAGTAGCTGACGCATTGAGTAGAAGATCATATGCGGGTACGAGTGCAATGTTTTTAACACAAAGGCCCATTTTGTATGACTTGCAAAGGATGGAGATAGAGATGAAGGCTCCAAGTACCCACATGATGATATCAAATATACGAGTAGAACCGACTTTAATCGATAAAGTTAAAGCTGCTCAAGCTACGGACATGGAGCTGATGCGTATGAAGAAGAAAGTGCAAGAAGGTGCTATTCCAGAAGCAAGAATCGATGAAGAAGGAATACTTCGAGTCAACTCCAGACTTTGTGTTCCTAACGATTTTGACTTGAAGCATAGAATAATGATGGAGGCACACAACACACCGTTTGCAATCCATCCTGGGAGTACCAAAATGTATCACGATCTTCGACATACATTTTGGTGGAGCAATATGAAAAGAGAGATCGCGGAGTTTATCTCGAGATGTTTAACTTGTCAACGTGTAAAAGCGGAGCATCAAGTACCAAAGGGTCCATTGCAACCACTTGAGATTCCGAAATGGAAGTGGGAACACATTACTATGGATTTTGTTACGGGTCTTCCCAAGGTTTCTCAAGGCATAGATGCGATTTGGGTTATTGTTGATAGATTAACCAAGTCCGCTCATTTCTTGCCGATACGTGAGACTTATTCCCTTGAACGTCTTGCTAGTATGTACGTGAACGAGATTGTGAGATTGCATGGCATGCCAGTATCCATAGTTTCGGATCGTGACCCAAGATTCACTTCACGATTTTGGGTTAGCTTGCAGAAAGCTATGGGCACGGATTTACGATTCAGTTCAGCATACCATCCTCAAACGGACGGACAATCAGAGAGGACTATTCAAACTCTTGAAGATCTATTAAGACTTTGTGTCTTAGATCTCAAAGGGAGTTGGGATAAGTACCTACCATTGGTGGAATTCTCCTACAACAACAGTTATCAGGCGAGCATAGGTATGGCTCCATTTGAGGCGTTGTATGGAAGAAAATGTCGTTCTCCAGTATGCTGGGACGAGGTGGGTGAAGCAACATTGTTGGGACCAGAATTGGTACGCATTACTACAGAGAAGATCCAAACGATTCGACAACGTATACAAACGGCACAGGATCGACAAAAGAGTTATGCGGATCTTCATCGGAAGGACGTGGAATTTAATATTGGGGATCATGTATTGTTACGTGTTGCACCATGGAAGGGAGTTACAAGATTTGGGAAGAGAGGAAAGCTCAATCCAAGATTTGTTGGTCCATTTGAGATTCTTGAGCGAATAGGAAATGTGGCATATAGACTCGCATTACCTCCAAGCATGTCTCGTGTTCATAATGTTTTTCACATATCTATGCTTCGTAAATATGTTAAAGACCCGAACCACATTATTGAGTTAGAACCAGACGAGATAGCTGAAGATTTAACGTACGAGGAGGTACCTGTTAAGATCTTGGATAGGAAAGAGCATGTCCTACGCACGAAGGTTATACCACAAGTTAAGGTTTTGTGGAGAAACCATGCTATTGAAGAAATGACCTGGGAGTTGGAATCAGAAATGAAAGCGAGGTATCCTCACCTTTTTGAAACATCAGGTACGTACGTCAATTTCGAGGACGAAATTTCATAAGGAGGGGAGGTTGTAAGACCCCAACTTATTAATGAATAAAATCAAATTTTCTCTAAATATTATTGTGAATAATAAGGGGTTAATTTGATATAATACTTTGGTTATGGGTGAAATGTGCAAATTTTGCAAAATAAGCAAGTGGTTATAAAATATTTATTTTTGGTCGGTGAATATTCGGTTGGTCGTGGAATATTCTTGCTGTCGGGGAATATTCGTACGACGACGCAGCCTTGTGTGGGCCCCATAACGGAAAGCGATTGGATGAAGAAAACGACAAGTATAAGTTGTTTATAAATAACGGCGTAGTTGTTACCGTTAATACTGTTGGAATACCCGGTGGTTAAAATACAGTAGCACACGGTATTGCACCAATTATTGATTCTTACGTAAGAAGGCACTACTCAATAATTGTTACAGTAGTTATTATTCAATATTTTATTTTATTGATTCAATAATTGCTGCGTTGATATTTTATATTATTGTTGTTTCAATAATTGTTGCTGCACAGTATTTTCATTTATCAGATCAATAATTCATATTATTTGAATAATATTATTAGATAACATTATTGGCAATGTCTAGAAAGTTCTGTCTAAGGAGAGGTTTGGTCATCTAATTGCGCGCCAGTAAGGAGAAATCCTTATTGGAAAGCCCCCTCTTTCCTGGGAACGGCCTGGTTGTCATAAATGTGATTCTGTAATATTATTTGTGAATAATTAATTATTGATTCATATGATAAGGAAATATTTATTTTATGTGGATATAAATGAGGGATATATTTTTGTGGTTAAAAATGAAGGAGTTAATGTTGAGGTTTTTGTCAGTATTTTTGTCGGAATGGAGGTATTAAAAATCAGGGTTTTTGAGATAGTTTGCGGGGTTATAATTTTTAATCCGACCGTTGGATCGTGGTAATTTTTGGATATGTTATACATATATAAGTTGAGTATATGTCCACAAATTTTGAACCGTTAAAAATGAACGTATGATTTATTACGAATTTTACAAGATGACTGGTTCAGAAATTGTTGAATTTTCGGAGTTTATCATTTTGGTGAAAAATTCTAGAATTGGTGGGCCACACTTGTGGTTGGTGAAGAAATATGCTGAATTATATTTCAAATGTGGTGGGTGGGAATAGTAGCAGGTAAAGCCATCAGGTTGCAGGTCAAACCTACCAAAATTTTCCTATAAATAAAGGGCTAAGTTAGAATTGAAAATCACACCAGAAACAAGTTTTCTCTCTTTCTCTCTCTAGATTATTGAGTGTATTTTGTGAGTATTTAGATACTTTGAGAGTTTCTATTCATCAGAGCAAGTTTCTTTCAGCCTTATACCGGTATTCCGACCAGAAGTACTGATATTTTGAGGTAAGGGATATTATTTTCTTCTTAATGATATTATTTTCTTCAATATCATTATGCTGAAATATTGATACGAGTTTTTATCAAATTTGGAACTTTTTGTGTCGGGGGTTACTATTCACGTATACGGCACTATTCACGTATACGGCACTATTCACGAATACGGCACTATTCACCGAAAAATAAAATTTTCCCTTTTTGTCCAAGATGTCTATTATGGTTACTATCTTTGATTGTATCCATGTTTTGATCTTTATTTTTGAATTCTACTTCACAATTGATTATTATGAAGTATTATTGATCTTGGATAAACTGTTATACGGATCCCTACTATTTGTCCTTCTGTCTCATTGGATTCGTTCTCTTTAAGATATTTTTCATCATCCTCAGTCCTAAATGATGATATTACTGAATATCTTTGGCCTGTAGTGCAAAGATGTATAATTACTTGATGAATATCTTTGGCCTGTAGTGCAAAGATGAACAGGTGTTGAGATGAACATGACCGACTGATGATACAAATGAATATCTTTGGCCTGTAGTGCAAAGATGAATATTTGGTTAAAGATGATTATTAATTGATGTTACAGGGATAAAATATTGATGATGGACTTTTAAATCTTAGAAGATAGTAGAATTCTTTCTCTACTTGACTCTTCTAATGGTTTGCTGTTTCCGCTGTAGTTGTTGATCTAAAACTTGTTGTCGATTATATTTTATCAGATTTTTCCCTGTTGAAGACTAACGATAATTTGTTGTATATTATCTTAGTCATAATATTCTTTACTGGGCTAGTTGAGCTCACCCTTTTCCTTTTTGTTCCATTTTTCTTCTCAGGAGGTGAGAACATAGCAGGATCTAGTCGGGGTATGGAGTGATGGTTCTAGAAAGATGTATTAGCAGTCCTCACTATTTCTGTAAAATAGTGTTTGAATAATTGTAAGGAGGATTTATTTGAGTGTGGATATTGTCTAGAAGACAATATTTGTATTTAAACTCACAGTATGTGTTGTCGTATTTTGCACGACAATTGTATTATTGAAGTTGTAGTTTGCTTTCTGTACCATGTATTTGGCGACTCAGAATGGGTGTTGTATACCTATTCTGGGGGCGTCACACTCTATGCATTGAATATCCTAATTTAGATGCTGCATTTGAACTTAAATCGGGACTAATCCATTTATTGCCTACTTTTTGTGGTCTTACAGGTGAGGACCCCTACAAACATCTAAAGGAATTTCATGTGGTGTGCTCCACCATGAAACCATAGGGAATCACCGAAGAGCAAATCAAGCTGAGAGCATTTCCATTCTCCCTAGCAGATTTGGTAAATGATTGGTTGTACTACCTACCCTCAGGTTCAATACAGTCTTGGAATGACATAAAATAGTTGTTCTTGGAGAAATACTTTCCAGCCTTAAGAGTAGCCAACATAAGGAAAGAGATCTGTGGGATTAGACAATTCAGTGGGGAGACATTATACGAATATTGAGAAAGATTCAAAAAGCTTTGTTCCAACTATCCACCGCATCAAATAGATGAACAACACCTGATCTAGTATTTCTACGAAGGGTTGATACCGATGGATAGAAGCATGATCGATGTAGCTAGTGGAGGAGCACTAGTTGACAAGACCCTAGAGGTTGCAAGGAATTTAATTGCAAACATAGCAGCAAACTCGCAACAATATGACACTAGAACAAATCATGCACCAGTAAGGGTAAGCGAGGTAAGCACTTGTGATTATGGTCAACAAATTTCTGAATTAACTACTATGGTTAGACAATTAGCTATAGGTCAACTTCCTGTTGCAAAGGTTTATGAAATCTGTCTACAACCCAATCATAATATAGATGAATGCCCAACATTACAAGATGATGAGACTGTGCAACAAGCTAATGCAACGGGAATTATCAGTCACAACTTAAGAGAAAGTATAATCCGTACTCAAACACTTACAGCCCAAGATGGGGGGATCATCTAAATCTGACTTATGGGAACAAGCAAGCGGCACCACCTGCATTTCCACCTAGGAAACAAGGCTTCCAACTAGCCCAACCTCAATATCAACCGAAGCAAGCAGTCCCTGCATCTACTGGAACATCATTGGAGGATATGTTCAAAGCATTCATGAATCAAACACAACAGTTCCAGCAAGAGACAAAAACTTCGATTCAAGATTTGAGGAACCAAGTAGGACAACTGGCTACAACTGTGGGGATATTGGAATCCAGAGGCTCAGGAAAATTACCATCTCAAACAGTAGTCAACCCAAGGGAGAATGCAAGTGCCATAACTTTACGGAATGGAACACAGTTGGATACACCACCGACCCCCGTAGAGTTTGAGGAGGAAGTAGCTAAGGAGGATACAGAAAAATCCAAGGTACAACCTAAACCTCCTAATCAGCTTAAAAACATTCCTCTTCCCTTTCCTCCTAGAAATTCTAAAACCTCAAAGAAAGATGAAAAAGAAAAAGAAATTCTGGAAACTTTTAGGAAAGTAGAAGTGAACATTCCTCTCCTTGATGCAATTAAACAAGTGCCACGGTATGCTAAGTTTTTAAAAGAATTATGCACTAATAAAAGAAAATTGCAAAACGATGAAAGAGTCACAGTTAGAGAAAATGTATCTGCTGTTCTTCAAAGAAAAATGCCTCCTAAATGTAAAGATCCAGGAATGTTCACAATCCCATGCAAAATAGAAAACACCAGATTTTAAAAAGCCATGCTAGATTTAAGAGCTTCAATTAATGTTATGCCTTTATCTGTTTATGCTTCCTTAAATCTAGGCCCTTTGAAAAATGCTGGTGTGATTATCCAATTGGTAGATTGTACTAACACTTACCCCCGAGGGATAATTAAAGATGTCTTAGTGTAGGTGAACGAACTAATCTTTCCTGTAGATTTTTACATTGTGGATATGAAAGATGATACATCATCAAACCCTTCCCACATCTTGTTAGGAAGACCATTCCTGAAAATAGTAAGAACCATGATCGATGTACATAATGGGACCTTGACTATGGAGTTTGATGGCGAGAAGATTTAGTTTAACATCTATGATGCCATGAGGTACCCTAGTGATATAGGACATGTTTTTGCCATTGATGTGAGGGACTCCTTAGTGCATAAAGCCTTTGGACAACTACATAAGGACAGTTTGGAGATTGCAATCACCAACAGTTTGGACATGGACAGGGAAGAAGAGATTGAGTAAACCTAGGAATTGAAGGAGAATGTAGTTGCATTACATTCATTGCCAAAATTCTCAAATAAGTCAACAGTACATTCTATTCAATTTCCTGTTTCTTATCAAAAGTTATTACCTTCTGTTGTACAAGCCCCAACTCTAGAATTGAAATAATTACCTGGTCATTTGAAATATGCATATTTGGGGACTAATGACACTTTGCCTGTAATTATTACTAGTAATCTAACCAAGGTGCATGAAGAAAAATTGCTGAGAATCCTAAGGGACCATGTTACAATTTTTGGTTGGACAATAGCGGATATCAAGGGTATTAGTCTTGCCATGTGCATGCATCGGATATTGTTAGAGGATGGAGCTAAGCCTACATGAGATGCGCAAAGGAGATTGAATCCATCCATGATGAAGGTGGTGAAAAAAGAAGTGCTCAAATTGCTTGATGCCGGTATCATCTATCCCATCTATGATAGTCAACGGGTGAGTCCAGTGCAGGTAGTCCCAAAGAAATCTGAAATCACCATTGTCAAGAACGATGATAATGAGTTGGTGCCCACACGAATGCAAACAGGGTGGAGAGTATGTATAGATTATAGAAAATTGAATGTGTTAGGAATATGCATGTGAATGGTATTCCTTTATTCATATAATTTGATGATGAAATAAATGAATGAATATGCAGATATGTCTGCATTGATAAAAGTTGTAAAGTCCTTAATAGATGATAGACAATATGGACAAGGACTTAGATTGATATGATCAAAATTGTTAGGTTGATCTGTGCTTAATGTTTATCATTCTGTAAATGAATGAATAGAAGAAAAGATCAAAGCTGCTAGGTTGATCTATGTTTAAGTGTAATAGATAGGCATATCTGATCGTAGAGCTCTGCACAAGTCACTCAAGTCTACTACAAAGACAAGGCAGAATCATAGCCTATTGAAGCAGAATCGTAGATTGTCGAGTCAGACGAGAGATAGCTGAAGTTAAGGCAGAATCATAGAGTATCAAAGAAGTTGATTCAGAATCATAGTCTGTCTTGAAAGCTACACTCAAAATCATGGAGTTGGTTCGAGCATCTGCCAAGCCAAGTCAAGAATCGTAGTCAGCACTTGGAAATGTAGAGTTTGTAAAAACAAGCAAGTTAAGAATCATAGTCTGCACTCGAAAACTTGGAAGATGTCTACTAAGCACCTGTCGAGCTAGAATTGTAGACTTGACTCTGAATCGTGAAGTCTACATGTCGTCATCCATCAGAATCACAGTTTGCAGAACCAGAGCCAAAGTCGTAGTCAGCCAGATGCTTATATAGCCAAGGCATAGTCGTGAAGCACTCTATGATTCTTTATAGAAGCAAACCTGAAGTATATGCATAGATCGCTTTCTCTGGTAAGAACAGTCAAGATTAAGAATGCAGTCTACGTGAAGAATATCAGAAAGCATTCTCTGAATGATCTGCAAGTAAATAAAAGATCAAAGCACCAACTCTATCAGCAAGGCTAATTGAGAAGTGAAAATCCATTCAGAAGGAATCTCGTACAAGTGCTAAAACAGAGGACTACGATCGTAGTGCTTACCAAAGAGAGATGAATCTGATAAAGGTGATACAAGGTGAACCTGCCTCAAAGTGAGCAAAGAACAAACAAGGAAGATATCAAAGCTCAGCCTTACCATGGAGTAAGATCAAGAGATCACAAGGCTGAAAGTTAAGAAAGATGAGCATGACAAATCAAAAGAGTTATGCAAACTGAGGTGTCATAGCTATCAATCAACTTGATATTTCATGAGGCAAGGACGATCGTAGAACTAAGCACAAGATGGTACAACGTTAAGTACTCTCGAAATCATAAAAGGTGTCAAGGACAAGTCACCCTACGATTTCCTCAGATAAGAAATCGTAGAGCTTATAATGGTCAACATCAGAATCGTAGGGAGTATTCATCTGAAGAGTGAGAATGTCCAAGCAAAGAAGACTGACATTCGGATGTTGTGATTTGAGGATCCCGATATACTCTCCAAGCATCCTTGGTGTAAATCGAGGAAACTTGAGAAAATGATGAATACCTACTAAGCCTGCTGAAAGTAACGTCTATGAAGTGTTAGGTGATAAAGCAGACTGATGTGTCAGGAAAGTCAAAAAGGAGTTGTCACATCAACTCTGCATCAGTGCTCAGAAAAGTCTAGAGCATTAAATGTTACAATGGATGCCTTCAAACTGAAGGATTTCAAAGGCTCCTTCACAAGACATAGATTAAAAGGGAGTTGGTAAATGAAAGACTCCTAACGGCTATGTTCCAATGGGAAGATGTCAGATGGATCTATATAAAAGCCGAAGCTTCAAAAGAAGAAGAGTTGTTGACTAAAAGAGATGCAAGTCATATAGAGAGCATAGCAGAGAAAAGGTCTTCTTGAGAATGAGACCACTACTAGTAGAGTGAAGCACAACTGATGAGACTTCTGCAATGATAAAGCTTCACTCCATACAAAGGAGTATGACAATGAGATGACATCTGTACTGAGATACGGAAGGCCAAGAAGGCTATAACCTAAGTGGCAGATCAGAAAGCAGAATACTTGAGCCACTTTATGTCTCATCTTGAACACATTGAGTTGAAGAGAAGAAGGTACAGAAGCTAAGCTGATAAGCAAAGACTTAGCAGTACCTCAACAATGATGGTGCACAATGCTGAATATCAGATGAAGATAAGCATTAACGACAAAAAACAGCAGCACCAAAGGATGAGTCAAACTTATTGGGAATTACATATTTAAATTTGATGTTGAAAGTAAATAAACATGCTTATGTGTAAAGTCCTTCAAAGAACATATGTACAAGGACTTAGGTGATAGATCGAAATTGTTAGGTTGATCTGTGCTTAATGTTTATCATTCTGTAAATGAATGTATAGAAGAAAAGATCAAAGTTGTTAGGTTGATCTATTTTGAGATGTAATAGATAGGCATCAACAGAATAGTAGTCTGCTTCGGAGGGCCTCACTCAGAATTTTAGAGTTGGTCCAAGCGCCTGCCGAGCCAAGTCAAGAATTGTAGTCTACTATCGGAAGCGTAGAGTCTATAAAAACAAGCAAGTCAAGGATTGTAGTCTACCAGTGCTTAAGAGAAATCATAGTGTTCTCCTCTATCAGTCTGAATCAAGCACGAATGTGACAAGACACCATGATCATGATCTTAGTGTATTTCCTGTTAGCATCAAAAGCATCGAGCCTTGTCCATTAGCTGAAGAATAAAATACTACAAATGCAGAATGGATTGTAGACGTTGAGACTTTTGAGAATCCCAATGCTTATCCTTAGTATGTATCAAAGAAGCATATCGAAGAAGCTAAGGAAAAGGACTGCATGTCTGCTGAAAAAGTTTTTTCAGGTGTTAGGTGAGATTGCAGTCTACTGTGTCAGTGAGTCACACGGCTAAACAACAAATTTCCAAGAAGTCACCATTAGTGCTCAGAAATGTCTGATGCATTTAATGCTTCAACTGATGCCTTGAAACAGACATATTTCAAAGGCTCATTTATATACAAATCATCAGATACAGATGTAAGACTAAGAAAGTACACAACAAAAAGCTGAAGAACACTCAACGCCAAACTCTATGATCTAGAAAGAAAGCTTGCTCAGCTACTCAGTTCTTTCGAACATATGCTTAACGGTAACTGAGTATCACAACCCAAGAACTCAACTCTCATAAAGTGAAGTAAGAAGTTCCAAGTCTGTTGGACTTGAAGAGTTCTAAGTGAACTAAGAAGTTCCAAGACTGCTGGTCTTGAAGGAATCTAAGTGATTTGAAGATTGTAAAGACATCCTTAGTGGATTTCCTACTCGAAGAGTAGAAGAGTGGACTAGGAATCTTGAGTGCTCTGAACCACTTAAAAACACCGTGTCTTTTATATTCTTGCTATATTTGTCATAACTGCTTATCACCTATTAACTTGGTTTATCTTAAAGGGGAACAAACAAATCATATATTCCGCTGTGGTTAAATCATTAACAAATCTGACAAGTATTTTGAAAAAGAAAATTTAAAATATCTATTCAACCCCCCTTCTAGATAACTATTGTGCCTCTAGGAACTAACAATTGGTATCAAAGCAGGTTCTCTCAATTAGCCTACAAAACTTGAGTAGATCCAATGGCACATCTGATAAGTAAATCTTAAGACTGGAGGAGGCAGCAAGCCACCTATGTGCAACAAAGACAAATTTGCAAA